>CAUJRU010000643.1:0-402699 GCA_963277665.1 Viscum album
TCTCACCAAGTGAACCATAAAATGAACCATCGTACTATATAATGTTGTTGGAATGAAAATTTTCAATTCATATAATATGATGGAAATTTATCTTTCCATAGTTGGAAATTTCGTCAGGTCTATAAATTTGTTTCAAATATATTTAAAGAAGAATCAATGTTTTGTTAATATATGATGGAAATTCTTGGAAAAAAGTAAACATAAATCTATATCCATTAGGTCTTTCATTGAAACAAGGAATTCATGTGATTTTAGATCCTTTAAATTTGAATCGGTCATTGAAATTATATTATTGATATTCTATGAATACCCCTATGGAACATTTCCATCATTCAAGAAGTTGGAAAATTGATATCTCTCTTTCCTGGAAAGAGTGTACGAAGTTATAGGAAGAGGAAGAGAAGTTTGTTTTTCACCCTTTCCTTGTCCCAACTCTTCTCGTATTCCCAGGTCATCCATTTCCAACCTAGTAATATTTCCATCTTTTTTTTCGGGTGCATTTAGAAACATGCCGATGAAACTATCAAATACATTTTTTTCAATATGCATAAAATCATGAAAATATATGACGTACATAAAATTCTAGTATGGTAATTAAAAAAAACTAATCTCCCTTTTCAAACTAGTTTTTATAATGTTTTTAGAAAATGGTTTACCAAAATTAGATTCCACATATTTTACCTTCTCAAACACTTGATCACCTATTAGTGGAACTAGTGATTTATATTCTTATAAACATCCATCGAATGATGTCATCCAAGATCGGTACTTATGTCATCGGGGTAGAAATCTTCGATGTCTTAGAAACATGGTTTTCAACGAATTTTTCTCTATGATTGTCTATGTACCTTTTCAAAGATGGGGAACCCTTGAGTTCCTTTAATGGTATATCCCAAAAATTAACCATAATCAGGAATGTAATTTATCATCCCGTACAACATGGATCTTAAATTGAAATATTCATTTTTGTAAGAATCATAAAATGTAACACCAGAATCCCATAATAATTTCACATCCTTGATCAATGGAGCCAAATAAATATCTATATCATTACCCAGTTGTTCTGGTCCTGATATAATCATAGATAACATGATTTATTTATGTTTCATGCATAACCACAATGGATATTTTTAATTTACCAACATAACCAGCCATGTTCTGTGATTGATTCTTTTAAAACCAAAAGGAGTCACTCCATCTGTGGATAACTGAAGATGAAGATTTCTTGGCTTGTTTCCAAATTCAGGATACTCATTATCAATTCTATTCCACTAAGGAGTGTTTACCTAGTGATGAAGTTTCTTCTATGTATTTCCTATATCTACGTTACACGTCAATTTCCTATAAGTCTCATCACATCCATATAAGTAATTAAACCATGGAGTGCTTGGAAAATTCCATACAATTTTGTATGACCATATTAATCATTATTGTATTGAGAATCACCACACTTTGGGAATTCTCTATGTGATTTTTGGTCCTTGGAAAAACAATATACAATAACTTGAGTAGGCATGTATTCTTTCAGATATCATACACATTGTGCATAGAATTCATTTGGCATCGTATGTTTACCTCTGGTGCTCAATATCTTCTGGGAGCATATCATTCAAGAGATCATGTAATTATGTAAAACTGGAGTCACTCCATCCATTACATTCCTTCAAATTATAAAACTTCATCATGACTAACAATGTTGTATATTTAGTGAAACCACTATACAGTGGTATCTTTTCATAACTCTTTAACTACTCAAACAATTATGGGAAATCAATAAGATCATTTTAATCTATCATTGTCATTTTCTCAATACAATCTTCATCCTCATTCACATCTGTAATCAATTCCTCAATACAGTTTTCTTTTTTTCCACACATCTAATCATATCATATGATACATAAAATGGAGTCATATCCCAGCCACTAGATACATTATCGTTTCCCCTATGTCTATTCCATCATTTATAACTTCAATCTATTCTATGAAAAATCAAGTGTTCTTATAACTCTTATGGACTAACTTTTCTAGAATAACAATAGCATAAACATGGACAATGAATTTTAGATGATTTTTATGCATGATCTTTTGCAAACATGATGAAATATTTCAATCTATGTTCATAGTATTTTATTAAATGATTGACATACATCCACTCTTTATTTATAAAAATACTATTTGATTCAGTGATATTAATATTTTAAAATAGAAATACACAAAAGGACCATTAAAATAATTGGAAATCAACATTTTAATGATATATTTAACTTTTTTCCCTCGGGATCATCCCCTTAAAAGTTAACACCAAATTAATTTGAAAACTATTTATAAAATCGAAATTTAAATCCAAATAAAAAACCAACCATTGACACAAATTACACTTTAAAATAACACATGCATTTTAAAATTAAACCAACATTAAATACGATTTCAAAACATTCACATCCCTTTATGAAAGTGAATTGGTTGAGTTGAAAAACACTTGACATGAAATCTATGTCCATGCCATGTGTTTAAATCATTTTAATGCTATTTAAAACCAAAAAATGGTATGTTTAACACACAATTTTTTATAAACATTTCAAAACACTAGAATCATATTAAAATAGACAATTAGGCATTTTAAAAAACATAAATCTCAAGTGTTTCACTTTATAAAGGATACATGAATACAAAATAACCAAGATTTTATAAAATATAATGCTATAAACGTTTTATTATGTCTCTCATGAATAAATAGTATGAACCCTATAGTTTAGTCCAATAATACTACTAAGGAGTGAATAAGTGATAGATAAAGACATAACTGTCACTTGAACATAATGTCACATCTCTTCAAAGTGGGCAACCATATTCCAATTGATGATTGAATCATGTATGACCTAAGCTTTATCCTTATAATACAATACATTATAAAAATGGTTACCCTTATTAAGGATACACATTAGGTCAAAGATACATGACTATAGGTACTCAAACCTTCTCCGCTATCAAATTTTCATTTTATTTTGTGATTAAATATATTTCAAACACTTTTTATATTATTCCGAAAATATCTCACCATAAAAGATAATACCAATAACAACTCATTGAAAGAACCACTATTTCCAAATATAGGAAAGTATTTGAGAAGTTTTCATTATGAATCATTAACTATATGGACCCTTTATCAACCACATGACCATAATGGATTGGAAGTATTCAAATACTAACTCATGATACAACACAATATAATCCAGAATCATTCTCTGGCTCATTATTGGTTTATATTTGTTTTTTAATCAATATACGATTAATATCTTAGAAGTATCTACCATGAACATCTATTAGAAATGAAAATATACCACATTATTGGATAAGGAATTTTTAGTGCTACCAATCAGGATGAATCATGGTTGACCCTCTGGTAATAAATGAAAAATCCCAAGAAATTCCATAGTGTCTGAATGAGTCATTTAGTATTATAAAATCTAATTAGGGTGGGTATTCAATACTACCTTGTATTATAGAGGCTTCCAATAAATGGATTTGGTTTTTGGGGTGATTCATTGATAGAAACACCATAGCTAGGGAATCAATTGGTGAACTGGATTAATCATCACCATGAATTAGCCTAAGAATAGATCTTAGTTATAGGATGCTTCATTAGGGAGAGGAACCATATAGATTGTCCTATCCTCAATCAAATCCTTATAAACCTATAAGAAGGAGGACTTATTTCAATGTTTGGTGCCCATAATTGTGACCATATACAAAAAATTACATGGTTGACCAATGATTGGGTTGGGCTTAGAGTTGGGATCTAACTTTAGAGGTGTTTCCGACATAGACTATGGTTGGCCCTTTAAGGAGCACCAAAAACATACATATTTTGACAGGATCTCATGGTACATGAGTTATATGAATTGTTCTTGGTATCATATTATTTATTTATATTGAATAAGAAATTCATATCTTCATATCAAAACCAAATCATTATGTGGATCAAGTACATGCATATTTTCCACCAAATGAATGAAGTGGTCACGATAAGACAGTAAGAATAGTTTCATAATCAATTCATTAATATTTCCCTATTTTTCCTCCTATATATATTCCTCCTCTTCATCCTTATTATTTTTATCCTCATACCTCCATTTTCACATTTTTTACAGTGTCTTATTTTTCATTATTAAGCTATTACAAATCTAATAGAGAATCATTTTCATGGGTTGGGGTTGGTGGAATAGTGGATGAAATTATTTTACTAGATGGGGTAATTCCTTTAGATGGTAACTACAATTGTTTATTATCGATGGTTATAAAGATATCTATAATCTAATCCTCCTAAATAGTTATGAATATTGAGGATTATGGGGGGTATTATGATGATATGTGGGTGAAAGTATAATGACCCAGTATTAATGTTGATGAATTAGTTCCCTACTACCCCAAGAGTGTACAATGAATAACTGGGGATGGTGACCATCACATTGTATATTATTTTAATATGCAAGGATAAATTTTTCCACTTTGAATAAATTGATAAGATATTATTGAAATATCCTAAGAATTAACATGTTACACTAATATGACATAAATTATTAAAAAAATTAACAATAAATTCCCATATAATTGAATAAAAATATAAAAGAAACACCAACATCACTATATGATTGCAGTCGGAAACAATAATCCATATCCACATGTAAACAGACAATGAAAAAAATGTGAAACTACCCTAAAATATTTTTTGGATATTTTCTATGACAACATCTCCAACCAAACATGGCCTCTAATATCAAAATAACCTAACAAAAAATTCAATTTCTATGACACTAAACATCTATTGGGACAAAAATTTCCATTTGCTAACCATATACTTATTGAATCAAAAATATACTTAGAGTATTTCAAGAACAATCATAGTGGTAGTACCTAAGGATCTGGGTTCAGGGCAGAGGTGGGTTCTCAGAGGAGGAGGGTTTCACAGCATAGGTGGGGTTCAGTGGTAGAGGTGGGGTAAGCGGAGGAGGGATTCACAGCAGCAAGATTCAGTGGAAGAGGAGGAGCAGATTATTACTGCAGTTGTGGAGACATAGTAGGAAAAATCCACGGTTGAGGAGGAGGAGAACGCGGCATGGGAGGAGGAGGAGTGCATCACAGAAGTGGATCCAACAGAGTAGGGGGATGCCTTTACGACGGCAGAAGAGCAGGAGGTGTCAGCGGCTGAGGAGGAGGAAGAGGAGGAGGATGTCTTTGCAGTGGTGGATGAGGGCTTTCTGGTAGTAGAGGAGGAGGAGGAGGGATTTGCAGCGATAGAGGATGGCTTCATCGAAGCGGAGGAGGAGGAGGAAGAGGAGGATGAGTTAGTGGCCGATGACGAGCAGAAGGATGCAACAGTAGGGTTCGGATTCTGCGAGAGCTTGAGTCATGCGACAGTAGGAGGAGATTAATAGGTTTATTTTATAAAAGCAGTCAAACCTTTTTTCAACACTAGCTTAAAATCATTGATAAAGGTATGTTTTATCAGCACTAAAATAGAAATCACTGATAAAACATTGCTTTATAAGTATTTTTTAGCACTAATTATGACAGGACATTATTAGCTCTAAAAAGTGTTGATAAAAGGTGTCTTTATGAGTGCTAAAATCTTAGCACTGATAAGGAATATATTTATCATCAAATTTATAGCACTCATAAAGGCATATAATTATCAGTGCTAAAAAAGTGCTGAAAAAACTATAATGATAATAAATTATTTATATTTATATAATTATTTATTAAATAATATGTATATATAATAATAAAAATAAATAAATAAATAAAAATTTATATTTACATATTTAATAAATAAATAAATATTTATTTATAATTATAAATTTATAATAAATATAATAATTATATTTATAATTATATATAAATAATATCATTTTTACAGTTTTATAATTATTTAAATATATTTATATTTATTTAGAATTATATTTGTATTTATCTATTATAATTTTATAATTATTTAATAACTATATATATATATATATTATGAATATATATTTACCACATATTTATTATCAATTAAAATTTATTACATGTATATTTTAATTATAGTCATAAATATATATATATATATATATTCAGATACTTATGAATTTAAAATAAATATATTAATTATATATATTCATAAAGATAAATATATAAATGTATATATATATATTCAAATACTTATGAAATTAAAATAAATAAATTATTTATATATATTAATAAAGAAAAATAAATAAACATATTTAAATACTTTTGAAATTAAAATAAATATATTAATTATCTATATTTTTTATAATTTCATAATTATTTCAATAAATATATAATTATATTTAAATAATTATCAAATTATAAAAAATATATATAATTAATATATTTATTTTAATTTCATAAGTATTTTAATAAATAAATAAATATAAATATTTATATTTATGACGATATATAATTAATGTATTTATTTTAATTTAATAATTATTTATATATATATATATATATACAATTATATTTATGACTAAAAATAAAAAATAAATAAATATTTATAATTATAATTATAAATATACTAAATATATTTATAATATATTTATAATTATATATATATTATTTATAATTATAATTACAAATATTTATATATATGTATAATTTTTTTTATACATTTATAAATATATTACTATAATTATATATATATATTTATAATTATTATAAATATATTTATTATAAATTTATAATTATTTAAATATATTAATATATAAATATATATATATATTTATTATTTTAATTATAAATAAATACATTTATCAATATTTGTATATGATTATAAATATATTCTCAATCACCGCGTCGAGCATCTCAGATCAAAGATCTCCAAGATACGGGATGTAGAGGAATCGATTGGTCTATCGTCCTTATCTAGCTTCTCGGGTGGCTCGTTCGCCCTAACTAAAGATAGGGTTTCACAAAGAATAGTGGAGAATGGAAATATTACACACGTTTTAGCATTAGAAGGTGCAATTTCAAAGAGAATGGACCTATGAAAGTTCTCCATCATTGACCGAGTTTCTCTATTGAAGGGTATGAAACCATGAAAAATCAATGATCTTGTTTAACATTTAGCATCAGCTTGGGGTTTCTCTGATTTCTAGTGTGTTTCGCTCGAAAAATGGGTTTTTTCATTTGTTTTGTCCTTCTGCGGAGTTGAGGGATGAAGCCTGGAGTACATGTTCTATAAATTAGCAACCTAGAGTACTAAGTATTCACAAATAGTGTCTAAATTTCGATGGAAATGAGTATAAGGACACATGTTCCCAGGTTTGGGTTGTTATCCATGGCTTGAATTGGCTTCTTTGGCCCCCTAAGATTTATTTTTGATATTTCATTTGCAATTAGAGTACCTATTCGGTTGGACCTTTCAATCGAGAGGGTTATCTTTGGTCAATTTGCTCATGTTTTTGTAGAAATTGATATCAGTTCTTCCCACATTGATATTATGGTGTTATCTACGCCACAAGATGAGGTCTTCCTATGTATTGAAAATGAAAAAGATCCCCCTTTTGTGTTTCTTTTGTTATTTTTTGTCACTCAATTGATGTTTTTATAGGTAAACTGGTTTGTTCCAATTGTAACATTTAAGGTTATGATATCTCTATCTATTTAATGAAAATTATTAGTGTGTCTTTATTGTCATCAAGAAATTAGCCTGTTGTTCAGACTATTGCATCTCCCCCTTTGGAACAATCACACACAGTTGTTGAAACCCCTCACAATTAGTGAAAAGGAAGGATTCAAAAGGAGTTATTCAAAATAGCATACCCACTTTTAATGTCAATTATTAGAAGAATTCTCCCCCTCAAACTGATGCCAACTTGAAGGACTATCTTAAGAACAAAAGGGCATGGAATGTCTTGGTAGATGAAGATAATTGGCCCATAGCTGTTGGATATTTTAATGAGGCATTATATAAAGGCTTAGTTAATGAACATGATGATGTAGAATCTGATTATAGTAAGGCTTAAATGGAATTATTAGCCCAAGAAGAAGTTGAATTTAACATGTGGTAGCAACATAAGATGGTTGATTCCAAATCTCAAAATGGAAAAGCAAGGTCTGTCTCATCTATCATTGTAAAATCATCCCCTAATAACTTTGCTCTCATGCAAGGCCCAGATAAAAAAGGAGTGTCAGCTCTTGTAAATTACTCTAAACCAATGAAGGAATCTTCAATATTCAATGTATCAAATTATTGTAGTGTTTCTGTGATATCTATTGATGGAGTCCCTAACCATGGGAAGCGGTAGGATTCTGATGGTTTTACTTTAAATAATGATTTGTTTTTTCTCTTAAAATCACTGATGCCTCTTGTATCAAGAGACCGATTATTATTTGTGATGTTTCTCCTGTTCTGAATAATGGAATAATTTCTATAATTCCTCCAACTAGTGCTTCAATAGACCATCATGGACCTTGTTTAGATTCCAAACCAGTTCTTGGCAGGATAGATATGGATATTGGCCCTGTCATAGGTGTTGTTAATTAGCCTGTGGAAGATGGAAATCCAATATTGCCTATCTCCCAACAAGAGCAGGATGCTCATTCTGAACCAACTCATGGTAAGGGGGATTATCCTCGATCCTTATCCTAGGAAAATGAGAAAAACACATTTCATGTAATCAAAAAGTGTTCTAAATTTCCTATTGTCGACATAACCTTGGTCCAACCTAGGACCAAAGTGCATTCAAAGGTGAGTAGATCTAACAAATTTGATTTTCTTTCTTCTAGAAGTAGTGGGGAGGATATTCAAAATAGTTAATTCACACATGTTGTACAATAAATGACGAACGTTTGTGATAATGAACCCACATATGATGGAGTTGGATCATGGATACATGCCAAAAAATGGCGAAGAGGGTGATATACTCATGGTCGTGGCATGCGAATCCCTCACCATAGCATGAGTACGAAATCTCACGCTACATGATCTCTGTTTTCTTATTGTGTTCTATTTGTTTGGATATCTATGGTTTTGTATGTTCCTCCTTTTCTTGTTTTTCTTTTATTGAATAAAGAGACCTTTACGCCTCAACATTATAAAAAAAATTTATATGAATATATATATATAGGTATTTATATTAATATATAATAATATATATTTATAACATTATATTAAATTTATATATTTTAATTTTATATAAAGTGTATATATAAATATAAATATAATAATTATATTTATCATTTAAAAAATGACAATAAATATATGTATTTATTTATAAATATAAATACAAATATAAATATAAATAAATATAATTATAAATAAAAATAAATATGTTAAAAAGTTATTTATATATAATTATAAATATAATAAAAATATTTATCATTTACAAAAATATTATAATTTTATAATTATATATATATAGTTATATGTAATTATAATTATAAATACAATTTAAAAAGTAATTATATATAACTAAATATTTATAATTATAAATATGATAATTATATTTATCATGCTTTTAGTTATTTATTAGAACATAATAGCTTCATGGGAACATGAATGAATCATATACACCGAGTAAAGTACAAATCTTATAAAAATGATTCATCATATATATGGACATCATGAATAGTAATGAGGGTTCATAAATAACATTCATGATGGATACTTAACATATTAATTTCAATTATATTCACACATCAATTGAAAAAATTCAGTGCAAACATATATTTATTTAATTATATATATATATATAATTATAAATATAAATATACATATTTAAAAAGTATTTATATAAATTATAAATAGATATACATTTAATTTTTTTATATATAATTATAAATTCATAAATATAATTAATATAATAAATATATGTATAATTTAATGAAATTTATTATATATGAATTTGAATTATTTTAAAAAATATATTAATTTTAATGATGCTTTTTTTTATTCAATATATACACGTAAATATTATTTTCGAATATAAATATAGTAATTATATATAAATTAATAATTTTTTTATTAAAACTTTTATCAACACTAAAATTAGAACCAATAAACGGTATATTTTTCAGCACTTTTAGGTAGAACTGATAAAGGTCCCCCTTTTATTAGAACATTCTAAATAGTAATTATAAATGTCGGTGCATCACTTGTTAGGACTTGTGGTATTGAATGGTTCAGGCGTGCAAGGGAGAGGTCTCGGGTTCAAATCCAAGAAGTGGCAGGGGTGTGCAGGTGGGTGTAAGGGGCAAGCACTATTAAAGGGTGGGGGGGTTGTGCGCATAGTGCATCCAAATGGGTGGCGGTGGCACACACAGGTAGGGTTTCCTTATGTTGTTGAAATGGGGGTCAAGTTCTATTATAAGGGGGTGGGTCTACCCTCTAATTTATAGATTTTGTTAATTGTTTATCAATTTTTTTACTTATATCATCATTTTTTAGCCCTGATTAAAGAGGCATTTATTAAAGTTTATTTGAGGACTGATAAAATGGACCCCCTTTTAATAGTGCCTCAACTATCACCGCATTTTTAGCATTGATAAAGTACTCTTTTAGTGCTATGAAAAATATGTTTTGTAGTAGTGATTGTTCTATAGTTGCATTTGAGTACTTTGAATTTACTGATCACCAAAAATTATTTTTTATTATTCGCCCTAGTGGTTGTGAGAGGGAGATTATTGGGTTATCCTTTATCGATTATAAAGTGGTCTACTGTGTTAAATATATGTATGAGGGAAACTCGTGCCTCATGGATTTGGGTTAAGAAGTCCAAATAACATTTACATTGGCATATAATTGTGCATGAATATGCCACACCCACACAAGAAGACCTATGGTGTAGATATATATAATCATATGTCGAGATACTACATAGAGAAACCTCCTAAGCATTGACATAGACATCATTTATTATTTTTAAACTAAACATTTAATTAAAACTAATATATTCATGCAATTCCTTTGTCAGATTTTTATTTTTAGCATCATTTTAGATACAGAATATCGACTTTATATTTTTTTAATTCTTCCAAAAACATAATATTAATTTCATATTATATATGACAACTCATATCCCTAAAAAATAATTTTATTAATTATCAATAATCAAACTATTTTTTTAAAAAAAATAATAATGTTAAAATATTTTGGCAATAAATTATTGATTAGTTTTTGACTAGTAGTGTGGCTTCTGTGAACATCATTCATGCATGCCAGGATCTGGTTCTGTAAATATATTTTGACTTATCCCATATCAACAAATAAACTGAATTGTTTCCTTTAAAAAAAATTAAATGACCGTAAAATTTTTAAAAACAAATTAAATTGAATGAAAATAAATTCCATTACTACGTTTTTAAAAAATAACAAAACAAAAATTTCCTTCGAAAAATTATAGAAAAAATTATTTTTTATTGAAAAAATAATACCCCCTTTCACTTAATAAATAAGAGTTTATTATTATCCTTTAAAAAAATAAAATTTCTAAACATAAAACCAAACAATTGGAAATTAAAAATAAATCTACTTTAATTAAAAATATAAAATATAAAATATATTCTTTGTTAAAAAATAAATAGATGTACTTTATTTTAATGGAAATTTAAATGAAATATGAAGAAGATTTATTTTTTAGCATTTATATTTTTAATTTAAAATTTTAATTTTTATTAAAATGAAAATGGGGATTTTTTGTCAATTTAAATTTAAAATAGGATCATTTAGAAAAATTTATTTTTTTATTTATCTCAAAATAATATAAGAAAGTTCAATTTTAATTTCCAAATATATCATAAAATAGGGATATTTTATTTCTTATTTTTTAAAAATTAAATAAGTTATTTTAATTAATTTCTTACAATGATAAATGGTATTTATAATTTTTTAGTGGAAAAATATTTTTTGGTTAAAGTTTTTTAAATTTTGAATATATATTTGTTAATTAATTCATATGGAAAATAAGATATTATTTATTAATTTCTAATAATTAAAATTTAGTTTTTTATTTCATTTTTATGAAAAATAAATAAATATTTATAATTTTTATGTGAATGTTTGATTTATATTTTATTTTTTATTTGAATTTTATTAATGAAAAATGAGTTTTTTTACTTTATTTAATAAAAAATTATATTTTTTAAATTAAATTAGAATTTTTGTTGAATATATATTTATGAAAAATATTTCTGTAGTTATTTTTTCTTCTTTAATTTTTTAATGGAGAATATGAATTTGGTTTTTTATTTTCATAATTTAAAAAATATTGTTATTTATTTTTTTTAAAAATCTCATCATCACCCCTACACGAAATTCTTGGTGATATATGGTTGTAGTTCCATTACATCCTGAATTTACCTCCTCCCTCATCTAGTGACTCAATATGTACTCATTAGTTTTAAAACCACAAGGTCTTCAAATAATTTTCATTTTATGCTAGTATAAAGATATAATTATTACTACAAAAAAATTGAATTTCAACTCCGATAGATAAACCTTTTACCACCGCATAAAGAGAATTAACAGTGCTAAAAAAATATTATCATCATCAACATCATTAAAATAAGGACTCTTTATCATTGTTTTTGTTAACACTGATAAACACTTTAATATTGAAATGTGTTGTTTGAATAACAACACACTACACCAAATACACCTGTATGAAAATGCACTAGTATGAATATTCATAATTAAATTAAAGTAAAATGTACATTACGAATAAAAAAATAATATTATATACATTGCACACAATATTTTGTATAATTAAAATTTCATTTATTATCTTCCAACATTTAAAAGCTTCAATGTTTCATTGTCTTTTGCACATGAAACCCCCTCTCAAAAAAGCTTGATCATGGTATCAGTTGCCAAATAAACATCCCCAAACCGAGAGAATGAATTCACCTATATAAGAAAATAATTCATATCTTAATAATATGGTAGAAAAATAAATTTAATATAAATTTAAAATAATATATTTTTAGAATATCAATTTTAAATAAAAGGACACTCATGGATCACTACCACAGAAATAGATTTAAACATCCCATTCAATTAAAAACTCTAAAAAATGAACTAATAAAGGGGGTACCTTTATCACTGATAAAAAAATTGGTAATAAAAGGTGCTTTTAACAATTCTAAAAAACAATGTTAAAATCAACCCATTATCAGCCTTTTTTCGCTCTAATAAAGGTACCCCTTTATCAATGTTTTTAGCACTGTTAAAAGGACCCCCTTTATCAGCATTTTTTATCAAGCACTGATAAATGGTATATTGAATAAAATATTATATTTAGTTAAAAATAAAAAATAAATATATTTATATATTTATATTGATATAAATATAATATATATATTTTTAAATATGTTTCAGATAAGGCTAAATAGAAATTTGCACATAAATATATAAGAAATTTATTGAAAATGGCTAATAAAATAATTAAAAACGATATTATTAATTATTAACATGAAAATTAGTATCATGTAACAATCATTTATTAACAATTTGAAGACAACTAAAATAAAAAAATTAATAAGAGATCTAAAATAAATTGAAAAAATAACATGGATTTTAAAAGGTCATTACTTTTGATCTAAATGTCCTTTTAAGCTCTACCATATATAAAATCAAATCATGCAGCAATATATACGAACTAATGATAAAGAGAAAACCCCTATTAAATTTTCTAAGGCCCAAAATTCCACTACATCGCCTTTAAACAGAGTTTTAGTCAGTGTATCCTATTTTTTTAAAATTCAATGGACTTTCAACCTCATTAAAGGGGGTATTTTTCCCAATTTTCAGTAGGGACTAAATTTATTCACAAGTCTGAAATTAATATTGATATTAATGTTTTGAAATTTTATCATTTTTCATAATAGAGGATTATTTATAATAAAATATATAAAAACATAAAAATATTTTATATATATTCACACTTAAAAATTTCGTTTTATAAATATATAGGTAAACTTATTTACATGAAAATTGTATTTCTAAATATATAAACCTTATCTAAATAAAATCAATATCCATTTTTTTAAATTTAAAAATGTACCAATATTTATATACATATACAATTACTGTATATATAATGTCTATGTATACATATAAATATATTTATATGTGCATTGAAAACCCGATATATATCTATATATTCTAATAGATGCATATAAATATTAATATATAATATATGTAAATAAATATAAATATGTACAACTATATTTATCGATGCACACACATATATAAATAAATATATATGTTTGTATTTATATACACACATACAAAAAAACATATTATATATATGTATTTATATATATATATAAATATATATCTATAAATATATGGATAAAAAATAACAAAATAAGTATAAATATATAGATATATCATAAAATATCAATGAAAATGATATTGGTTAGTGTAAGAGGAATGATATTATGAGTGGGAGGTCTCAGTTTTGAAACCCAGCAAAAATAGGGGCGTGCGCGGGTGGGTAGTACAGGTCCCAAATGCTTTAAAAGGGTGGGGAGGATTCCCAGTGTTGTTAAAGAGGTGGGAAGGATAGAATAACACTGAAAAATGTGGAATCGAGCATTGATAAATGGGGGGTGGTACCACCATCCAAATTTTAGAGTTTTTTTACCTTTATCAGTGCTAAAAAGCATTAATAATGGTCCCATTTATCAGCACTGATAAAAGGGGCCTTTATCTTCACTTTTTTAGTGATGATAAAAGAAAACCAGTTTTAGTGGTTATAAGGTTAATAATTTATTTTCATTATTTAAATTCTCATTTTGCATGCTGTCAAAGGCCATATCTATAGTAGTGGAGTCATACTAGTGACCCCATGCATTAAATTGAGGTGGGGATGATTCATACACATCAGAAATGACACGTGGAACATTTTTTCCAAGTATCAGAAAAATAAGAATATATTATCTCGGTTTTAAGTATGTCATTTGTGTTTATTACTAACATATCATTTTAAACTAAAAACATCTAATTTGAGATATACAGATCACATTGTGTGTCATTTTGACATGATTTTGATTCATACTTGTCACAAATGAATTATCAACAGTTTCCATAATGTATTAAAATCATCAGATTTCATTATCTTGTTTTTTAGTGTGTCACTCTGTTTTTGAACTAAAATGTCAATTTTAAACTGATAACAGAAACTTTGAATACTAGTAATATAGTGTATCAGATTTAGGTGAAACTAATTCATACATTTCAAAAATTACTTATGGATCATTATCCAACTATATTAAAACAATCTGAATGTGTTTTATTAGTCTTGGGTCGGTCACATGTCCTTTTTACTAAAATTAATGTCAGTTTGAAATAAAAAAGAACACTTGGAGTCACACCGGTCACACCATGCATTGGATTAAAGTGATTATTATTTTTAGTCATAAAAAATGACATATGGTTTATTTTTCTAATGTATAAAAAAATAAAAAATCATTTTCTTTGTTTTGAGTATGGAACTTGTAGTTTTTACTAAAAATTAATGTGAATTTTAAATAAAAAGACACACTTTGAGTCATACCGATCACAACATGTGTTATATTGAGGGTTGGTTGATTACTACACATCAAAAATTAATTATGGATGATTTCCTAAAGTATACAAACAAATTAATGTATTGTCTCTGTTTGTGTATGGAAATTATTCATTTTTATTAAAATGTCATTTCAAACTTGAAACACACACATTAAGTAATATCGGTCACATCATGTGTCAGTTTGATGTGATACTGATTCCTACATGTCATAAATGAATTAGGAATCATTATTCTAAATTACCAAGACAATCAGAGAGTGTTTTATTAGTTATTCGCTAGTGATACTTTTTGAACTAAGATTTTAATTTTAAACTGATAACAAATACATTAAGTCATACCAAGAACATCGTGTATTGGATTGAGGTGCGGATTATTTCAACATACCATAAATGACTTATGGATAATTTTTCTATAGTATCAAAATAATAATTTTTTTTGATTAGTTTTGAGTATTTCACTTATCCTTTTTACAAAAAGTAAAGTCAATTTTAAATAAAAATACTCACTTAGAGTCATACTGGTCACATCATGTGTTGGATTGAGGAGAGGTTTATTCCTAAACATGAAAAATGACTTATTGATTTATTTTATAAATTTAAAAAAATATGAATTATCTTTCTTGGTTTTGAGTATGTCACTTTTATTTATTACTAAAATATCATTTCAAACTGAAAACATGAACTTTCAGTTATACCGGTCACATCATGTGTTGGTTTAATGTGAGACTAATTTATACACATCATAAATGTATTATGAATCTTTTCTCTAAATTATCAAAATAATTGGAGTGTATTCCTTCAGTTTCTAGTGAGTGACACAATTTTTGAACTAAAATGTCAATTTTAAACTGATTACAGAAATTTTGATTCACACCAGACACACGGTGTATCGGATTGATGTGTGGTTAATTAGAAAAAATCAAAAATGACTTATAGATCAAATTAATTATTTATAAAAACAATATGAATGCATTAAATCAGTTTTGAGTAGTCACTCATCCTTTTTACCAAATTTATGTCAAATTTAAATAAAAAGACACACTATGAGTCATAGATATCACCTCAAGCATCATATTAAGGTGGTGCTTATTTTTACACTTGAAAAATTACTTATAGATCATTTTTATAAAGTATAAAAATAATCAGAATGTGTTATATTGATTTTTAGTATGTCACTTCTATTGTTTTTACATAAATATTATTTTGAATTAGACACATAGACTGTGAGTCATATCGGTCACATCATGTGCCATCTTAACATGAGACTGATTTCTATACACAAAAAAAGAGTTATGAATCATTTCCCAAAATAATCAAGACAATGAAAGTGTGTTTCCTTGGTTTTCAGTGAATAAAACACTTTTTGAACTGAAATGTCAATTTGAAACTGATAATAGACACATTGACTTATATTAGTAACATTGTGTATCATATTGTGGTTTTGATTATTCATACACTTACTAAATTAAATATGAATCAATTTACTAATGTATCAAACAAATATAAATCTTTTTTATTTGTTTTGAGTAGGTCACCTATATTTTTTTACTTAAATTAATGTAACTTTCAAATAAAAATGCTCACTTAGAGTCATACCGGGCACACCGTGTATCAGATTTTGGTGCATCTGATTCCGAAACATCAAAAATTACTTATGGATCATTGTTATAAATTATAAAAATAATATGATTATTTTTTATTATTTTGGGTATATATTTTCATTTTTTACTAAAATTAATGTCAATTTTAAATAAAAATACACACTTGTAGTCATATTGGTCACACAGTACATCGTATTGTTTTTTGGAATATTCTTACACATCACAAATGACTTATGGATTGTTGTACTAATGTATCAAAATAATACAAATTTGTTTTCTTGGTTTTGAGTATGTCACTTTTCTTTTTTAGTAAAATGAATGTCAGTTTTAAATAAAAATAAACACTTAGAGTCTTACTAGTCACACAGTGTGTTTGATTGATGTAAGGTTAAAAGCTAAAAATTAAAAATTATATAAAGATATTTTCATACAGTATTGAAACTATATGAATGTGTTTTCTTAGTTTTCAATATGTGATGTTTGTTTTAAACTAAAATGAAAATTATAAACTAAAAACATATAGTTCAATTCATATCGATCACACTGGAAATCTTATTTAGTTGTGGTTGATTAAAAATGTGATATTTTTATTTCATTAAACTATCAGAAACATGCCAAAAAAATATAGAAATGTTCCATTTGGATGGAAGAGGAAACCCCATGCTGTTCGAAACAGCCCATCCAAAAGCACCATTTTATCTCTCTTCTGGATTGCTACAAATTGTTGAAAGAAAAATATGAAATCCCAAAAGATATGTGAAAAAATGAAGTAATTTTTAGTTAAAAAAGTTAAAAATATTAACTTTAAAATAGTAGATAAAATGTGGAAAAAATTAGCTAAATAATTAGTATGAATTCACATTTTCATGATGTATGTATACATTTTTCACCCATTTCATTTTTTCTATTATCTATGTTGTGTCTTTTAAGTCTAATCTCACATGTTCATGTGAATAATTGAACAAACCACCCCAAATTGAGAAACAAATCCACCTATATAAGAAAATAATTTTTATGTTAGTGATATTATAATTAAATAAATTAAACACAAATTTGAAATAATACAATAATAAAATTTCAATTTTAAACTAAAACCACACAATTTGAGTCATATCAGGTACACCATGTATTATATTTTGGTATTGTTGATTCCAAAGTGTCTTTTTATCCTATAGTTCATTATTAGAGTACATGAGTTAATCAACATTGTTGATGAATTCATTTCATTATTATTTCTATAAAAATAGACAAAGTAATTATCAAATTATAATGATAAATTAATTAACTAAAAAAGTATATAAAATGATGAAAAAGTAAAATAAATAAGTCGTTGGAAGTCATATATTCCTGATATATGTCTACATTGTGACATGTGGTAAATTTCCCATTCATTTCTGAAAAAATATATTTCATCTTATGAATACAAGTATAATTGAAATTCCTATAAGTACTAGAAAAATATAAATAAATAAATTATATATAAATATTTTAAATGAAATATTAATTATGTTATAGCTCTTGGGGAGGTTTGTTTGTTAATGGTATATGATATCCCTCATAAATGAGAAGAAAAAATAACCAAAAAATTTTATATGGGTTTGTTTTAGACGTTGTAAAAACATTGGAAAAAATAATTATTTGTTTTGATATGTGTTTTGATAGTGAAATATTATAATATATACCTTAATACTTATCCACTTATAGAAGTAGAAATGTTCCTGGTATTCATGGAATTTCCTTATGCTGTGAATTTGATGATATTTAAACACCACCCTATCATAACTAAATTCTCATAAAAACATAATATAAAATATATAACTTTATTTTTAGTTCCAGAACATTAAATTTAGATTATTAAAAATTGCCAAATGTCATCACATGTGGTCGGTTTTTTTGGTATCCATGAAGTGTATCTAGAAAATAAATATTTGGAGTATCCAACTTGACTACAATGAGTATCCAATGTTACCTAATAAAAGGGATATGTATTGGAAGGAATGAACATTTATTTTTTATGATTAAATAGTAGAGTCTTACCAACGAATCCTTGGTAAAAAGAAGAGTATGTCATATGTATGTTTTCTTTCAAGAACTATGGATACTTTTTGAAATATTCCATCAATATTTTCTGAATCCAATTAGATTAGTTGTGTATATGTGACATGAGGAGTAATGAGTACATATTTATGTTCATAGGTTTTTCTATTCAAATTATATTGATATATATTCCTATAAAAATGATTTATATTTAGTTATAATTAGAATAGTAGATAATCTATTTGAAAAACAATAATGAAAAAAACCTCTTATATATATATATATTTACAATTGAGACTCCTATATAGTCATAGTTGAGGATTTAATTTACATTTAAAAGTGAAATTTATTCTTAATAGAATCTCAAAAACATTTTTCTTCAAAATTAACTATGACATTACTACCACTTTGTAACGTTTTATTTCCAAGGACCTTCAATGTTATTAAATAAAGATATTGAATGGGTGGGGTAAATGTTATTTTTGAAGATATTTTTGGTAGGATGGTTAATCGTTTAGATCATTTTTTTTCGGCCTTTTATTTTAACCCTTCCAATTTTCTTTTCTGTAATAACATTCATTAGTTCAAGTTTTCTTTAATAATTTTTAATGTTCTATCAGGAAAAATAAATTAGAAATGAATAACTAATTGTCAATATTTATTTTCTATATCTAACAACCATGACACTAAGTTCTAATTGAAATCTCAAAAAATATGAATGTATTCATCATCAAGTGGAATAGGTAGATCATCACTCATCTCATGATATACACTAATCCCCACTCTCACATAAATTATTTGAAGTTTTATATTGTGTATAGTATATTATTGGATATTGTACATGGTAACCATAATAACATGGTGATGTGTGGGTGTTCATAGATATAAATAACAATAATTTTCACCATATAAAATATCAGTACAATAAATTTATCAGGGTCTCCCTAATTTACATTTCATAGAAACAATTATGAGAACATTGATTAACTAATCAAACAAAAATATTTGAGGGGAATAACTCACCTCAAAGATGTTGGGGATGGGGATCATTGTAGACATAATGAAATGTGTTTCATGCACTTCTCCTCAATTGAAGATGTATTTCCATGAGCCGCGACTCAATATGACCTCATCCAGGCTTGAAAAGTTTGTGAAGTGACTATGCATTTTTCATGGTGGGAAGTGATGGCAGCGAAGGCACCGACCCGAAGGGCCGAGACCGTATCCCAAAATTGATCCTAACCCGGGTTGTGGGGACACAAACCCAATGTTATAGATCAATAAATTTGGTTATGTCCTAAAGCGACTCCCAAGGTACCTACACACAAAAACCTACTCACCATCCTGCTGGAGATGATTGAAGTATTTATTTGGCCTAATTCCTTAGAGTGTCACCTTAGTCTATCCAAAACACCATCGACACAAAAGGTATTTGAGAGACCAAACTCCTTTCACGGAGGGTCCTATTTTTACCTATAGATAGACTCTTGGGGCCCTCATTTGTACGTAAAAATTTCACTGCAAACTATTTGTTTATCTGGTCACCCTAATGATTCTCCCAATTCCTCCAAAACATTCATGGATGTTCATTTACACCTAAATCATAGGAATTGAGGGAGGATCATAGGAATTAAGTCCTTTTAGTGTTTGAAATCAATAACACTTGCACACCAAAATCACCCAACCTCCCAAAATTAGAAACACTTGTGCGCTACATATTCCTTTCACAGAAACTTGAGCGCCCTACTTATGGCATCACGTGTGAGTACTCTTGATGGCTTGAGCCAAGTCTCACCAACATATTACCATACAGTTTTTTTATCGCATAAGTGAACATCAGGTTGCCCAGGCCTAATTGTGTGCCCATACTTACAGGCCCTTACCTACTTGGGAATCTCTCTTTGATTCACTAACTCTCTTAAATCTAAAATCCATCAATCCCTACTCAAATACATTCATGGTAAGGATTATTATTCATTGGAAACCTTGTTTGAAATGGATTTTCTTGAAACCTCCACCAAAACCTCATGACATATCAATCCTTTGGGAAAGACACATCAGCGTGTATTTTATTTTGGTTTGTATATCCACAGTCAATGGTACCCCACATTTGTTTCATAATGGGGTTAGGATTCATGGAGTGCCTATGGGATTGTATATCCAATGTCACATGCACCTTTCTCTCAAGAACGGTGCTGGGAAGTTTCCATTTTTTAATAATTTGGGTTTAGGTCTCAACCTCTCCCTTCTCAAAGAGACGGAACCTTATATCTCGGGTAGGGAAGGTAAATTTCATGCTTGATTTTCCATTCAAGAAAAGGATAAGTCTCCCTCCCCAACGATGATAAATTTTAGGGAATCCATCCTAGTGTAAGACCATAACCACCATCACTTATTCGTTTCATTTGGTCCCTTTTCCAACGTAAAGTGAATAGAGGGAGGGCTCGTCACCTCACCCTCTTCCCTAGTCAATTCAACCTCATCCATCCTGGACACTATAGGATCATCCTCCTCCACAAGTAGATGAGGAAAAGTGTGTGACATTTTTGAATATTTCACATAATCTTGTTTATCACACTGAAAATTAATCCTGTGGGGTTAGAGATTCGTGATGATTACAACATTTTCACAAACACCCACGGTGAAAGAACTATGAGATCATTGATTTTCATTCAAACCAGGATACGTAAGAATCCCTTTCAGGGATCTAGCTCACTAGATATCCTTTTCAAGAATCCCACCCTAATTCCCTTAATCCGGGAATTCACTTTAGGAATAAGGCCCTAATTAAACCCCTAAGTCATCAAGGAATCCTTTTCAAGAACTAAGCCTAAACACATTTCTCTCAAAGGACTATACTCTCTAATGAGAATCATAGAACTACATGGGCTTTGATTCCCATCCACATGGGATATGTAGGAAGCCTCATTGGGGTTCAAATCCAACATTTCAAATCAACCATATTCTCTTTGGTCTATATTCCCAACAGGGACTAATCTTACATGGAAACGAATACTCTTTCCATGTTCCTTGGGTTACCTCAACATAAGTACCACACCAAATATTGACCAAGAAACATTCTCTTAGAAGTCCATAACACATGAAATTAATCTATACAACTAGTTCCTAATCACATGATGTTAAAAGGTATGATTTGTCTCATTACACGGTGCCAAACTACGAGGGTTTTGATTCATTTCACAAGGATATGTAGGTAACCCATTTCATGGATACAATCCCAACCTGAAAAAAACCTTCATCTCCCTGGTTGATAATAAATTCCAGAGTGCCCTAATATGTGTCTTAAAAACTAGTATCATCATAACATTGTTTTAAAAAATATTTAAATAGTATATGAGTGGATAACATTTATATAGAATCTCAAATACATACAAATATATCCATTAATGAAGAACCTTTAATACATACTAATGATTCTAAATTTTACACATGTTAATATGTGATTGGAAATTCCAGGGGAAAATAATGTTATGCTTGGTGAATTAATAAAGATTCATGAAAATATCTTAAATATACAAAGACAGTCCTGGAGTAGACAATAATTCCCCCCAAAAGGGTTTGATGAGTTTGAACTCGCATCCTCTCGACCAATGCATATTCTTAAGTATCGTAAAGTTCAAACATAACGAATGCCTACCTTTGGAAAGTTGGTACCTTTTGGATAAAGAAATGTTGGATGTTTCTGCTTCTATGAAGAAATCCAATGGAAACCGCATGGAAGCAGTGATTCTTAAAACTATAACACACGTTTAAAGGAAATAAGAAACAATCATCATGAAATGGGTTTTATTGAGTTCTTTATTATCCTTTATTCCTCCCCATAACATTTTCTTGAAACTGTGATATCCAATGAAATTTTTCATTATCCCAATGTTATCTTCTTCACTAAAACATATGTTTGGGGTGGTTCCCCAAAAAATCGCACCGCTGATCTGACCATACTATTATGAACAATTCAAGGCCACTAATTGTAGATTTTCACCTGGTATAGCAGAAGATGATTTTTGTGTCTAATTAAAAAAAATAGTAAAATAAGGAATCATTATTATGTAATAGAAATTTAAATAAATATTTTTTATTATGTCATACGTACACATGTTTAATACACTTTTTATTTGTTTTGATCAATTAGTATCCCATTTCTATTTACATATGCCTCCTTCCATAGAACATGATGTGGAATGGAAGTGTCTTTGGATATGGATTCATCAATATTCAAATAAATAGAGGAATATAATTATGTTGTTGTTTCATGTCACATAAAAGTAATATGGTAGATTTAAAATATGTACCATTTTTTAAGTGAATCCTACCCTATTATTTCTTTACAGTTTGGGTATATTAGTTATGAGCCCATTGCATATTTTCAGAACTCAGTTGTTGATTCATAAATAAAAAATTCTTAATCTATGTAATTAATATATGTATTTTCAAAAAATGTATTACCAGAAATAATGTACCTGAAATGATGTCTTCTCACAATGACCAATAAACTCATCCCACACTTATTAGATTATTATGTGTGAATAAATATGTTATGGGTGTGGGTTTATTTTCACTTTAACATATTTGAGATGAATCTTTGTTTGAATTGTGAAAAATCCTCTAGAAGACTTTACAATAGGCATTGTTATAAATTTCTTTCAGGACTCATATAATATTTTTTAACATTTAAGGTTGAATCCACATTTTATTGTGAAATAAAAGTCCAATTTCGATTTGGGTATAGGGAAACCCATTACATATCCCATAATCCCAACTAAAAGTGGCCCCTTATACTCTCTCAAAGTCATAATGCAGTTTCATACTTGTATCACTTCCTGCAAGGGATGCACTCTATAAGGGATGATGAAGAGTAAGTCAATGTTTCATTTTTTTGTTAAATAAAGAAAGGATATCATAATATTACCCTAATATATTCCCAAATTATTTTCTAAATCATGTGAAAAACATGGTTCAATGAATCTATATCAATCTTCACATGTTGTTGAGTGGTGAGCCCAATGAAACTACTATACATGGACTTGTTGGGGTTAACAAACTCTTCGTGCACATTCCATCTGACCTTGAAATTTATGTGCTTTTTTTATCTTTAATAATTTTTTATAGCACCATAATGTTATGATGCTCCTATTTTTTGGGAAATCAGTTCTTCACTGTCTACCATTTCTTCAATTTAAACATCATCAATATTTTGTTCTTATAGATTAGGATCATTAAAATGTGTAGAGTGCTTTTGTTCTTCTGCATTGGGAGCTCTGACAGGTTGAGAAAACGTTTTTTCTCTAGATTGAGAGTATCAGAATAAAGATAAGTATTTATCTATAATATTTGTTGAACATTTAATTTATATTATGTAAATGAAGTATTACAATGATAATAATATGATTTATTTAAATGTATATTTCAAAAAAAATATAACATGATTATTAAACTATCTTTTTTTTAAATGATGATGGGATTTAACCCCTATATCAATTATACAAATACCATATTTGTGGTCTCCTATGACATATAATACCCATTCAATATTGGGACTGAAACAAGATTAGTGTGTGTCCTAATTAAATGGTGATAGTTATTTTAAATTTCACCTGACCCTTCAATGGTTTTGTTCGATAACAGAATAGTTGACCACTTTTAGTTTGCAGGATCTATAATATAAAATATATATAATTCATGTGATACCATCATAAAAAATTTATCTTTGTAAAATTCCTTATTTAAATTAACCTTCAAAAATCCCAATTCATCTATTTTAATAGAACTCACTTTATTAACTAACTTTCATTGAAAAATAATCACTTGGAATTTTATATAATCCTATTACCATATATTTTTGATAATGCCAAAGTATAACATATTTATATAAATTGTACTTCTATCCAATGTACTAGATACATGCATATCTTCATCCACAAATGTAACTCTACTATTTTTTATGGTTTTTCCTTCATCATGTTCATCTGTATTGAACATATAACCATTAATTACATAACCATTATAAGACAATACATGAACAATTTTTCCTATGGATAGACATAATATTTGTTTTGAAATTGAATCCATATTTTCATCCAACTCCTAAAAAACATTGGCTCAAACCATACTATAAAATATTTATTACATGTATTTGATATCCATATCTCATCTCTTGAATGATTCAAATTCATAATTATTTCACTGCGGCGGTCACCATATAGGAAAAAATCTAAAATATTATGAAAAATGTAAAGGTGGGACTAATCCCAATATGTAATAGTGATTGTGAAAACATCTATTCAAAAAAAAATTTATCCTCCAATACACCCAGTGTGGATAGATTTTGGTAGACAAATGCTTTCCACACTCGACAGGTAGTTTATTTATAATTAAATGGATTTCTCAAGAATATATTTCTCCACAATAAAACCTTATGATTGAATTTGATTTTTGAAATACCATTTCAAAAAATTCATATACAATTCAATTAGGTAGATACATCTATAATTTATATGACTACATAGTTTAATATCCCTTACCAAGTGAACCATTGTAATGCCCTGGCCCCATAATCGTAGATTTAGTGTTTTAATTAATTACATTGAAATGATTACAAGGAATCAAATCCCAAAGTACCGATCAGTTTAGAAGACTTGGAAAGCCATATTACATTCATAATACCCATAATATATTGGGAAAAGAAAATAAAACATGATACATAATAAAAATAAATAAACTGCATCATTGAAAGATTATTCCAAGATTATATCTTAATAACCTGGTAAAAGATAACATATTAAGGGTGATCTAAAAAGAACAGTAAGGGTAATTAAGGAATAAGAAATAATTAATCATTGAGAATAAATAAACATGGAAATGTAAATAATTTATAACACATTCCATTAAAATAACTATATAATAAAAAATCAATGTAGCAATGTATGAAACTGAAACAGAATCTACTTAATCAATAAACTGAGAATAGAATGCTTTCATCACCATGGCAACACAAAATATAATGAATAATAACAATAAAAACTGAAATATCTATGAAATAAATGATTAATTTTTTGATTTAATGTCTTTTGATCATGAAAACCATTACTGTTAAAAACTTTCATAATACATTTAAACCGTAGATAGAAACCTGTTTAATTTGGTCAACTTATTCACCTTATGAGAACCTATCGACGCATCAATGAGATGTATAACATCTAGGATCCACCCTTCATTACAAGTCCAAATCATCCCTCATATCAAATAACTAAAATAAATAATACACCTTATCATATATCCGTATTGAATAAATAATATGGATTTTTTAATAATTCTTTTTTTAATCAAATATCTGTCAATGTGAACACCGTATATAAAGATGATATCTGATTTAGGCAATTAAATTATCTATTGTATGAGATTATGGTTATTAAAGTAAATTTATATTGAAAAATTATTTAAAGAAATTTATTTTTACAAGATAAAGTTAATCATTACAAAAGAATTTGATATTTCAAAGACAATAATTAAGAACATTGTTTCGAAGAATAATCTTAAAATATTCCAAAGTGTCACATACCACTTTGAAACATTCAAATAATAATATACATAAATTTATGAAATTAAATTGAACATATAATATCATAAGAATAAATACATTCATGATATATCATGAAAAATTAATTATATACACCATATAAATTTGAATTGGTAGATAATAATAAATAAGTCTCAATAAAATGAAAATTGAGACAAAATTCCCATACCTTAACCTTACTTCTTGTGTGTGATATTTATACTCATGTATAGTGGTTTAAAATATTTTACTATATTATACGAGAACCGTAATCATGTATATAATATAATAAATCATGTTATTATAATATCTTATTACTCAGATTTAACAATATTCTATTATTCCATTATTTCGGTTTTTAATTTCATAGTTTTCTCAAGTATGTATTGACTTGTTATTTGTTGATACTATTATAAAGATCGTGATTTCATTATCTATATAATATAAAACATGATGTAATTATCATATATATTCAGTACATATCTATTTATAATATTCTATAATTTTTGGAGATAACAAATTGAATGCACCGTTCATGGAGACGGTAGGCCATATGTATGCATAAACGCTACTTTTATTTCATTTTAATATTAAAATAATGAATTTTAAATGATACATATGTATATTATAATTTCAGTATCATATATATTACATATATTTAGATAGTTTTTTAAAAATTATCCTTAATACGTTCTATGTATACCGTGAATGAGTCACATCACTTTGAAGAGGCAGTAGTCCCCACGTCCACAAACAATGTTATCGTATTTACAAAAATGGAAATTATATAGATATGTGTTATAAAAGAAATAAATAATAATATAAGCATAACATATGTCATATATATGATATATAAACATTTTTCCATCATAAATCCTAACATGGGAGGTGGTAATTGAAAAATGAACAATCATCATTTTGTGAAGTAGTAGATTGTTGTACACATAAAAAAATGTTATTTAAACATTATATAAATTTGTGTTTTATTTTAGATATAAACCTTATAAAAAACATATTTGTATGTTTAGGAATATATTTTTTAATATAATCATATAATTAGAAGATTTTATGTTATTGGGAATGGAAATTAAACTAAAGATCACGACGAATGATGTTACTTCTAAATCAGGTAACATCTTTTGGTTTTTACCAAAAGGATTCCATGGATGGATTTATTTACATGTGTAGGATTATATTATTAGGGTTTGAATTTTGAGGATCTATTTTGGCATATCTTTTTTGAGAAAAAATGGCTTGAGAGTTGTGAGGATGTGGGAGGAGAGGATATCTTTTTATAGTGGAGTAAGAGTGGCACAATTGCAATATTTTGAAAAAAGGATTTCATATAGGTTTTTCACATTGAAATTGGATCCAATAATGGACCCCATTATATCATAGGGATGATACGGTTGAAATATTTTCATCTGAGTTCTCTTGGAAATGTTTATAGGTCATTTGGGTACTTAAGATAAAGGATTCATCCCTTATTAAGCTTAATTTGTCCTTAAACGTTGTAATTAATTTTAATTACATTGACTAATATTTTTGGTAAAAACTAATAAGATATTATTAGAATTAAGAAATTATTCTTATTCCAAATATTAAATCCATTTTTCCAAATTTCAATATCATAATTGTATGAAATTAAATTAAATTTAACCCCATAGATGGGATGACAATGCAGGTTTTTATGGTAAAAACATGAAAAACTTTACTATGTTTTTATAGTAAATTTCAAATTTAAATTTATTATAATGACCAGTATTGAATTATGTCATCAAAATATGATCTAATTAAACTTTAAAAACAATTAAAAATATAATTCAACATTATAAATAATTTATTTTAAAAATTAGTTTTGAATAATATTTCAGTATTTTTCACGATTCATTAAAAAAAGAATCTTCACATAAAAATATAAAAGATTCAACCTAAGGTAATTTTTATTGTTTACTTCCAAATATGAAGTTTATTTTTTCATATTAAATTTACAAAGGGGTAGAAAATTGGATTTAAAACAGGTTCTGTATTAAAAGGTGGTAAAATAACCTTAATAAAAATATAGTATTTTATGCATAAAATTGGGTTTTTTATCTTAAACATATCAAATATATTATATTAATATAATAAATATTTGATTAATTATATAATATATATATCATTAATATCACTCACTAAATGTAATTAATTTAATTTATTAATGTAAAAAATCTTTGTGAGTGTAAAAATAATAATATTTCCCACTATATTCAATTGGTTTTCATATACAATGATAATTATTTTGTAACCAATGGATTAATTTTATATTTGTGTAAAAAGTATATTTTAATAAGTTATTTGCCCCTTTTCAGAAATAAAAATTTAATTGTTTGTTTATATCTTATTTTATTTCAATAATATATTTTTATTCAGTAAAACTCAATCTTACATGTAACACAATCCATTAGAAGAAACTGGTTGTTGTGTGCGACATACACTAACTGAATATCACATTCATTGCAAGGTATATCATATATTTATTTAAAATTGTAATTATATTGTAAATTCATAGGTTATTATAATCCTTTATGAACTTGGTGATTCATGTGATACAAGCTATCAAATACAATTTTCTTAATTTAGAATTTCGAGGAGTTACATTCTCCCCACTTTATTAAAATTGCATCCCCTTAATTTAAACATGATCTAAGTATTAAAGGGATTGATATTTTAAAATAAAATATTAGTAAAAAACTAACATCATAAATATGGTTAATAATACATCTTACTAATAATAGAATGAAAAGTAAAATGAACACGTAACAAGGTACCCTAGTAGAAGAACATAGATGGGAAATGGAAACATGGATTGAGGGAAAAAATCTAAAAATCAATTTATGATGTGGAGTGATAGAGAACATGGTTAGGATAATGTCAAAAATCACATGTTAATAAATACATGATGATGTATGGGGCCATTTTATTTATCATAAACGAAATTACTAGGAAAATGTTTTAGTTTGAATATCATTTTCCCAAGAGATGGAGAATTATTTCACTCTCTTTGAATATTCGTAAATATGTGATTCTATAAGAAAAATATTATCCTTTGGTTGTGTCTTGAACAATTTCAACATTTTATTTTGATATGGTGACGTAATAAAAAATATCTAAATCATAGTCCAATGGACAAATTAATTCATTTCATAACAAGTTAAATTTTCCAAGCTATTACGATCCCAAAATTAATAATCAAGTTCAATGAATTTCCAAAAATGAACTTATCTTTATAATTAAATCTACATGATGTATCTATTTTATCACCTCACTATGAATATATGAACACCTTAATCATGAATTATATTTAAATATGGTAATAAATTGAATTAACATAATACTTTATAGGGAAAATTAATTCCTCGTTATTGCTTATACAGGACACAAGTTATTTGATATGTTACTTAAATCAAAATGTGTTGCAAACTCCCTCAATTATAGTATATACCACATGTCATAATGTTATTAATCAGTTACAAGGTAGTTAAAACATATCCAAATAAATAAATTATTTATAATTATCTAAACATTAGGAACATATTATGGGGTTTCATTCCCCCAATCATGTTTTTTTCTGAAAAGTTTATCTTTATAATGAATAAAATTTCATGGTACCAATCAACATATTATATCAAATCCTAACAAAAAATTACTACATAATAATCATTACATATTTAATAAGTCATATAATGATAAAAAATTTAATATAATTGTTTTAAAACATATTTTTAGATCAAAATATATAAAAAAATTAATCATTCCACATAGGATATGTTAATCACATAAGATTGACCTTTATCCCTTAGATTATTTGAAGGTATATTCCCTTGACACTTGGGGAATTCATTTTCATAGTTCCCCATCACCTAATATTTTTAACAATAAATAATAGTGTTTTCTTTATTATCTTTGCATTGTTTTTCATGGTAACCCTTTTCTCTGCACATATAACAAAATCTCAAACCATTCAAGAATTTACCAGGGTGATTTATTACAATTTTATCACATGTTAAAAAATCCTTCTTTCCCATCTTCCATTTATCTATTATTTTTCCTTCTTTTCTCTTCTTCTCTATCTTCCATTTGAATCCATAATACATGGAGTATTACTTATCAATATTTATAGTAGAATAAAATATTTCATCATATGAAGAATTTTTTTGAGACACCAACTCACTTCATAGGCATAGATTAAGCCCTTCAAAATAGAGTTCAATATTGTAGTCTATGTTACCTATGAAATCCATAGCATAACTTTATAACCATGTAAATGTAGCTTCATACTCCACAACACATTCTTCCTCCTTTTTTCTTACAATAAGAAACATCTGTATCATCAATGATTTTTGATCATGATGGAAGTATTTATCAAATAATATATCCTTAAATGTTCTCAATTACATGATTTTTATTTCTTCTTCGTCTTTTATATTCTAGATTAGAGACCAGCACTGATCAGCATCACCTTAGATACTATAGACAGCCAGTGAAACCTTTTCCTTTTTTTAACATTCTATGATCTTAAATATATTCTCCATCGACTTAATCCATTTCTCATAAAAATTTGCATTAGTAGTCACACTAAACTATAGGGGTTTATGCCACATAAAGTGATACAGCATCAGAGATTCTCCTCATTTAATAGGTTTCTCCATCTGGGAAATTTTATTTTTCATATACTGATATTTTCCCTAATATTTCCATGATTATCTCCATTCCAATACCAGTTTTATTGGTTTTCCCAATAGGGAAATCTCTAAATTTTCCCTGAGTGCTGACACCATTCTCCCTTCTAGGTGACTTTTATAAAAATTGGCATATACTAGGGTAGATTATAAAATCATAATATATAATTAAAAATCTTGTATAACACATATCATATATTTAATCATCATAAATCTTAGAATCATAAATATTGGTTACTTTTTGGAAATAATTACTTCCAAATCCTTCAAAATGTTAGGTAAAGAAAATGTGAACTATCCTAATAATATCCCTTAAGAGTGTAGAATTAGGTGCATAGTAAGACCCATTTTCATGTACCAATTTACTCTATGACAGGCCCGAATCACCTTTTCACATTTTTCACTCTTAGGTACATCTAGGGTAAAATCACATCCACTTGTAGTTTCCAGATAGTGATGTATTTCTAGGAATACCCATATAATATCTTCCGTAAAAAAATTATAGGATGTTCTTATATACTTACCATTAATTTCTATCTTAGGTTCTTTCTCCCTAATCTTTGTATTTTAAATCTAGTTTCCAATGTTGATTCTAAACTTCTTCTGATACCAAGTGGAATGCCCCAACCCATGAAGCCCAGAGTCGGTGTATTATTTTTTTTACATTTTCATGATTACAAGGAACCAAATCTTGAAGGATAGAACAGTATAACAGTTTTGGAAATCCATATTAAATTAATAACACCCATAATATATTGTTAAAATAAAATAAAACATGGTAAATAATAACAATAAATAAACTGCATACTTGAAATCATATTTGATGATTTATTCTTCACAACCTGGGGAAAGGAAACATATTACGGGTGAGCTCAAATTCTCAGTAAGGGTACATAAAGTAGAAAAAGTAATGAATCAATGAGAATAAATCAACATGGAAGGGTAAAAACTGATACCACATTCCATTCCAAAAACTAGATAATGATAAATCAATATGGTAAGTCAAGAAACTCAAGTACAATCCATAAAATCAATAAACTGAGAATAAAATGCATTTATAGATATGCTAATGAAAAATATCATGGATAATAACAATATAAACTAAAATATTTATGATGTAAGTACATAAATATTGGATTTCTTGTCTAAGGCACATGAAAACCTATAAAATCCCTACCTTTCACAAGACAATTAAAACATCAGATATAAACCCATTTAATTTTTCCAACTTATTCATCTCTTTAGAACCCATCAATTCATATAGGAGATATATAAATCCTAGGATCCACCCGTCATTAAATGTATAAATCATTCCTTATATTGAATAACCAGAATAAATAATATGTCTCATCAAATTTCTATATTGAAAAATGAATACATATTTATTAATAATTCCCGAGTTAATCAAATAACTGTCAAAGTGAACACCATATATAATGATGAAAAATGTTTTAGGAAATTATAATATCCATTGTATGATAATATGGATATTCAAGTAAATTTACAAAAAAAATGATTAAAATAAATTTATTGTTTCAATAGAAAGTTAAAAATCTAATAAGTAAGTGAGATTTCAATGATAATAATTAAGAATATTCCTAATGAGAAAAATCATTAAACATTACAAAGTGTCCCATACCCATTAGAAACATTTGAATCATTATATATAGAAAGGTATGAAATAAAATGAAACTTATAATATCATTTGAATAATTGGATTCATGATATTACATAAAAAATGCAGTATATACACCATATAAAATTGAATTGGTGCATAATAACAAATAAGTCTCAATAGAATGTAAATGGAGACGAAATTACCTTACCTTTGTCGTCCTTTTTGTTGTTTCATATTTATCCTCCAATATAGTGTTTTAAAATATGTTTCTAATTTTTACTATAACCATACTAATGTTTATAATATCATAAGGTATCTTCTTATAATATCTTATTACCCATTTGTTAACAATCATTCATTATTTTCACTATTTCAGTTGTTAATTTCCTAGTTTTATCAATAATTTTTTGAATTTTTATTAGTTTTTACTATTACACAGATTATGATTTCTTCATCTCAAAAATTTAAAGCATGATTTAATTATCATATATTTTCTGTACATATGTATTTACAGTAATCTATAATGTTTGGAGATGAGAAATGAAATGCACCATTTATGATGAGTAAATGATAAATATGAATATTATAATACAAATATCATATCTATGTAATATATATTACGTTGGATTATTAAATTTTTTTTAATATGATCCATGTATAGAATGAATGAATCACATAGCTTTGAAGAGGCGGAAGTCCACACTTACACAAATGATGTTATCATATTTATGCAAAATGGAAAGTATAGAGGTATGTGTTATAAAAGAATTATAGAAGCATAGATACATAATATATATATATATATTTATATATTTATATATTTATTATATTAAAATAGTTTCAATAATAATTCTGAATATGGGAGGTGGTAATATAAAAATGAACAATCATCTTTTCGTGAGGCCATAGTTCACCGTACAAATAAACAATATTTTCTTTACACATTATACTAAAGTGTGTGTATGTTTATATCGAACAATTATCAAAAAAACATCTTATTATTTTTATGATACTATATTTTTATAAAATAAAATAATATAGCGGTTTCATGGGAGGATAATGTAAATGAAACTAAAGATATTGATGAAAGATGTTACCACTTAATTAGGAAGATTCTTTTGGTTTCTACAAAAAGGATTACTTTGAAGGATTTATGAACAATGATAGGATTATAGGATAATGGGAGGTATTTTATGTTTATATTTTGTTAGATCTTGTACAATACAATGTGGTTCGATTGGTGTGAGTATGTGGGAGGAGAGGAGGCCGTTTTATAGTGCTGCGGGAGTGGAAAACTTGTAGTATTTTGAAAAACAAATTCCATACACATTTTCACATTTAAATTAGATCCAAAATAAACCAGTTATATAGAAGGGATTATGGGGTCTAAATATGGCCATAAAATGTCCCTTTGAAATGTTTCTAGGTCATTTGGACCCTTAAGATTAAGGTTTAGTCACTTATTAAGATTAATTTTTCCTTAATCGTTGAAATTAATTTTAATTAATTTGAGTAATGAATTTGGTTAAAACTATTTTTATGTTATTATAAAATAAAATTTATTCTATTTACAAATATTTAATATATTTTTCCAAATTATAATCATATAATTGGTAGAAATTAATTTAAATTTCACCCTGTAGATGGTATAACACAATGGCTTTTTAAGGTAAAAATGTCCAAAAGTTTTCTATTTTTTATAGTAAATTTAAAAGTGATATTGATTATAATGACATAAATTGGATTTATTTATAAAAATAATATCTAATTAAACTTGAAAACCAATTTAAAATTTAATTTAACCTTATAAATCATTTAGATGAAAAAACAGTTTCGAATTAAATTTTATTATTTTTCACAATTTATTAAAAAATAAAACGTCACAAAAAAATATAAAAATAAACATAAGCTAATTATTATATTTTTAATCCAAATATTATTTTTATTTTTAAATATTTAATTTATTAAATGGTCATAAATTATATTTAAAATGTGTTCTCTATTAAATGGTATTAAAACTGCCTTAATAAAACTATATTATTTTGTGCATAAATTTGGGTTAGTTTTTATCTTAAGCCTATAAAATCAATTGAATGAATATCAGAAATATTTTATAGATTATAATATATATATTTATATTAAATTAATATCACTATCAATATGTAATTAATTTAATTTTTTAGGGTAAAACACCTTTGTGAGAATGAAAATAAAAATAATTTCCATTATATTCAATTGGTTTTAATATTTATTAGTAATTATTTTGTAACAAATGAATAAATTTTAAATTTGTGTAAAACAACGATTTTAATAATATAGTTAACACTTTTCTTAATTACTAATTTAAGAGTCAGTTTATATATTATAATATTTTCATAATTCATCATTACTCAGTAAACCTCGTTCTTCCGTGTCGCAAAATCCATTTGAAGAAACTCGTTGTTGCATGCCACATATGCTAACTCAATATCACATTCCTTAAATGGTAATTCATATATTTATTTTAAGTAGTAAATATATTGTAATTTCTTAGGGTATTAAATTCGTTTATACTCTTGGTGATGCGTTGGATACACTCTATCAAATCGAATGTTCTTACTTTAGGATTTAGGGGTTTTACAACCATCATATCAAAGAATTTCGGTGGGAAAAAATATCCAATTCATATAATATGATGGAAATGAAACAACCCGTCCCCTGGGGCCCGTGTTGTGACTACCCCAATCCCACCTTCCATAGTCTAGGGGATGGCGACTAGCACCATAAAGTCGTATCCCTATAACAGGAAGGCATTGCCTTTAAACCTATACAAACACACAAGCCAAGAACACAACAAGAAGCAACCATGAAGTAAAATGATATAGTAAAAAGTTTACTGAATGTAAAGGGTCCATAATAAAAGCCCAATTTGAATGTACAAGTAAAACTGAAGGGGAAAAAACTCATGGAACGTCCGCCGAGGATCCAACATGTAGGGTGTGTAGAACTCACGATTAGTAGTCAGCACATCACATCACGTCAAATGTTACACCTCTAGGAACCATCTAGTCTTGGCTCCCTCACCCTCAATAAATGATGTATGTAGTATATGCAAGACACAAAAAGGTGAGGGCGTAGCCCATGCAGGGGTGAAAATAACAATACTCAGTAGGGACCCTGAGACCCCAGAAGGTCTCCCAGAGTTCCACAAAGGAAAAACTATAAATAAATACCTCAATAAAAAAGCACAAAGCACTAGTCATTAACTATATTTAGGTATATTCCCATACATATACCTAAGATATCAAATATACTCGTCTCATACATGAATAATCAAAAGGCTCCAACTTTTGATCCATTTGTACAGGTGATCCACGAGGGTTGAATACAAAAAAGGTAACACCACGAAGGTAAAAGTACCACAAAGGTAAAAACATGATGTTAAAACTACCACAATGTTAACAACACAATGTTAAAAGTACCAAAAAGGTAGAACCACAAAGGTAAAAACTCATCTCACACCATGTATATAACTTTTGTATATAATTACATATGATTAGTCGTAAATCTAGATCATCTTATTCTGTCGAGAAGATTAACTACTGACCCACACAAGATTGATAAATGCTGACCCACATAGGATCACTAGGCATTGACCCACACAGGTTCGATAGATACTGACGCACACAAAAACACTATGTGCTGACCCACAAAATATCGTTATATGATAACCCACATAGAATCAATGATCCGTCTTCACGTTAAAATCAACCACTAGATTCCTGCACTAAGCACGCCTGATTCCAGGAGTATGTGATCCTAAATCCATCATTTGTAACACAACCACCACAAATTTCCACAAAGGAGTATCCTTAAGAACCTCCATGTTGTAAGGGTTCCAATGTGATTGAGGACGTGTCAATAGGAAGCCCGGTCTGTGAGTTATAAACTTCTTAGGATCGAGGGCCTAGTTGGATTTGGGTTTGATCCAACCTAGTCATACACCAAATTTCTTCAATAATCAAGTGGAGTATACCAAAAGGACCGTCTCACTCCAAGGATCCGATCACTATAGATGGTTTGTCAAACATACGCCTAGTTCACAAGTTATGGATCTTTTAGAGGAACTGGGCCTGAAAGCGTCTGAGTCCGGTCCGACCTAGTTCGGGCCGACCCGAACTGGTCCGGGTCTGACCCGGCCTGGCCCAAACCAACCTGGGTTGGCTAGGTTGGGTGGGGCCATTGCGGGCGCGACCCGCTGGGCTGTATACCGGACTGACCTAATGGGCTGGTGCAACCTAGCCCATAGAGGTGCACGACCTGCTGGGCTCGCGTGGCCCGACCCACGGAGGGCACGACCGGCTGGGATCACGTAGCTCGGCCCGCTGGAGGTACGACCCACTGGAGAGGGGCCTGATCTACGTTTTATGGGGGGGGGGGGGATTTCCCACCATTCAGAGTCTGAGTGGCGATGCCACAGGGTGCCTTCAGGTCAACCATGGGACCCACAGGGTGCTGGTCATGGATGACTGCTGCAACTTCTGAGTTGCTTCCATCTTCAATGGTGCATGATGACATGCCGCTTGCCTCTGGACACAGCTGGCCGCCGCTGTTTGCTGCATCCCTCTCTTCGGTGGTGGGTCCTTGCACGCCGCTCCGCCTTCTGCAGTCGGCCTGAGCTGACAACCGTCTTCACCCGTCACGAGTACGGCCACAGATTTCTTCGCCAGTGGCGTGTGATGGAGCGCCACAATCTTCTCCATGGCCAGCCATTGCCGACCGCCACTGTCACCTGCCAGTTCCGGTCGCTGGTGCTTCCATGCAGGTGCAGCACCGACGGTCTTCCACATGTCACCGAGTGAGCTCTGGTGGCCTGTTTTTCCATCCAAAGGTGCCAAAGTACTCCCCGAGATGCCCTCTTCGTCACTAAATCCACTGTTATGGGTTTCGTCCAACCGAAATAAATCACTCGTGAAGAACACATCAAATTTCAACAAAAGGTGGATGGTCCATGCCTTTTTTGTTTGGCATGTGCCCTCTGTGTTAGCTTGATAGCAAGAGGGTAGTATATTGATTCAATAACTCATGAATTTAGACAATAATTAAACCATACCACAATACTATTGGATAATGTCTGCATTTGAGGAAGAGTCAGTGTTTGTCGATTCTTGATTCGATGGCACTCGTCGCTGTTTTCTAGAACCGGTCTTGTCCTCTATGTGGTTGGCATCACGGTATTTTACCAGAGCTTTGTCTCTTGGTGAAACTGTTCCAACACCCCTCCCCAAGATCCATATAAATATAATGGGGAAGAGGTGGGCAACGTTGTTCTGAATTTATGAGGCTCATTTAATAATGAACCTTCCTAATTCCAATAGAACAGTTACAAACACTAATTAGTCAATCCAATTAATGTCTTGACATGTCATTGGTCCTTCCACTGCCGCTCGTCCATTGGAGGAAAAGTAAAGAGGGAAATAAAATAAAATTGTTTTTTCTTATGCTTTTAAAAGTCCAAAATCATTCTTTTTCTTCTGACCTACTGCTGTTTATGTTAATACTCCCTTAAAAAAATCCTAGTTCTATGAATTCAACGATGCTCTCAAATTTTTAATCCGAGCACTTGTTCAAAATTTAGAAATCACCACACGCATGTTTACTAAACGTACCTTAAAAAAGGTTCATAAATTTATTCTAGGAACACTGGGCCTCAGTATCACGTAGCATCAATTTTCATATACTCATAATAATTCTATATAATTTTTTAAAAAAATTACATTGAAAATCCAGGCCTTTACATTCTCCCTACCTTAGGTTTTTTTCCTCGAAATCCATAAAGGATACTAAGGAATCAAATGGGGGTACTGAGTATGAATATGAGCCTCCCACTCCCATGTGATATCGTAGAGGTTCCTGTGATTCCAGGAAACGCTCACTAGAGGGATCGATCATCTATGACGGTCCCGCTCTTGTCGATCCTCAATCTTCACTGGAACCTCCGTAAATGTCTCCCCATAGTCAATATCCAGCTCGCCCTGGCCGATGATGTGTGATGGATCATGCATGTACCTCCTCACCAGTGACACGTGGAAAATTTCATGAACCTGGTGCATCTGTGGCGAAAGAGCCAGGCGATACACCACCTCACCGACTATGTTGAAAACTGGAAATGGTCCAACAAGCCTCGAAGATAACTTTCCACCTCGTCCAAATATCTGCAAACATTGTCGAGGTGAGACCCATAAGAAGAAATTGTCTCCCTCCTCGAACACCAAAGGTCTCTATCTTCTATCAACATAAGACTTATATCTACTCTTTGTTGGCTTCATCCTCTCATAGATGATTTGATCATTCTCAGTGGTAGCCTGTAGAAACTCTGGACCCATAAGTGCTAACTCCCCTGGGTCTGTCCAACATAGAGGGGATCTGCATGGTTGACCATACAAGGCCACAAATGGTTCCATAATGATGGTGGAGTGATAACTATTTCCGTATGCGAACTCCACCAAGGGAAAGTTATCCTCCCAAGGATGGATAAAATCATGGATGCAAGCATGAAGCATGTACTTCGGCGTCTGTATGGTCTAAAATGTATGACTATCCGTCTGAGGATGAAAGGCGCTGCTCAAACGTAGCTGTGTCCCAAACTCCTCCTACTATCCCTTCCACAAATGTGAAGTAAAACATGTGACACAATTAGATATTATCTTCAATGTAACCACATGAAGTCATACAATATCTTGTAATTATAGGCATCCTGAGCCCTCTACTGATCCCTACTCTCAGATAGGTAGGAATTGGGCCGACTTGGTGAGTCAGTCAACAATCACCCAGATGGAATCATGTCCCCTGGAATTAAGTGGAATCCATATCACAAATTCCTTGGAGATACCATCCCACTTCCACTTTAGTACCTCTAGTGGATGCGCTGATCCTTTTGGATCATGATGCTCGAACATCACTTACTGAAAAGTGAGGCATTATGAAGTAAAATCTCCCACTGATTTATTCATACCTGGCCACCAGTGCTGACACCGGAGGTCCTGGTACATCTTCGCCACACTAGAATGTACCACAAGAGGGGATGCATGGAACTCCCTCAACACCTACCCCTGTGGCTTCACCGGTACCATAGTGCATCCTCTGAAGAGGATGACATGCTCCCCACCTTCATAAAATCCATTAGGTGACTTTCCTGAGGATATCTAGGCACGTAGAGCCTCAATGTCAATGTCCCCAAGCTATGCCTCTCAAACTCACTAATTAAGTGGGGGAGTGACAATCCTAGACTCGAGGTAAGATGGTACATCTTTATCCAAAAAGTATATCTGTAATGCAGCTAGCTGCTTTGTCACCTCACTCAGCTGTTGTAAACCAGACCTCCTGCTGAGTGCGTCTGCCACTATGTTCCCTTTCCTAGGAGTGTAGACTATCTCAAATCCATAGTCCTGGAGGAACTCTAGCCATCACCACTGTCTTAGGATCAGGTCCTTCTGAGAGAATATATAAATAAGACACTTATGAACTTATTAGACTATAAAATTTTTTCCATTCAAGTAATGTCACCACATTTTCAAGGAAAAGACAACTACTACTAACTCTAGTTCATGAGTGATGTAGTTCTTCTCATTCTGTATCAGCTTTCATGAACCATAATCGACCACTGCTCGCTCTTGCATCAGGACACATCCATGTCGAGCCCTTGATGCGTCGCAGTAGACTACCTACCCAACATCCTCTTCTGGTAGCCTCAAGATGGGGGCACTTGTTAGTCTCTTCCTCAGCTCCTAAAAATCTACTGGAATATATCCTTCCATATAAAGGGATATCCCTTCTTTATCAATGATGAAAAGGGTGACTAAACAATGGAAAACATAGGTATGAATATCTGGTAGTACCCAGCCAACCCCAAGAAGCTCCGTACCTTGGTCACACTCTTGGGTGGCTCCAATGAAAGCAAAAACTCTGTCTTCCCCGGACCCACCACAACTTCAGTCTCTAAGATAAAGTGTCCCAAAAAGTAGATCTCCCATATCCATAATTGGAACATGGAGATTTTTCCATAAAGATGGTTCACTCGGAGTGTATCCCGAACTATCTTTAGACTATAGCCATTCTCCTCCTCTGATGCTGAGTACACCAAGATTTCAGCAATTAAGGCCACCATAATGAGATCGAGGTATGGATGGAAGATCCTGTTCAGAAGTCCCATGAACACTACTAGGGAATTGGATAGACCGAATTGCATAACCAAGAACTCATAGTGGGTATACTGACATATGAAGGTCATCTTCTGCACATCCTCATCTTGTACACTTAGCTAATGATATCCTGATCTAAGGTCAATCCTTAAAAACCATAAAGATCCCTTCATCTGGCCAAAAAGATCATCAATCATCATAAGTGTATACATGATCCTCACAGTCACCTAGTTTAGGCACTGATAGTCCACACAAAGTATCAAACTCCTATATGCCTTCTCGACGAACAAAATCGGGGCTACCCATGGAGAAGCACTGGGCCTTATGAACCCCTTACTATGCAAGTCCTCTAGCTGTACCCGTAACTCACGATGCTATGTGGGATCCATCCGATATGTAGGTGTAGATATTAGTTCCATCATGGGGTACACGTCAATGTAAATTTCTACATCTCTGTGTAGAGTTAGTCCCATAACATCATCAAGAAAGAAATCGTTATACTGGTCCACCACTATAGGATAGCTAGGACTCTCAACATCAACTTCTCTGAGGGTAAGTCTAGCTGATTGATGTGGGATTGGATGCACCCTCATCTGGGAATGTCCATCCAGTGCTTCAAAGGTTCCCTTCTCACCGGTGAAGGAAAAAATGGTCCCATCCTCGTAGACACACCGCACATTGCACCTAAAATTGTTGAGTTGATCATGGATTGTGGATAGAATGTCCATTCCAATGATGATGTCATAAGGCCTCGAAGCCGCTACTAGGATATCCCAACCAAAGATTTTTCCTCTTAGAGTGAGGTCACACTACCTGCACCACTGTGTAATCATCAAATATTATCATGTTAGAGTCTCTAGTCATAAGAATTGAGCCAACAGCTCCATCAGAATCTACGATCTCCCAATGAGGTCCATTGTAATAAAAGAGTGACAGAAATTTGTGTCTATAAGTACTACAGATAGGTTGGAGTAGACAAATATTGTACCTATAATCATCTTTGAAGCATCATGGTCATAGGTATCACCTGCCTAGAGCTTAGATCGTCCATATCCTCCTACTCTCTATGGTCGGGGTGGACCACCTGGAGGTGGTGGAAGTAGAACCTTGAATCGCTGCCCCCACCTGATGCACGACTAACTCCTCTACCATGTATGTCTGCTACCTACAGACTTCCTCGATCGAATATCTACCTCGTCCTCCAAAGTACCTCTAATATTTTTTGGTAAATTGTATGCTGGGTTGGGCAGTCTCGAGAAATGTGACCCTACCCACCACACTAGTAGCACCACATGCTCTTCATCTGTCCTCCTATGTCCTATGATCACCTCACCACCGACCCTGTATCTCGATGTTGTCCACCAGAAGGTCTGGTCTGCTTCGTCCCCTGTTTCATCCATCTACTACCTACTGTGGAAAGCTCTGCTACCTAATTTCTGATGGTGTCTCTCACTGTCGGTGCCTGATTAGATAGGAAGCTCTCCACCAAAAGCGCTTGCTCTAGCACCCCAGCCAATGTCAGAATGATGACTGATAACATCGATGCTATGATCTTCTATCATAGACCCCACTCAATGGTCTGGACCCGAATGAAAGGTTCTCCTACCATGTTTTTGGATTAGAAAGAGATATTAGTGAACCTTTTCATGTACTAGGCCATAATCATGCTTCTCTACTTTAGGAACAATATCTCATGTATACGCACTGAGTGTAGGGTCGCTGGGATGAACATTTCCCTGAAAAGGCACTAGAAGTCCACCTAGGTGAGGGTCACATCATCATGTATTTAAAGTGTTAGACTACACAATATCCGAGCTGCTACTTAGAAGAGACTGGTAGCTAGGATCACCATCAGATAAACTGGTATCCCAACTAAGCGAAAAACTCTGGCCACAGTCTCCAGCTAGTCCTCAACCACCTATGGATCTGTCATGCCTATGAACCTCAGAGGCCTTTACCATTGGAACTCATGCAATGCGCTGAGTCAGCATGCATCCATTACTGGTGGGGCTGGTGGAAAGGGTTTCTCAATGGGTATTGGTGCTGCTGGTACACCACCCGAAGGTGCTAACACCATAAGAGGGCCTTGCACCGAGGTGTAATCGCTCGGTGGGCCATCATCGTGTACTCTTTCAGGAATCCTAGATGGATGACTATGTGGTGACATCCTGAAGGAAAATAGGTTCTCAAAAGTCTATAAGTTATACCTGGAAATATGACTCAAAGAAATCATATGAAAAACTATTCAAAAAACATAAAATTAGTGTTTCCGTGCATTGAGTCAGAAATCAGAATTCAGGGTCCTAGTGTATGGATACGTCAGCCGCTACACAAACAATGGATTCCCAAATACTAAAAACCACACTCATAGAACATAACACTATTTCCAAATTGAAAAGATAATTGACCTAGTTCTTTGGTAGAACTAACTCCTCTGATACCACTTTGTCGCAACCCATTCCCCAGGGCCGGTGCCGTGACTACCCCAAGGCCCCTTCCATAGGCCAAGTTCTGGCATCATGCACCAGAAAGTAATATCCCTATAATGTGGAGGAATTTACTATAAACTTTTACAAACACACAATCCAAGAACACAATAAAAAGAAACCATGATGTATACTACTATAGTAAAAAGTGTACTGAAATTAAAGGGGCTAGAATACAAGCCCAACTAGAAAGTATAAGTACAATTAAAAGAGAACCAAACTCTTGGAACATCCACTGAGGATCATACCGGAAGGGTAGGTACATATCACGATCAGTAGTCACTACGTCATGTCCCGTAAAATGGTCCACCTCTAAGAACCATCTAGACATGGCTCCCTCAGCCTCGATCAATGCTGTATGTCATCTACACAAGACACAGTAAGGTGCGGGCTTAGCCCATGTAGGGGTGAGTATAAAAATACTCAGTTGGGACCCCGAGACCCTAGAATGTATCCCAGAGTTCCACAAAGGAAAAACCACAATGAAAGACCTCAATCACAAAGCACGAAGCAGTAGTCATCAACTATACTTAGTTATATGACCATATATATACCTAAGTAATCAAATATACTCGTTTCATACATGAGGAATCACAAGGATCTAAATATTAATACATTTACATAACTAATCAATGTGGTAAGAACACCACAAAGGCAACACCACAAAGATAACACCATGAAGGTAAAAGTCCACAGAGGTAACACCACAAAGGTAAATGTCCCAAAAAGGTAACACCATGAAGGTAAACGTACCACAAAGGTAACATCACAAAGTTAAAGACTCAGAACAGACTAGGTATATAACTTATGTTTAGAAGTACATATGATTAGTTATAAATCTAGATCATCTTATTATATCGAGAAGCTCTTCTGCTGACCCACACAGGATCGATAGAAGCTGACCCATATAGGATCATGAGGCACTGACCCACATAGGATCGATAGATAATGACTCACAATGGATCGATATGCCCTAACACACACAATATTGCTAGATGATGGTCTACATAGAATTGATGTTCTTTCATCACATTAAAGCAATCCACTATATTGTCTCACTAAGCACACTTGATTTCGGGAGGATCTAATCCTCAAGCCATCAGTCGTACCTCAACTACCATGATGTTCCATGAAGAAGTATCCCAAAGGACCTCCATGTCGTAAGGGTTCCAACGTGATAGATGGCACATCAATCGGACACCCGGTGTGTGACTTATAAGCATTTTATTACTGAGGACCTAGTTGGATTTGGGTTTGATTCCACCCAAAAATAATCCAACATTATCTGAAACTCAAGAGGAGTATAGAAAGAAGGCCTTCTCACTCTAAATATAACATTCCCATAGATGGTTTATCAAATTGATGTCTGGTTCAGATGTTATGTCTCTTTTAGAGAAAATTGGCCTGAAAGGGTCTGGGTCCGGTCTAACTCGGGCCGACCCAGTTCGGGTCAACCCGACCTGGTCCGGTTCTGACTCGGCCTAGACCGTACAGGCCAGGGCCACAACGGGCTTGACCCATTGGGTCACGAACAGGCCCAGCCCACCTGTTTGGTGTGGCCCAGCCCACGGAGGGGCGTGATACATTGGGCTTGAACAGACCAGCTTCAGGTGACTGCGGCCCGCTGGGCTCGCACGACCTGACCTAATGGAGGCGCGACCCATTGGAGAGAGGCCCGCTATAGATCGGACGGTGGGGTGGTTCCCCCTATTCGGAGTCAGAGTGGCAGTGCCACAGGGTGCCACTAGGTTTCCCACAAGACCCACAGGGAGCGGATCCTGACCCTTCGTCGTAGCTTCCGAGTCACTCCAGTCTTCAGCGGTGCGGAATAGCACGCCGCACATGGCCAGTCAGTGTCAGCCTACACTATCCTCTGGGGCTATATGTCATGTCCCTCTCTCAGGTGATGTGCTCTTGCATGCATCTCTATCTTCCACATCGTACCAAGCCGGCTGCCGTCTTTACCCACAACAGCTGCGGTTGTAACCTTATTTTACGGTGGTACGTGATGGCGTTCCTCCATCTCCTCTATGGATGGCCATTTACGGACTCCGCCATCCCTTTTCGGCGTCGGTCTTTGGTGATTCTGTGTTGGTACTAGGCCGAAGGTCATTCGCAGATAACCAGGTGAGCTCTGGTGGCCCATTATTCCATCTGAAGGTGCCAAAAGACTCCCCAGGATTCCCTCTACATCACAAAACCCCCCGTTCAGGTTTTTCTAACCCAAAAAATTGCTCTTGAAGAACAAATCACATTTTAACAAAAAGTAGAGGGCCCATTCCTTGTTTGTTTGGCCTACACCCTTTGTGTTATCTTGATAGCAAGAGGGTAGTATACTGATTCAACAACACTTGTATTTAGAAGAGAGTTAAACCCTACCTCAAGACTGTTGTATAATTTCTACATTTTAGGATGATTCGGTGTTCATCGATTCATTTTTTGGTGGCACTCATCACTGTTAGGTGGAACCGGTGATGTCCTCCAAGTGGTTGACATCGCATAATTTTACGAGAGCTTTGTCCCTTGGTTATGTCGTGCTAATCCCCCCCCACAAGCTCCATGTATATAGAAGGGGTATGTGGTGGGTAACTCCATTGGTAATTTATGAGATTCATTTAATATTGAACCTTCCTAATTACAAATTTATAGTTACATACATTGAAGAGTCAATACAATTAATGGCTTGGCATTTCGTTGGTCCCGCCACTTCCACTTTTCATTTGGAGGAAAAGAAAATAGAGAAATAAAATTACATTGTTCTATTATTATTGTCTTAAAAGTAAAAAATATATCTTTTTCTCTCAACCTACTGCGGTTGAAGTGAATCCTCCCTTATGTAAATCTTGGCACTGCAGATTCAATGGTGCTTTCAGATTATTAATCTGAGCACCAGTTCAAAAGATATAAAATGCTGCTCATGCATTTACTAAACGTAGCATAAAAAAAGTTCAGAAATTCATTCCGAACACACCGAGCCTCAGAATCATGTGCCATTAATTTTCACAGACTCATAATAATTCCATATAATTTAAAAAAATACCGGGAAAGGATGGGTCTTTACAGATAATTTCATTTTCCATTGTGGGAATTTTAAATGGGTTAATAACATTTCAACATATAGCTTTGAAAAAGAAACAAATATTTGTTAATGTATGATGATAACTCTAACAAAAAATTCAACATAATGATACATGAATTAGATCATCTATCAAATCATGAATGTCATGTGACTTAAGACCCTTTAACAATACATCATTCATTGACATGATATTATTTATATTTGATGAATACCCCTATATAACATTTAAATCATTCATGAAGTTTCAAAATTGATATCTCTCCTTCCTGGAAAGAGTGCAAGCAGTTAGAGGAAGAAAAGTTCATTTTTTACCCTTCACTATCACTAACTCTTCTCGAATTCCTATTCCAGTCACATCCATCCTAGCCTGAATTCTATACTTTTTTCCTAGGTTCATTTAATAACATTTTGATGACATTATCACATACATTTATTCAACATGTATAACATCACGATAATACCCAACGTATAAAAAAAAATTTAGTTTAGTAATTTATAAAATATTTATCTCTTTTTACAACTATGTTTTGTAGGGTTTTTCAAAAAAAAATTACCAAAATCAGTGTCCTTATATTATACTTACTCAAACATTTGATCACCTATTTGTGGAGAAAGTGTTGTATGTTCTTCTGAACTCCTATCGAATGATTTCTTCCAATATTGGTACTTATTTAATTGAGGTAGAAATAAGAAATGTCCTAGAAAAAATGTCTTAGATGAATATTTTAACCAAATTTATTGTGTACCCTTTTCATAAATGGGAAACCATTGAGTTCCAATAATTTTATATCTTGAAAAAATTAAATAAATTGGGATTTAATTTATCATCTCGTACAAAATGGATCTCAATATGAAATCATCATTTCTGTAAGGATAATTAAACATAACACATAAATCCCATAGTAATTTCAAATATTTGACTAATAGAGCCAAATAAAAATTAATATCATTGAATGGTTTTTTTATCTTGGTATAAGCATTGATATCATAATGTATTTTCATTTCAAAGAAAACCATGGTGGAATGTTATAATTCACCAACATAACCGACAATGTAGTGTGAGTGATGATTTGAAAACTCACAGGATTCAATCCTTCTGTAGATAACACATGTTGATGGTTTCTTAGCTCATTTCCAATTTCAAGATACTTGTGATAAATTCATTTCCACTGAGGAGATTCTTCTAGGTAATGAATTTTACCATATTTATTTCGTGTATCAGAAACCATCGTAAATTACGTTACTATCTCCTCACATCCATATAGGTACCTAAAAATTAGAATCATTGGAAAGTGCCATAAAACATTATAGGACTTGATTCATCTTTCTTGTATTAGGGAAAACAACACTTTGGGCATTCATTATGTGATTTTTTCCATATGAAATTGTGTATAATCATTTGGATAGGTATTCATTCTTTCATAGATCATACCCATTGAACGTAGTATTCTTTTAGTGTCATATGTTCAGCTAGGAAGATCATTATCTTCTGGGATCTTATCATTCCAAAAGGAATGTAGTTCAATAAAATTGGTGTCACTACATCTATATCTAGATATTTATATTATACATTTTTATTATGGGTGAAAATTCTGTATATTTAGTAAAACTAGAATACAATGGTATCTTTTTACAACTCTTTATATTCAAAAATTACTTTGGAAAATCATAAAGCACATATTCAACTATCCATGTCATTTCCTCAAAACGATCATCATCATCATTCAAACCTACAATAATTTCCTCAATATGGCCTTATTTATTTTCCACACTTCCAATCATATCAAATGATCTAATAAATGTAGTGTTATCTATGTCACTAGCAACATTATATTTTTCCCCATGTTTAGTCCAACATTTATAACTTTGATATATTCCATGACATATCATGTGTCATTCAAACTCCTCCCAACTAATTATTTTTGAATAAAAATACTGTAAAAATGAAAAAGGGATTTGAGAAGGGCCATATATGTGATCCCTTTGAAAATTGATGAAATATTTCACCCCATATTCATACTCTTTTATCATAAAATTAGCATCCACACATTTTTAATTCATATACATCCTATTTGATTTAGTAATATTAGTATTTTACAAAATAAATAAATTCAAAAAATGGTCATTCTAAATAAGTGAAACCCAATAATTGAATTTTTAAAATAATATCAGCATCATTTGAATGAAATCGGTTGTTGACTATGAAAATATTTACTCCACTGGGGGTTGGTGTTATCGTTTAAATTCATCCATAATGATCACAAGACCTGTTTTGGGATATATAATGCTTAGGTAGTTCAAGAAACATTGGTTCATGTCTAGAAGTGATGGGGAATTAGTCATTGGAAAGAAATGCAATAATAATTGTTTGAGAGATAAATATGATGAGGATGAAACTTGTATCCTAAAATCTAAGTGTTCTCAGGCTAGGGAGTTAGTTAAGCACCAAAATATTAACTTATTTTTTATATAATGATCAAAATAATAGTCGTAGTAATATAATCTCTAAAAGGGTCTCCTTTATTGGTGTGACCCTAAGAGGGTCATTTGGATTGTATTACACACACTCATACTGATATAGTAATTATAGTTTCAAAATTCAATGAAATTATTCAATTAATCCAATAAATGGAAAATTATTTTGGTAGCAGGACTAAATTTCAAATGATCTTAGCATCCTATGAGTCTGAGGTTTTGGGATTGGCATTATGATGGGTATCCTATAGGTTTTATGGATTTAGTGACATTCCCTTTCCATGGTATTATTATCAATCTATATTATATATTAGGTGAGGTTTTTTCATGTCTTAGAGATATCTGAATGTCAACATGATCATATAAATATAGATACTTCCCTTTTTCCGTACAAATGTATGAATTTGTAAAAATATATACCACTCATCCAATTGAATTTATAAATACATATACCACTCCATCTGTTTCATTTATAAATATAGATACCACTAAAATTTTTGACAAATATTTTAAGGAGTTCTTGAAAAAGAAATGAAAGTTAGTAAGTGAGTGGATCAATCCCTTAATAGACAAGAGAGATTAATTTCTAAAGATTAATTATAAACGAAAAAGTGTATCATTTATTTATCATCTCTTCACAGTGATAAATTACCACTACCATAGAATCTTCAATGTTCCTTTGGTTTAGTTGGAGTGGATGGTTTTCTTGGATGATACCATGGTAATAAATTATTTCCATTTTCTATTTTCATACATCATATAAAAAACTAAAAAATCACTAATTTTATGGAAGTATTTTGATAAGATTTCAGTGGAAAATGTAAAAATATAATTCAAGTGGGGGTTATAGGAAATTCATTTAACATTCATCTTAACATAGAAAACCAATTTTGGAATAGACAACTGGATCATATTAGCCAAAAACACGAGTACGATCACTTAAGGAAAAAATTATTGTGACCTACCAATACTAAAAAGACAAAGGAATATGATGTTCAAAACATGACTAAAATGAAAAATTGTTAACTCTTTACAGAATAATTTAGAGATACAATCTACCCAATAATAGAAGATAATTTATTCATATAATTTTGAAAATGATAATAAGTATTCTAAAAATTCAGATAGGTATATTTTTTCCATTATTGATAAATTTACCTAAATTAAATCTATTTTCTTTTTAATAGATAAATCATAGGACTTAAATATGTATAAATGTTATAGATGAAAAGTAGAGAAGGATTTTTATATCTCATTATAGATAATCCAGATAGATAATGACATGGAATGTATATGGGGAACAATTGATGTCTGTTTTGAGTAGTATGTTATTCACCATGAACATAGTGTACCAAAAATTACATAAAAAATATTGGTTTTGTATAGAAGAATAAAATTTTAACTAATATGGCTCGAAAATTACTTATATAGAATACTACACTATGAATCTGATGAATCTATTCACTCAAATTTCTAGTAACAAAACTCACTTTTAATTTCAATGTGAAATTCAGAAGATATTTTATTTACATTATTTTTGAAATATACAATATCATAATCATTATGAAATATCATAGAAATGAAATTTATTAATGATTAAACCAATCATTTACCCTTAAAATCAAATTTACATTATATAATACCAATGAATGTTTTCCTAAGAAACCATTGGGACATAATTTATTAGTTTTTAAAAATGATTTCCACTGTAAAAATTGTGATACGCTTTATTTAAAAGAACTATTTAAAAAAATATTTAACCATTTGAAAAAATATATTTTCTGGAAAATAAGACATGAAATTCAATTTCAACCTACCTTAAAAAACTCACTCATTATTTTCAAAACAAATCCCTTTCCATTTTGAGGAATGGTTTGAAACTTTTAACAACATCCAACCCCCTTTGAGAAGCATATCTCACTAATTATATAGTATAATATTTATAAAAATTTATATATATATTTACATGGAAACATAAAAAAATAAAAGCTATATAATTTGAAAACCATTATCATAATAAAAAACATTGATATTGAATATAATAATGGTTTCATAAATAAAAAATATAATTTTTTATAAATATTTCAACACTAAAAAGAAATATAATTAATACAATTCAATTAATGGTTATAATAAACATGAAAAATAAAATTATCATCACGAATGAATACAAACAATAAGTGGTAATGTCACTTAGAAAAATGAATTGAAATTATTCAAAATTATAAAACTTAATAATAAAAATTATTCTTCTAAAAAATTGAATTATAAATTAAAATATAATCAATTTTTGTTTTCAATTTGATAGAATCATTCAATGTAAAATTTGGATATTGGTTATTCAACACTAGAACTTGTTTTAAAATATGTATAGCATCAAAATAGGAAGGTTTAGGGAGTTTAATTCAGCCACATAGATGGCCAGATTATAAAGATGCTTAAAACAACATTGAAAACACCCATCAAATTTAAAATCCATATCTATCAAAATAAGGTAATCATATTATATTATCAATATATATAATTTTCTCCCATGATGGGTGCATGGTTGGAATAAAAGTATAATTGAAAAGAATCACATGATAGATAAAGGACCCTAGGTAATTTTTATTCCCCCTTAAGAAGCATTCAATCATTCTATCACAGTTGAATTTAATAGTGGTATTCTCACTTAGAAAAAATCAGAAGAAAATTATTAAGAAGATATTCATTGAAATTATAAGGTTTTATATAGAAAATACTTCCTTTAATGATAATACACATTTACACACTATAAATTTAAATATTTGAAAAAAATAAACATGAAATCAATATTTTTTCAATTAAACACAGACACACATATAAATACTTTCATAAATTATTAATCAATTTTAAAATAAATTTAAAATATCCCTTAAATAATATTAAAAGTATATTAATAATGAAATACACTACCTAAGAATTTTTGTAATTAAAATTAAAATTTAAAACATTACCCATTATTTTTACTAATAAAATAAATTATTAAAATTATTATAAAAAAATGGGTGTTACACTGTGGGTAGTGGATTCATCCATTTTCCACTAATTCATATAGTATTTTGTATTATATAAGAAGTGGGAACCTCAATGCTCTCCATGATTTTTCTCAGGCTAAAAGGCATACCTTTACCATTCCGAAACCCAAAAATCATCAATATTATTACTAATTCCCTTGGTTTCTTCCTTTTACCCAACTAAAGTACTATCACAATTTCTCATCCCATCTATCCATAGATTTTAATTGATAGGAACACATATAATTTGACACAAAATGTTTCATATATTGAAATCAAAGGTGATTATAGATTTAAACAATCAATTGATTTAAAATTATCAGCATATTACTGTTATTCATTATTTAAATAAAGACATTTATCATTATATTATAGCTAAAATTATATTAATGTGCAATAAAATCACAATATAAGTGTAGTTTAGAATCATTGTTAGGTGGGACAAGGTTAATTAAGGGATTATTCAAAAAAATTCATCATATAATTGTAATCCTACAAGAAAATATTACGAAGATAAGGGGACAAAGGGTCACCTTGATAGCACACCCTATAGGGTTACACATAACCTCTGACTTCACCATTAATAATGAAAGGGGTAAATCTAGTCTGAATGACATTGTCCCAACCCAATCAAGAGTAAAAAAAATATTGATAATGAAATGTGAGTTGTGTTGAAGGAGAAAACATAGAAATAGAGTGGAAACAAAAACAGAAATAAGAATCATAAACAAATATAAGAAATTAAATGGAAAATAGTATTTACGTGATTTAGATCTCATCGGTAGAAAATGAATAGAGGTCAGAGGGGATAAATACCTAGATGTGGTAATTGATTATAGGGGGGATGAAATATTCCCATACATTAGATCTTGATAGGATATATTCATTGATGAATAGTGTAAAGGGTTTGATTCTGATGGTTATGTTCTATGAGAGTTTTAAGGTGTGGGGGATGAGAAATCATTTATGGTTCTATTTAAAACATCTGGTAAGGCCTTTATCTGTAATTTAAAAAAAGATTTGATAACGTTCATTTTATAAGTTCTAAAATATTATAAATTGATAAAAATATTCTTTATTATCACAAAAATTCAATAGGGTTATGAATAGAGTACCCTATAAAATTTTGGTTAAAAATGTTAAAATAAAATTTCATAGATTAAATAAAAAGTCCTAGTTAATCACAACAATAGTTTAATATAAATATTATATTTTAAATTATTTCTCAAAACATGATTAAGTATTATTTTAAATGATATTTTGTATTAATTTTACTTTTACAATTGATTTAATTAATCAAATACTTTATATAATCACCAGTAATGATTAAAACTAAATTAATTTTTTTTATAGAAGAATTTTTTTAGGATTTAAAATTAATAAAACAAAACAAAAAAACAAACTAGAATAAATAATGGGTTTAGTATCAAGACAATACTTAATCCTATCCACTTTCAAATCACCATCATCCAAGCATATTATTATAATAAATAATCTGATCGAGAACTTTGATCAGATATACAAACATTATCTAATAATATTTCTAGGTTAAAATCCTATTACAAAGTTATATGTGGGAATAAAAATAACACAGGCCATGAATGGACCTATTCCTTAGTTTCTATATATATATATATATAGATAATTTTTTTGATAGAATATCATGTATTATTCAGTTCATGCATATAAGTCAATTTGTGTAAAAAATTGAGAAAATTAACACACTTCTCAAAACTAAATAAAAAACAAAGAGATGAAATAAAATAGATTGAGAAATGTAGTGCTGCTTTGTTTTTAATTCATCAGATACTCAATGGTCCTCATATTTTAGTTTATTATGAGATTAAAAATTTTCTCCATATGTTGTAGGAAAATAGAGTGACATTGATTTTTCTTTTCTCATAGAAAATTCTCTAAAAATATTCTCTTGATTTAGTGTAAGAAATGTACTTGATATTATGTGAATTCCACTTTTTCATAGTCACATCCATCAATCATGAAAATGAACACTCTCAAAACATTCAAAATCGTTTTTACATGAGGTACATCTTTTGAAATATATAGTTCTAGAACATCAATTATCTACTGAAGATTAATAATCATAAATTATTGTATCAACATACTAAATAGAAAATCAGGATACCTTTGACTTTTTCTTCAATGTATCTATGAAATGGTTTAGGAATAATCCTTAAATAAAATTAAATGAGGCCATCTACATTAACTATCATAATCTAACCTTTATATGATTTAAATTCAAATTAAGAAGAATAACAACTATATAAAAGCCTAATAGTGGATAATCTCTGAAAGATGCAAAGATCAAAAATAGAATGGTTAGAGGTATCACATATAGTATTAGAACATCATGCAGTAGCACATATGATGGTGGTATAGTGGTAGAATATTCCTAATGGTATAATATTACTAGAGGTAGATCAATTAAAATATTAGTAGAACTCTGGTAGTGACATGAGTCTCATGGTAGTTGGAATCTAAACTAACAGTGGCATACTTTTAATGGTGGTATATAGATGGTGGTGGTATATTTTTAATAATAGTAAAAATTTTATACACTTATCCAAATTTCATCAAATTGGTATAAAAAATAATACACTATCATAAAATAATAATCTCTGTAGAAACATAATAATCATTATTTTTGAGCATTAAAATAAGGGGGTGAAAACAATCTCACCCTTTTTTATGATCACAAATCATGAAATTTAATAAAACATTTATTAAATACACTTAGGAATAAATTGATGAATTTGATTATGTAAATATATATTAATAACAATTAAAAAAGATAATTTGTTATTTTTAAAGAAACATTATAAATAGAATAACATGAAACATATTTATATGATGAAAAACATAAAATTATAAACATAAACCTGAAACATGAATGTTAAATTCATTCCAAACAATTTCTCCCCATTTTTGGACTATCAAAAATATAAGACATGAAACAGTAAAGATAAATAAGGAACTGATTAATAATAAGAGAGACACATCACCAAGTACAAAAGGAATTGGATTACATCCAAAATGAAATACATGGGAATAAAAAATCACTATCAATGTCTAAGTATAATCTAAATCAATCAAAAGTATAGAGATAGGATCAATAGGCCCCATGAATTTTCCCAAGGTAGGAGGCACTGAGGTAAAGTCTGAGGGTGTTTATGTAGTATAAGGATGATCACGGATCATAATTGGTATGATATGTCTAACTACTTTATTTAGAGATGTAATGGATGACTGATAATAAGAAGGAAAAGGAGTAGAGGAAGGTGGAGAAGAGAAGTATGGCATGATAATGGCGTCAGGAGCAACCAATGTTATACCAGAAACATATAAGAAAGGATTAATTGGGTTTAAAAAATCCAGGTTTATGTTTCTACCTCTCTCTATATCACTGAATTAGTCTATCTTCTCTTCCATACACAGCTTCAAAAGAGGGGTAACAACCTAGAGTTGGTTACTTATTCCTTAAAGGCCCTAGTAACTAGTGGAATCATTTGGTCTCAGCTATATCATTGAAATTATAATTCAACTCATTCTTTGTATATATCATAGAAAAATAGTATTTAATTTCCGTGGTGATGGGTTCCTTATCACATCAGGATTCATTCAAATACTCTCTTAATAGTTAAATTATATTCTCACTATGTTTTCAAATCTGTTGAAGATCCACCTAATGAGATGTATAGATATCACCCATAACAACTTTTATCTCCTTTATAACTATATATATGATCATATCACCATCAAATAAGGCATAAAAAGGTGGATAAAATATGTAGAAGAAAAAAATGGTAATATCTCCATCCTTTCCAAAAAATCATCATGGCCAGTACCAAAGTCCTCATCTCTTCCATAATAGATCTCATATATTCCATTTCACTAGTCTACATTCTATTCTCAATTTCAACTTCATAAATCATTATAATCATATTAGGATGATATATTGAAATTATCAACTCAATAAGATATATTGAATCAGCTTCACTAACATAAGTAATAGGAGGTTCTTGAGATCACAAAATACCTCTGAAATATGAAAGTGATCTTTCTCTGAAAATATCCAAATCAGCTCTGGAAACAATCTCTGAAGGCAAAAGGGAGACAATTGGAAAAGGATAAGAATCTATATTAGTACTATGAATAACATTATCAACATGATCTGATATAGTATCTAGAATATCAAAAATAAATGAAAGAATCTCATATGCATCATCAATCTGCTCCACTAATGATCCCTTAGGATCTATCCCAACACCAACTAAAAAATCATGTCTACAATGATCTGATGGACTGCTGTGATCACCATTACTATGATCATCTACATTTGAGTCTATATAGAATTTTTAAAGAAATTTAGAACCAGGGATGGATACACCGTGAATGATACATCATCCTCTTCTAAGGAAGAACCAGTTTGAGCATATCTATGTTCCCCATCATATCCTATAGCTTATTTGGACTCTCAGCAGTATAGTATAATATATACATACCCTTGTAACTTCTATCACTTATCATGTTATTCCACTAAAATTCTAGAATAAGTCATTTATATATGATATATAGGATCAACTTGGTGACTGATAGAACCTGGGGATTTTTATCCACCGCAACATGTGTCCTTAGCTCACCTCTGATAGAGGTAACATCACCAAATGGATGAATTGAAACAGATCTATCCACATACATATATATAGTTTAACCAGATATCTCTATAAAACTAACTAAAAATGAACCAATAAGAGAGATATTTTGCAACCGAGTTCTCTCAAAACCATCATCTGGATCATGAGAATGTGTGTCACCATTACCATCCTCCTCTGCTTCATCATCAGCATCACTATAACTATTCTCATCATTTACATCATCTCCATTCATATAACCATATGAGAAATAAATAATATCTTTAAAGTTATTTGAATAAATATAAATATATTGTTCTACATATACATTAGTCTCTTCATCATCTATCACTCAATAAACTATCTATGTAAGGGAGATAAATATGTGGAAAAACATGTCTATTAGACATAACTGCGCTTTTAGGAATACAAGGATCACTACCTTCTTCAATAGAAGTATCCACTTCGTCTTATTAAACTATATAAATATTAAAATCTTCTTCTTCATCTGAATAAACCATAATATCATATGACTCTAAGCCAGAGCCAACAAGAATCTAGGGTATGGTATGGTTTTCATATAATTAAAATTCTCAAAGAGTTTATTATATCTTCAACCCACTTTTTCATCCATGAATTATAATTCCATTTGATACATCTATAGATAACATTAATTAAACATAAACTATCACACATTACCATAACCACTTATTCCTTATCAACCATGACCTTATATTTTAACATGAATAAAATTAACTAAGGGTAAATCAATGAATTTTATTTAGAATAGGTCTTTCACATCTCTAACATGTGTACTGTATGATATGTAAAAAGATAAATTATATCCCCTAATTTCATAAGTAATAGAAAATAAGTATCCTCATATATCATAGTGCTAAATTCTCCTTTTTGAGGACATAATATATAATGAATAAACTTGAAAACAAGTCTGGATTCTCTATGTAACTCTGTAGAAACTGGGCTTCTTATAGTACCATCAACAGTCATATTGAAAAGAGAATATTAAAAACAGTGAATCACTATCACATAGAATATATTTTTTATTGTCATCATGAAATCATTGATGAGGCGCATTGATACACTTATCTAATTATTTTCGTGAAAAGATAATCTAAATACCATATATCATACCACAAATTAAATATTTAATTTCTCCAAAAATATACTATGTGTATAGATATAACTAATGAATAAAAATAGGATAAAATATTCTGTATTTTTTGGATAACCAATATATCCATCCTTGGTCAGGGATCAACCGGAGTACCAATGAATTTCTTGAAAATAATCAATCTACAGAAACATATTTTTTAACAACATCAAAAGTTGGGGTTTTATCATATCAGCAATAGTATGGATCAAGTTACCTATATATTTATCAACATGTCTCAATACATTAGATGATGATATTGTTTTGCACATAACACTAAAAATTTCAGTGAAATGACGGTTGAAGAAAGAGTGAAAAAGGCTGATGTTTTAGAGAGAAAGGGAAGGAAAAATGTTTCGAAGGTAGTAGGTGCGATTGAGAGAGTGAATCGAATTTGGATTTAAGTACAAATTATATTATTTAGGGACCTGATTTAAAAAAAACATAATAAAATATAAATGATTATATTGAAAAAATAATAAAAATGAAGTTATGAATAGTAGAAAAATGGATATTTCTAGTATAAAACTAAAAACAGAGACTGATAACATCCTAATAGTGGATCATTCCAATGGTGGATCATTCCAATAGTGGATAATTACAATGGTTGATAATTACAATGATTGATCATTCCAATAGTGGATCATTCTAGTGATGTATTTTCCAATGGTGGCTTGAAAAATATTGTCTTGTTAAATGGTGGCTTGTCTAATGTTGGCTTCTCCAATGATGGAATGTCCAATGGTGGTTCCTCAAATATTAAAGACTAACTGAAATTTATCATTCCTAATTCATGTTTTATGTAACTTAATCTCTCAGAATTCATTGTTTTATTTAAAATATCAGTAAGATGATGTTCAGTTCCTATGAATTAAAGAGTTATGTCACCCTTTAATGAATGGTATCCCAAAAATAAATGTCTTACATTAATATTATTTTTCCTAGAATGATACACATGATTCATATAAATTATTTTTACACTTTTATTGTAAAATATTTTATGGAAATGTTTTAATTTATATCCAAAATATATAATTGTGTGTTTCAACCACAAAATATGTAAACAAAAAAATTCTTTAGCTATGTACTTAGCTTCAGTAGTCGACAATGAAACAAAATTTTAATTTTTTCACCACCAAGATACTAGTGAATTTCCTAAAAGAAGAAATGTTGTAGATGTACTTTTTCTATAAAAATTAAACCCCCTTAAATCCACATCAAAATAACCCACTAAATTAAATATTTATCATATGGGGTAGAAAAATCCTAAATTGGTTGTATATTTTAAATTTTTTAAAATTATTTTAACAGAATGTAAATGAGTCTCCATAGGGTTTTATTGAAAATAGGCACACATAGAAACACAAAACATAATATATAGCCACAAAATAGTTAAATGTAGAAATATTCCGATGATAATTCTATAATTTTTCTGATATACTAACTTTCGAGTTTCATTAAGATCCAACTTACTGGTGGTACTCATGGGAGTATCACTAGTTTTAGTTCTATACAAACAAAAATGTTTTATAAGTTATTTACTATAATTAATTTGATTTAAAATAATTCCATTTTTATTTTTAAAACATTGAAAATACGGAATGAATTTATGTAAACCCATTAAACTCATTTAAAATTAACTTTTCATCATATATGAAAATTAAGTATAGAAATAATTATTAGAATACCTGAAAATAATATCATCAACATAAATTCTATCTAATATAACATTGTTCAATATTAATTTTAAAAAAATAATAGGATCAACTATGCCTTTGGAAAAACCTATAGATATTAGAAAAGTTATGACCCTATCTTACCAAGCTATAGGAGCCTATTTTAAACCATATAAATTTTTAGTTAATTTAAAAAAAAGATTTGGGAAATTAGGATTTTAAATCTATGGGGCTATTCAAAAAAAATACTCACCTATATAACCATTTAAGAATGTATTTTTGAAAACCATTTGATATAGGTTCAATTCCAAATGCACCTAATAGGAAAGAAGTGCTCTAATGATTTCACGTATATCCACTTATGAAATGGTTTCCTCATATAAAATACCCTATTTGTAACCACATACTTATGAAACCAACCCACCTTTATTTCTGAATATAGTTATTAACTCATAAATTTTTTTTCTATACACCCCCGTAGTGACAATAGTTAGAGTGTAATTCGGTCTATCTAAAAGATACAAAAAATATATTCCTTAAAAATTAATAACATTTTTCTTTCAATTCCATCTCCCAAAATTCATCACCAATTTCATCATTTATGTTCTTAGGCTCAAGTTATGACAAAAATGCTTAATTTTCAAGTTGATTCCTAAGATAATATATAGTCTATGTACCTCTATCTATGTCTCAAACTATAGCATATAGAGGATGGTATATATGATTACTAGTATATATAAGAAGAAATGGGTTAGAAATATCATGGTTATTTATTGGTTCATTTTCTAATCAAGAATTCCTCAGAACGGGATGATTTTTCTATTTGTCTCACAAAATTTTTAGAAGGTCTGGCATTGATATTAAGAACTTACAGATCATCATCAAGGTTTTATAAAGGAGTCTTAGAATCATGTAGATCATTTTCATTAAATTTAACATTAAAATATTATTCCACATTATTTTTTCTTTTATTAAACACCATAAATGATTTTCTATAAGTTAAATGACCATGGAAAATTCCTTCAGCAATCTTAGAAAAAAAATTGTGATGATATACTTAGTATTAATAAAAAATTCTTTATAACAAAAAAAATATAATGTCATTAACCTTTGTATTTCTACATTTCATAATTTATAATTATTTTTCATTAAGGTAGGTCTAATTAAAAGTCATTTAATTTTGTAATAGGTTATATTCACATCCTCAAAAAGAAAATTAATAGGTAAGTCCTAATCAAAAAATATGGTCTGAGAAATTTATTTAAGTGTTATAAATCTACTTCATAAAAAACCATTATACTATGGGGTTCTAGGAGTAAAAATGTTATGATTATAAGTATTTTATAACTAAAAATATTCAAAGTATTGATTTCTAAACTCATAAACATGATCACTTATTAAATTCTAAATTCTAACTCCACTAATAATTTCTATATATTTTTCATTCTTGGTAAAATAAGAATAGAATTCACTTTTTTGACAAATAATGAATACCAAAGTATTACTAGAAAATCCTTCTAAAAGAACATAAACATAATTCTTCCCATTTAGACTAAAAAATCTAGAACATCCAAATAATTCCATGGAATCCAACTCTAGTGGCTGAGAAGTTGAAATATATTTATTTAAATTGGATGATATTATGTACTATTTCCATTTTTTCATGGGTTATAGAATTTTTTATTTGGGAATTCTTTTTTAGGTAGGTATTTTACTAAACATTTCCTAGTTTCCATTATAAGAGAGTTAATATTGAAATTTACTGGTATCCTATGCCAAATTCAAGATTCATTATGAAAGGAACATAGATAGGAAATATTTTCTGAAAATAAAGAATATAAATTAAAATAAATAAAATAATTTCACAAGGCAGTAAAAATGAAATAATTTTTAGAATAAAAACACTATATAAATTATTTTCAAACTTAAACTAAATAATATTATCACATAGATGTGAAATTATAATAATAATTTATTTTAAGCCACCAACAAATAATATTTTACAAATTAAAATTTTACTAGAATTTATTATTTGGCCAAGCCAATAATTTTCCCTTTGGAATTGTCACCAAAAGTGACATGTCTACCATCCAAGTTGATCATGTTCTTGAAACATGAATAATTTAAAATCATGTTTTTAGAAATAACTCTATCTAGGTACCATTAATTCTTACTAGATATTTTCAAATTGGTTTCCTACAAAACAAATTTTACACCAAAAATGATTTTGGTACCCAATCATTATTGGGTATAGAAATGTTAATAATAAAATATTTAAGAACACATATTTTCTTAATGGGTTTATTATAAGTTGATTTTTAACATTTAGAAATAAATATATTTTTGGGTCTAGATGAATAAAAATAGGTAGGAAAAATATAATTAAAAAATAAATTTATTTTCTACAATTCTTCTATGTCTAGGTTGATAAACTACCAAAGTAGTGTACTTGGAAGCAGTTTTCATTCCAAGAATTTTTTTAATATTAATTCTCCGATGGGTGAATATATATATATATCTTTCATTAGATTATCATTATATTGTGTTAACTCATTTGTATCCTTTAACAGTTGATCATTTTTCTATTTCCCAATAGTATGACCAAACATAAAACTAGAATTCAAAGCATGGTGTCTCTTTATAGTATTTTATTTATCATTGAATTAATAAATTGTGTTTTATCAACCCTAATTTTACGTATGTATCCTTTTATTTATGTCTTTTAACTATTTAATGTGTTTGAGTGATGTTTGGGAGAGTTTTGAGGAGTTTTGGAATGTTTTTTGGGGCTTTTATAGAGTTTCATTGTAACACTGCAGGTAAATAAAGAATATGAAATTTTAATATTTATCCATATTTTTGAATAAAATATTAATATTACTTTAAAGGGGACGCTATGCTCTATGGCGTACCCAACACTCAACAACGAGTATCTTGGGAATCTTACGTTGCACTCTAATAATAAAATAATATTATTTTAAATGGTAGTTAACATGTAGCCGTTGTATTGGCGGGAATGGATAGAAATAACTAAAATGTGATTATATATGTTTTTTAAATGTTTTTACATTTATCCAATAAAAGATAAAGGCTTAAAATACAGAAAGAATTCAATTTTAGGCTTCTATACCCTAATTTTCACAAAAGGTTCACTTATCGCCTTTTGATGGAGAACTGTCATTAAATATAGTTTTATCACACTTATACATTCTTTTGGACCAAATAAAACTTTTCTATAGAATCGGGACATCAGATTTTACTTTGTGTAATTTTTTGGTATTTTTCTGAAAAAGTTCATTTTTTAATGAATAGTGTAAAATGTTGTGTTTTAATTCAAAACCACTTTTTAATCTAATTTATTCTTATGATTAGATAATATTATGAATTGGTATTAAAGTGAAATTAGAAAATATTTTTACCATTAAATCCAATAGTGGTCGTTGGAATTAATATCACTTTTAAATCGGACTTAAACTAGTATCAATGTTTTGATACTTATTGTTTCTTAAAAACACGCTATTTGTTTTGACAGTGGGAGTTAATTATTAAATTAATTAATTCTACTTATATTCTTTGAATTAGGTAATATAAACATCATTTTTGAATTTTGAATATCAAATATAGCTTAGGGTGAATTTTTGGTAATTTTCTGAAAAACTCCAATTTTTGATGAATAGTGAAACCACTAAGTGGTAATCAAGCAAACTGATTTTTCAGTTAAATGAAAGTTCACCACTAATGTGTATTGAATTTTGAAAATCCTACATACATGGTTGTCATTAGTATGTAAAATGTGGTTCAATGGGATGAAAATAATTTTTTGGTGAATAGTAACTTTTTTTCATTAATCGCGATTAGATGTAATTAGTGTAATATAAGGAAAAAATAATATTATAAAAATATGAAAACACCATGACACTTGTCCTAATCCTATTTGATGAGACATGGCCGACCACGAAAATCCCTGGGTCAACTTGGGAACCCCATGGAGCCACTTTGGTTGGAAAATGACATTAATATATATTTATTTAATGTTAAAATTAAATTGACCCAAACATGAGTTGTTTTATTAAAACTGTTTTTAAGTGGGGTTACACAAGTCCGAAGTTTGACTATAAATATTCATTAGAAAGCTAACAAAATTTCCTACATCATAGTATTTTGTTTTTTTATTTTTAGATTGTAAATAAATTAATTTAATTACGACATCATGATGATACAACGATGACCTCATTATTTAACGATTTAAATAAAATGGAAAGATAATGTAATATCTAAAACCTACACTTGTCCAAAAACTATTGGATGGAAATATTTCGAACCCTTATCACCTTATCCACTAATTATATCAATGTGGGACCTTTTAAAACAGAATAACATTTTCAAATAAAGTAATATTTCTTACTTTCCAAAAGTTCCCCTCCTCTCCTCTTATAAAAGGCCCCCACCTCTACCTCATTTCACACACTCCTCAAGCTTTTGGATCGGCCAACCCCTGCCCATTTACTCTCTCCACATACCTCTCCTAATCCTAGAGGATTCCCTTTGGGCAGAATCCTTTCAAAGGAAGTCTTTAGGCTCAAATCAAAAGGAGTTACACTTTTAAAGTAAATTCATTCTCTCATGTTCATTTGATTTATTTTGCTTCTCCAACCCCCTAAACTCTTTTTATTTACTTATTTTGTAACAAAACCAGTATCTTAAATATACTAGGATGTTGTTATAAGATTTATTCGAGCTACACTCTCACACAACTACATCAAATGGTTAATGAACATACGGTTTCCGTGGATGGCAAAATTCTACCTCCCGAAACGATGATTGTTCAATACTCATTTAACACCTTCAAGGTGGCCATTATGATGTCACTATTTTTATATATGATATATAATATGGTTATTGTTTCCTTAATCTTCTGTTTTTTTTCATTTTGGGAATACATTTGTGGTTTCCATTATGGGTAAACGTGACATCTTCATTTAAGAAAGTGTGGACTACCGCCCCCTCAAAGTGATTTCATTCGTTAAATACCATATGTGGGATGTATAAAGGATGTAACTATGATATTATATATGATATTATACTAGAATTATAATATACCTTTATATCATTATGATTCCATTCTATAAAATACGAAATAGAAATGAAAGTAGCGTTCATGCGTACGTACGACTTACCGTCTCCATGAACGGTGCATTTCATTTCTTACCTCTAAATGATTATGTAATGTTATAAATGCATGAATTTACCGGATATATATGAAATATATGATATCTACATCATGAATACAATTCTGGATATAATAAACATTTGGCCACATGAACAGCATGTAATTGTAAGAAGTCCACTTTCGACTTAAGAACCAAATATCGGCAAAACAAATATTATTAACATAAATGATTACATAATGATTATGACATGGTAATAAGTGATATAAAAGGAATAATGAACTTGAAAAAGGTTCTTAAGGAAGTATAAATTAACTCAAGTTTATTATTCAGGAGATTAAAGAACGATCGAGTCAAGTCAGACCCGAGGTAAGGGATCATACTCCTCTCTTTCTTTTTAAGTACACTCTTTTATGTCATTACTTCTAAGCTCATCTTTCTTGTTATTGGGATGTTCTTTTATATCAATCTTACTGTAATTTTTATCTTAATATGATGAGAGAACCTATTCTCTCTCATCAATCCATTTTGGATGTTTCGAGTGGCGCCGTTAGGCTGCTGAATTTTCATAAGAGATCTAACCTCTCTCTTTCTCTTTATGTACTCCCCTTTATGACACTTCTTTTAAGCTCCTATTTGTTATGATGGGGGATGTTATTACATATTCCTCTTACTGTAAATTTTGTTTTAATGTGATGAGATACCCTATTTGATCTCATCAATCCATTTTTGGAAGTTTTATGTGGCGTCGTTAGGCTGCCGAGTTTTCGTAAGGGATTTTTCATCTCACATTTATTCCCGTGAGATTTATGCTACATTGTCCACAATTTCCTTTGAGTGGTGTATGCACTGCCATTATTCTACTATTTGTTTAATATAATTTCCTTTATGAGTATTTACATCAATGATTTATTGTCCTTCTTTCATGGGGTGTATGTTTTGAAAGATACCCAAGTCAGTAAGAGAACCTTTCACCCTCCTCTTTTTTAAAAGACTTCTTTGTTGGGTCTTTTAATTTACATATTGTTATGTTGTGATATGTTCTCATATATCCTTATTGATTTAAATTTTATGTACAATTGATGAGATAGACTTTTTTATCTCTCATCAACTCATTTTTGATGTGATGTCGTTAGGCTGTCAAGGGATCTTTTTAACCCAATTTTGATTTCTTTGGGTTCAACATGTAGTCATTGAATAAGTCATCCATTGAATATGTTTGAATGACCTTTTATTGTTTTACATTTAATATCCACTTATATTTGGTGTATTTATATTTTCCACACATATTTTTGAGATTGATTTGTCCTTAATTTAAGGATACCTTCTTTATAAGGGATTTCATCACATTTGACATTTCTATTCAGTGTTCATTGTTGTTATTCACCAATTCACTCTTATATGGTGTATATACTGTCCATTGGAGTATTATATCATGAATCCATTTATTCTCATGATATTATATAGTTCTGACTAAATGTTATTCCTCAATTTTTGTATTCAAGTGTCTCTAATTTTGGTAAAACCCATTTAACCAAAATATCGCTTTAAATGTTTTAATTATTTGATCTTATTAATATCCATGTTTTCAAAATGGTTTTAAGGATTTATTTATATGGATATTAATGGTTTAAAATTTTATGCTTCAAGGTTGTATTGGACACTTTGATTCAAAAATCTCTTTATTAAATGTTTTAAATGGTTTTGGAAATGGTTTCTTTTTGAATGGATTCATTATTTCAATATACTAAAATGTTATATTGTGATTGAAATGTGGAAATGTTATGTTTCCTTTATGCATGTTTTATGTGATACATTTATGTTATGGTTCTGGGGCATTGTTATGAAAATGGGTGGTTCCGTGATAAACTAAGGGCGGGTGAGCCCGGTATAGCTCTCCAATGCATTGGGTAACGCGAAGGAGTGAAACGTTAAGGTTTCTCTGAAGAGATTTAGGGAATATACTATGATGGGTATTCCAAAACGTAACCATGAGGGTTACTCCCTATGTTAGAATGTTATGAATGCCTCATGTTACCTTTATGTCTTATGATTTCTATGATTTATTCATGGTTTGATGAGGTATGTTAAAGTGCCTTTGTTTTATGGGTAAAGTATGATTTCATTCTTATGTATATATGAACTCATGTTTCCTTTCCATATTTTTTATAACCCTTACTGAGATTTTTATGCTCATCCCAAGTTTTTGAAATGTTTTTCACAGGTCAAGGGAAAGGTACATGATGTGATGATAGTGTCAAGGATGTGTCAAGAAAGAATCCATGTTTTATTTTCAATATGTTTTCGTTGATGGGAATAATGAATACTGTCTTTTATGTAACCACTTTGTTTAAATGTGGAATGTAATGCAAGTTTCATGATCTAATTCTCTAAAACTCTAAACTTGAAAATATCCTCAACGTGTAATCTTGTGATAACTCAAGATTATGTAATGTTTAAGGCTGGGGACTTATAGTTGGTATCAAAGGTCGGTTTAGATAACTTTAGAGGTTAAGGTATTCTCTAAGAACAAGTGACATTACCATAATGGTTAGGATTTCAGAAAGAGTTCTAGTTTTAGATAAAGTGAATGAGTAAGTGTATCTTAGTGATTACCTTCCTCATTAGTACATGATGGTTTTGTTGATATACTCAAACTGACATTTGTGTTTTAAGTAAATGGATGGATCTAGCAGGCACCAGAGAGACTACAGGTTTGAAGGAAACTGTGGTGGTTCTCTGATTAAGATACTAGATGAAATGGAGGATTCAATGACGAAACTCGTGGTTGTCCTAATCCAAATATCAAGGAGTCATGATCAACCACTTGAACCTTGGTATGTTATGTAATGAATCATGTACGAGATGACCAATCGATGTGGAAGTTCAGTTAATAATTATAAAGGAAACCATTAGAGTTTATATGATCCTTACTTTTGAGATAATTATGGGTTATTATATGATATGCTGGAAAATGAAAGGCATGAGATAAACTTGAGGTTAAAATATGTAATGATCATTTTTGATGATTTTATCCATTTTTGGGGAATGATTTGAGAATTATATAGTTTTGGAAAAAGGACAACACGTAGACTGTGTGACTACCCGTCGCATCGGACAAAGCTGCAGGAATCGAACCCACAATCAAAGTGCAACTGGTATTTATCGCCTACCACTGGACTACGTGAAGTCCCTGGTTAGTTTGACTGATTCATTTTAATTATATGATTTTATTAATTAAGAGTAAGTTTATTTTGGGTTATTTATGAAAATGATTAACCTATCATAGAGGATATGTGATTAGGATAATTACTTTTCAATACGAGACTTTACGAGCAACTGATGTTGTTTGGAGATAAGTGTTACGATTTAACTTGGAAGACTATGAGACTAAATCCTTCAAATATTTGGGTTTCAATATTATATTGGTTTACTTTGAAGAATTTTATGGACAAATTGTTTATCGGATGGTCCTCGTTGAACTTTGGGTTTTGTTGGACAAATTTTGGATATTAAGCATGGATTTTCTTTTTAATGGGTTATCCTTTTCTGGATTATCTGACCTTGTACTAATCTTTTTGGTTTTGGTTTGGTTAATGCCTAAATACATGGGATGTATATAGTTCTCTTTTGTGGATTAGGTGATTCTCTAGAAGTTGATTATAGTACTCTTAATGCGAACAAGTCTCCCTAAATACATTCCTTTTGGAAAAAAATATGAGTTTGACTAAGGAATCTAGTAAAAGTTGAAAGTCAACATGATAAGTGATTATGTTTCCTTATGAATAAATTCCACAACAAAAAGTAACATAAAACAAAAAATTTGTCTATTAACTTTTCCTACTGGGGAATCGAATACCGTTTAACCCATCGCATGTTTGTGATTTTCTTATTGTTAACTTTCTCCTAAACATGTTTTCTATCACTCTCCATCAGAACATGACCCTATGTTTTCTCCTCCATGTCCATGTTTTCCTACATGGAATCCTAGTATGGGTTAACTCGGGTGACCTCTGTACTTATCTTTCATTATTTTAAAGTGATTGTTTTACCGACTCTTTTTCCGATGTGGGACTTTCAAGGATGTTTCCAAACCCAATTTTAAAATTGCGAGGACGCAATTCCCAAAGGGTGGAAGGATGTAACACTCCAGGTAAATAAAGAATATGACATTTTCATATTTATCTATATTTGTGAATAAAATATTAATAAGTCTTTAAAGGGGACGCTATGCTCGATGGTGTACCCAACACACAATAATGAGTTTCGTGGGAATCTTACGTTTCACTCTAATAATAAAATAATATTATTTTAAATGGTAGTTAACATGTAGCCATTGTATTGGCGGGAATGAATAGAAATAACTAAAATATGATTATATATGTTTTTTAAATGTTTTTACATTTATCAACTAAACGATAAATGTTTAAAATACGGAAAGAATTCAATTTTAGGCTTTTATACCCTAATTTTCACTAAAGATTCACTTATCGCCTTTTGATGGAGAATTGTCATTAAATATAGTTTTGACCACTCTTATACATTCTTTTGGACCAAAAAAAACTCTTCTTTAGAATCGGGACATCAAATTTTACTTTGTTTAAATTTTTGGTATTTTTCCGAAAAAGTTCATTTTTTAATGAATAGTGTAAGATGTTGTGTTTTAATTCAAAACCTCTTTTTAATCTAATTTATTTATATGATTAGATAATCTTTTGAATTGGTTTTAAAGTGAAATTATAAAATATTTTTACCATTAAATCCAATAGTGGTCTTTGTAATTAATTTCACTTTTAAATCGGACTTAAACTAGTATCAATCTTTTGATACTTATTGTTTCATAAAAACACGCTATTTGTTTTGAAAGTGGGAGTTAATTATTAAATTAATTAATTCTACTTATATTCATTGAATTAGGTAATATAAAAATAATTTTTTAATTCGGAATATCAAATATAGCTTAGGGTGATTTTTTGGTAATTTTCTGAAAAACTCCAATTTTTGATGAATAGTGAAACCACTATGTGGTAATCAAGCAAACCGATTTTTCAGTTAAATGAAAGTTTTCCACTAAAGTGTATTGAATTTTGAAAATCCGACATACATGGTTGTCATTATTATGTAAAATGTGGTTCAATGGGATGAAAATAATTTTTTGGTGAATAGTAACTTTTTTTCATTAATCGCGATTAGAGGTAATTAGTGTAATTTTAGGAAAAAATGATATTATAAAAATATGAAAACACCATGAAACTTGTCCTAATCCTATTGGATGAGTCATGGCAGACCAAGACAACCCATGGGTCAACTTGGGGACCCCATGGAGCCACTTTGGTTGGAAAATGACATTAATATATATTTATTTAATGTTAAAATTAAATTGACACAAACATGACTTGTTTTACTAAAATAATTTTTAAGTGTGGTTACCCAAGTCCAACTTTTAACTATTAATATTCATTAGAAAGATAAAAATATTTCCTACATCATAGTAGTTTTTTTATAATTTTTAGATTTTAAATAAATTAATTTAATTATGACATCATGATGATGCAACGATGACCACTTTATTTAACGATTTAAATAAAATGGAAAGATAATGTAAGATATAAAACCTAGACTTGTCCAAAAACTATTGGATGGGAATATTTAGAACCCTTATCACCTTATACAAGAATGATATCAATGTGGGACCTTTTAAAACCGAATCACATTTTCAAATAATGTAATATTTCTTACTTTCCAAAAGTGCCCCTCCTCTCCTCTTATAAAAGGCCCCCAGCTCTACCTCATTTCACACACTCCTCAAGCCTTTGGCTCGGCCAACCCCTGCCCATTTACTCTCACCACATCCCTCTCTTCATCTTAGTGGATTCCCTTTGGGAATAATCTTTTCAAAGGAAGCCTTTAGGCTCAAATCAAAAGGAGTTACACTTTTAAAGGTAATTCATTCTCTCATGTTCATTTGTTTTATTTTGCTTCTCCAACCCCCTAAACTCTTTTTATTTACTTAATTTGTAACAACACCAGTATCTTAAATATACTAGGATGTTGTTATAAGATTTATTCAATCTACACTCTCACACAACTACATCAAATGGTTAAATAACATACGGTTTCCGTGGATGGTGAAATTTTGCCTCCCGAAACGTTGATTGTTCAATACTCATTTAACACCTTCAATGGTGGCCATTATTATGTAACTATTTTTATATATGATATATAATATGTTTATGTTTTCCTTAAGCTCCTGTTTTTTTTCATATTGGGCATACCATTATGGTTTCCATTATGGGTAAACGGGATATCTTCATTTAAGGAAGTGCGGACTACCGCCCCCTCAAAGTGATTGGATTCGTTAAATGCCATATGTGGGACGTATAATGGATGGAACTATGATATAATATTTGATATTATACTGGAATTATAATATACCTTTATATCATTATGATTCCATTCTATAAAATATGAAATAGAAATGAAAGTAGCGTTCATGCGTACGTACGACTTACCGTCTCCATGAACAGTGCATTTCATTTCTTACCTCTAAATGATTATGTAATGTTATAAATGCATGTATGTACTGGATATATATGACATATATGATATATACATCATGAATAAAATTCTGGATATAATAAACATTTGGCCACATGAACAACATGTAATTGAAAGAAGTCCACTTTCGACTTAAGAACCAAATATCGGCAAAACAAATATTATTAACATAAATGATTACATAATGTTTATGACATGGTAATAAGTGATATAAAAGGAATAATGAACTTGAAAAAGTTTCTTAAGGAAGTAGAAATTAACTCACGTTTATTATTCAGGAGATTAAAGAACGATCGAGTCAAGTCGGACCCGAGGTAAGGGATCCTACTCCTCTGTTTCTTTTTATGTACACTCTTTTATGTCATTCCTTCTAAGCTCGTCTTTCATGTTATTGGGATGTTCTTTTATATCACTATTACTGTAATTTTTATGTTCATATGATGAGATACCCTATTCTTTCTCATCAATCCATTTTGTAAGTTTCGAGTGGCGCCGTTAGGCTGCTGAATTTTCGTAAGAGATCTAACCTCTCTCTTTCTCTTTAAGTAATCCCCTTTATGACACTTCTTTTAAGCTCCTATTTGTTATGATGGGGGATGTTATATCATGTTCATCTTACTGTACATTTTTTTGTAATGTGATGAGATTCCCTATTTGATCTCATCAATCTATTTTTGAAGTTTTATGTGGCGCCGTTAGGCTGCCGAGTTTTCGTAAGGGATTTTTCATCTCACATTTATTCCCGTGAGATTTATGCTACATTTGACACAATTTCCTTTGAGTGTTGTATGTACTGCCATTATTCTACTCTTTGTGTAATATTATTTCATTTATGATTATTTACATCAATGATTTATTGTCCTTCTTTCATGGGGTGTATGTTTTGAAAGATACCCAAGTCGGTAAGGGAACCTTTCACCCTCCTCTTTTTTAAAAGACTTCTTTGTTGGGTCTTTTAATTTACATAATGTTATGTTGGGATATGTTCTCATATATCCTTATTGATGTAAAGTTTTTTTCCAAGTGATGAGATAAACTTTTTTTTCTCTCATCAACTCATTTTTATGTGATGCCGTTAGGCTGTCAAGGGAACTTTTTAACCCAATTTTGATTTCTTTGGGTTCAACATGTAGTCATTGAATATATCATCCATTGAATATGTGTGAATGAACTTTTATTGTTTTACACTTAATATCCACTTATATTGGGTGTATTTATATTTGTCACACATATTTTTGAGATTGATTTGTCCTTAATTTAAGGATACCTTTTTTATAAGGGATTTCATCACATTTGACATTTCTATTGAGAGTTCATTGTTGTTATGCACCAATTCACTCCTATATGGTGTATATTCTGTCATTTGGAGTATTATATCATGAATCCATTTATTCTCATGATATTATAATGTTCTGACTAAATGTTATTCCTCAATTATTGTATTCAAGTGTCTCTAATTTTGGTAAAACCCCTTTAACCAAAATACCGCTTTAAATGTTTTAATTATTTGTTCTTATTAATATCCATGTTTTCGAAATGGTTTTAAGGATTTATTTATAAGGATATTAATGGTTTAAAATTTTATGCTTCAAGGTGTTATGGGTCACTTTGATTCAAAAATCTCTTTATTAAATGTTTTAAATGGTTTTTGAAATGGTTTCTTTTTGAATGGATTCATTATTTCAATATACTAAAATGTTATATTGTGATTGAAATGTGGAAATGTTATTTTTCCCTTATATATGTTTTATGTGATACATTTATGTTATGGTTCTTGGGAATATTTATGAAAACTGGTGGTTCCGTGATAAACTAAGGGCGGGTGAGCCCGATATAGCTCTCCAATGCATTGGGTAACGCGAAGGAGTGAAACGTTAAGGTTTCTCCGAAGAGATTTAGGGAATATACTGTGATGGGTATTCCAAACGTAACCAAGATGGTTACTCCCTACGTAAGAATTTTATGAATGCCTCAAGTTACCTTTATGTCTTATGATTTCTATGATTTATTCATTTTTTGATGAGGTATGTTAAAGTGCCTTTGTTTTATGGGTAAAGTATGATTTCATTCTTATGTATATATGAACTCATGTTTCCTTTCCATATTTTTTATAACCCTTACTGAGATTTTTATGCTCATCCCATGTTTTTTAAATGTATTTCACAGGTCAAGGGAAAGGTACATGATGTGATGATAGTGTCAAGGATGTGTCAAGAAAGAATCCATGTTTTATTTTCAATATGTTTCCGTTGATGGGAAGAATGAATACTGTCTTTTATGTAACCACTTTGTTTAAATGTGGAATGTAATGCAAGTTTCAAGATATAATTCTCTAAAACTCTAATCCTGAAAAGATCCTCAACGTGTAATCTTGTGATAACTCAAGTTTATGTATGGTTTAAGGCTGGGGCCTTATATTCATGGTTTCAGAATGGTTAGTAGAAACTATGAAACTTCTTCAGGAAACCATTAAAAGTGAGTATGTTTGCTTTGGGTAGGTACATGGTTAGGCACATAGTTTTTTCAAATTGTGTGGCCACATAGGATAACTATGAAAAAAAGAACAGATGTTAAATATGATTAATTCCAAGTTTATCTAACCGTGTGAGCCATATATGCGAAGGCTATTGGGAGGTAGTAGCTGGAATGAGGTTTACCTAACCATGACACCCAACCATGAATGGTTAAATGTAAGATACTAAAAAAGTTAATCTCACTCAGTTTTTCCTCTAAAACACTCAGATTTCCTCTTTTGCAACCCTAACTTGGTTTCTCCTCCTCCCGAAGCTATGAAGATCTTCACCTTAGATCTAGGAGTATTTTGTTAGGAAATATTGGTGCATTGATGGCAATATTTCTTTTTAGGTATCTATTCATGGTGATTATTATTTAGATCTACTCATCTCACCTATATTTATTTCATAGATCTAGTTTGTTGGGGATATATATATAATGGATGAGGCTAATCATGATGAGATATGGTTGTGTTGATGTCAAAGAACAAGATCTAATAGAGGTTTCTGGAGATTTAACAATGTTTTGTTGATGAATTATTTTTGTTCATAATTTAGGCCATAGTTTCTGAGGTAGGTGACTTCACTCTTGAGTCGTCTAATTGGAATTTGAAGGCATAGTTTCATATTATTTAGTTTCATGAAATCAATTGCAAAAACTTTGTCAAAATCTTAGTAAAAACCTCTTTACTGAAGGTTTGAAAAATTGAAAATTTGGTTTGTTGCAAAAGTTCTTTGTTCAATGATTTTAAAATATGGATTTGTTTTAATTAATGAAAATCGTTGAATAGAAATGTTTTTTTTGAAATGTATTGAAATGGTTTAGAACAAATTGGTTTGTCTTGGTTTTTTGAAAAATGGTTAGCATGTGTTTATTTAAATTTGGTTTTGATTAGGATATGAAATTTACCACATCTAAAAGAGGATTGATAAGGGTATGAAATTTACACGCTAAAAAATGGGATGGATATGGGTATTAAGTTCCCCCCCATCAAATGTGGGATGGATAAGGTCTTGACCTTTTCCCTGTCAAAATGGTTCACTATGTGACGACTTAGTGAAAGGGATAATCACCACTCATGAGTATATGGAGGTCCATAGTTTCATGATTTTTTGGATGTGTAGATATGTAGAATGTAATGGATAATACCAATGAGGGTTTTGAGAAATGGTTTTAAATAGTTGTTTGGTTTCATTCCTTGAAAACAAATTGTTTGGAAAATGGTTCTGGTGTGAACTACTTGACTTTGATATATATTGTTAAATTTTTTGAAGTGTTTTATATTTTTATATATATGTGATAACAGGGTCAATACTAGTGGAGTGAGTAGGGATGTAATTTTGGGGAGACCTGCTGATTTTCATTACTCACCCATGCATTGAAAATATGGTTCTTTTAGAAATATCAATTATTAGGGCACAAGTAAAGGAAACATATCACATTTCATTAGTGGTTCTTTGTGATACTTGGGCATGGAGTGTGTAGTTGGATCTGGGAGATTGTTGGGAGTTTCAAAGTTGGTGTATTTGGTGTCTTTGAACCTTGCTGGTTTTGTCTTCAACTTTATAGTTTATGATGGTATTGGGTTTCTCTTGGTACTCTGATATATTTGGGTTTATATGATATAAATTGAGTTATCTTACCTTGTTATCATGTATCATTTAGTTGGTTTTAGTTATGGTGTTTTTGGTTGGTTTGTTTTATTTCTCAAATGGAAAATCATACCCCAAATATATTGAAGTCCATAGAATTTATTTCATGCCTTTGGAATCTTGGGGATGTCACCTAAGACCAAATAACAATTCCACCATGACTCAAGCCAATGAGTAGGGTTGGGATGTTACAAATTGTATAATATTATTCGGTACATGACTTACAAATGGTATCGGATTGTTCGGTCTTTGGATTTCAAATCATTTTATTATTAGTGGGACCAACTATCTTTTTGGAAAAAATGGTATCAGTTTGTTAGATCCTTGGTTTTAAATTATGTTGGTAATGGACTTGAAAATTCATTTTGTGTTAGTCCTTGATTAGGGATGTTATAAAGGAGTAGGATTTTTGTAAATTTAAATTTCGATCATAAAAAGGCTTAGATAATCTATTTATTAGGAACATCACGCTACTAGGGAGTTGGGTACATAAGTGTTTTGGAGACACTTATAGGAGTATTACCTCATTTTCCTGGGTTTATCCAAGGATAAGAGTATGACATACATTGATAAAAATGACATCCCACTAAGAGTGCATTTTTAATTTTGAGAAATGATTTATTATTTTGTTCATAAAGTTGATTTTTTAAAAGTGTTGTTTTTTTTAATGTGAGATTTTGAAATTGGCATTATAGTGGTATTTTGAAAAAGGGTTTGATTTTAAAAAGCATGGCGGAACTTTAAAAAATATGTCGAAGATGAAAAGTATTAAATTTTGTAAATCATTGTTATGATATGTGTGATATGGTAGAATTTGAAATTATTAATCCTTCAGTTGTTAGAGAGTTTTACAAATGGTGTTTTGTTTTGTTTATAGAAAATTGAACCTGATATGCTTCATAGAATACAACTAGAATAGGCTGTTGTTAATGTGGATGTACCCGAGCCATAGATGAACCAAAATATGTCATAGAATGAAATTTAGTGTTTTTATAGAGGTAAAATGATGGATTATCAAATGAAAGTGGATAATTCCACTCAGATACATAAGCATAGTCCACCCATCATTCAATGTTATTTGGATCCAGAGAAGGAAGAGGAGTGGCTGAATAGGATGAATCAAATATTTGATTTCCTTAGATCACTAGAACAATTTAAATAAATGATGGAAACATATATACTGAAGGATATTGTATTCCAATGGTGGGATTTATCATTTCATTCTAAATTAGACCAAGAAATTACATGTGAGGATTTTGATGAATTGCTCAACAATCATTTCTGTCCTTATATGGTCAGAATTGCTAGATTGATGGAATTTATCATCATAAATTTGGAAATACTCTCGGTGATAGAGTACATCGATAAATTTAAGAATTCATTCCCCTTATCACCTATATTTTCTACTAGTGCATCCTTGAAGGAACACATTTTTAAATCAGGTCCTTAGAAGGAGATTCACTCAATGATTGTTGTGCATTGTATAATGGATTATAAAGAGATGGTAAATAGATAAATGGTGGTAGAAAGGGATGTGTCATAGTCTAAGGGTGGAGGGATCATGTATATACCTAAGTTAAATAGTGGTGACTCCAATACTAGGAACAAGCTATGGAGGGAAACCAATTTCATATGTACTAGGATCATAGAGAATCAGATGAATGAGTTGGAAATTATTCCTCTGAAAACCATGAGCAAAGATGGATGTTTTCAATGTGGATATTTGGAACATATGATATAATATTTTACTATAGCACCTAGATCATTCCACAACTGTATTTTGAGGGGGCATATTCAACGATATTGTTGTAGTGCTACTTGGTCGGGTTTTTGGGACACATCTCATGTTTTATAGACATCATATGCTTCAATGGGGGGAGGAAAATAAATTACTTCTCATCAGTATAACCAAGCTAGCCATGGTGACTCCATGAATAAAATGGATCCTTAGAAATTGAAATCTCAATAAGGAAATAAATAATGAAGTTCATCTAATAAGCAATTATATGGAGCTGAGAAAGTTACTATGGATGATCAATCTAAATCCTCGTCAGATAGAGGTATGATTATAATGTATTCTAACCATATAAATGAATTATTCAATACCGGTACGTCTCATTTGTTTAATTCTTATAATTTTTTTTGATTTTCTGGGTTTTTATATTGAGATTATTCCTTCTATTTTGAAACATCTAACTCCTCTTGGTTAAAGATAACATCAATCCTTTATGTGCCAAGCATGTTCTATAGTTTTCAATGAAGATGATGTGATATGGAATATCTTTATTCTTAAGATGGATGCCTATGAAATAATAATGGGTATTATTTTTTTGACAATGTTCAAGGATCACATAGAATTTTATATGTAAATTTACATTTTTATGAATAATTATGAAATCATGAATCACTTTAGAGGAGAAAATAATGTAAAGGAAGGTTAAACAAGCTCATAAGCATGTGTAGTGGGGGTTTTCTCAAAATATTTGGTAGCATTGACCTTGGAATTAGTGGATGAGATTGGGAATATAAGTTTTCTAGTAGTTGTTAATAAATTTATAGATGTTTTTTCCAAGAAATTATCAGGGTTTCCACCCACAAGAGAAATAGAGATAATTATTTATCTCTTTCTTGGGAATAGTCATATGTAAGAACTCAGTTATTATAATATAGGTATGAGATTCTTCTTTTCCTTTTCCTTAATTTTATTGAGAAATCAAGGGAAATGAGGGAAAAATACAAAATTTATGGGTACATGCTGTGTAATATTTGTACACAGGCCATGTGCATTGGCCGTGTGGGATGATAATATATTCCATACAAGCTTGGTTGTAAAAACTAACTACACACCATGTAATTTTATACATGTTTTGTACCGTGGCTGTGTGGGATGAAAATACATGGCATGTAGGCTTGTCGATGATTAAGGGTGTAAAAAATAACTACACGCCATGTACATAGTAAAAAAAACAGTGTAATCAGTCGGCATATGAACAGAGTGGCGGTGAAAAGTAACCACCATAGGAATATTTAAAAAGGAAAGTACATACCGTGTACTTGAGAGTACATGCTATGTAGTCATGTTTTTTTTAAAATATGAAATAGCCTCCCCATTAAATAGTGGAGGCAAAGTACTCCCCTCGAGCCGTGGGAGAGAAGGTTGGGTCTTAGAGGATCTCTTGATCACACACTAGGAGTCCAATTTTTCTATCGTTGATCATTTTTGAACCGTTCAGGTATGGCCTTCACTCTTCTTGAATATTTCCTTCCAATTATTTGCCAAAGGGAAGTTATTTAGGTTTGAATGAGTAATCGTTTACCTCATATATATGATGTTATTGGGTGTTTCGGGAGGCTCCTTCTGCGTATATCGATTAGAGGATATCGAGGTAGGTGGTCTTGTGTTTTATTCCAACCGCCGAGTAGATTTCGTGTACCGTTGTGCCACATGCCTATGTTCGGTGTGTCATGTGGTTAAGATTTGAATGTAGAGATACCCAGAATTGCATAGGTAGTCTAATGATTAAATATAAACTTCTATTTGAGATCTTTTATTTGATCTAGGTCCCCCTTGAGGGTGTGTTTTCCTTGTTTATCAATTTGGCCAGGATACCCGTGGGTATGCTGTGATTATAGCATGTTTTGAGTTTTCTTGAGAGGAAACATATATATATATATTGCATGTTTATGTGTTGGGCTCGGCCCAGTTACTTTATATCATCTGTTATACCTGAGGGAAAAGATTTATTAGCCTGAGGGAAACATTTCTTATTTCTGAGGGCAGTAGCTTCTATGCCTGAGGGCAATATCTCATATGCCTGAGTGAAATGCTCGGTATGCCTAAGGGCAGTCACCTGAGGATTTATTTTCGGCTTTCCTGAGTGTAAGGACCTTCATATCTGAGGATAGTGTTTATATTGAATCATCCCTGTGGTTATTTCTTATTTTGTACCTACCAAGCTAAAGTAGAGGCTTGAAATTGTTTAACAATTATTCAAATATCAATGTAACTTTTAGGGATAGTTACATTTGAGTACTTCCTAGTTTACTAAATTTTGTTATTTCACACTGATGTTTCACATTTTCAATGACAGTTTGGCACATGACTTTGGTGATTGCCTACTTGGACTTATTTATCACACCATGTTTGAGTCATGTCTTGGTCCCAAACATATTATATTTCTACAGGTTTCGACAAGGGTAAGAGTCCCTACACAGGTACATGACTATTGAAGAGGATTAGGAGATCATGGGACAGAGCATAGGCTTCCAATGATACTACGTTCCTATTTCACAACTTTAGTTTTGTTTTTCTATACTTTTTAGCTTGTGATATATTGTATCTAGTTTCAGTGTATCATGTTTTTACTGATTTCTTATAATTAGTGACATGTTGCATTATTACATATATGACTGCTAGTTATCTCTTACTTTAGTTGTCCATTTATGGTTTATAATCTTTACTGATTCCACTTTTGTGTGTTATATCTTTTATTCCATTGTGATACACTTTGAAAATTGAGGGTATATTTTACTAACTAATAGTCCTTGGCCCTTGCTGCTATTCGGTAGCCTCTGGAGTTTGGGTAAATGCGCTTGAGATCATTCCACACATCGGGATCGGGGCACCTGTTGTGTGGAACCTAGATCAGGGATGTTACAAAGTTGTATCAAAGGATTTTATTTTCTTTGACTTATTATTTGGAGCCTATAGTTAGGGATATGACAGAATTGGTATTTGTTAATTAGCTTTTCATGGGAGTAGCTAACCCGTGTACAGGGAAAACCCAATCTACCTCTTTTAATTGGAATTTGTTTTTTGTTTTTCAATTTTATAGTTGATTTTATTTTCACTATTGGTTGACTCACTTGTGGTGTGTTATTTATATTATTATATACATAGGTTCTATTCATTTTCAACCTAAAGGGATGGGGTTATGCCATCTCATGCATCATTTAGGAACATGTTAGAATCACATGTCATGTATAGTTTCCATGCCATGTAGGTGCATTATAATTTTCATGTTTTTGTGATAGATGTTGTGCTATAAAATGCATACTGTTGTGATAGGTGCCTTGATATATACTCCTACTATTGATAGGGTATTGGTACATGTTATGGTTGGGTTTAGGGACACTAAACATTGGTTCCTGGGAAGTATAGTCTCTCATGGACCGGAATTTGGAGGATCATGACCCAAAATTTTGTTTTTTTTTCTATAATGTGAAAGTTCATGTACTAAAATTTGGTTTGTGGGGAGTATGGGCCCCCAATGATCGGAATTTTCCATTCTGATTCTTGAAATTAAATTCAAAGGGGCGCCAGTGTACTTTCTAAGGATTACTATCCAGAAACCGAGACAACATGGTGTGTGGTTCTATGAACACACCCCATTTACTCTTCTATTCGGGAAGAGAGGAAAATTTTTAAGTAAAATTTGTGTACTCTATGTACACGCCGTGTAGTGTCTAACCGTGTCATAGGCCATGTGGGTTGAGACATGGGATATAGAAGTTCTTGTGGGGGCACACCGTGTACCGGTGGTACACGCCGTGTAGGGTTGACCATATGTCTAACCTATTAAATAACAACACGGGTCAATGTTACCATTATAATACACGCCGTGTACCAATGGGACACGTCGTGTAGTCTTGACTGGTGAGAGACTGTGTGGACTTGGCCATGTGGCTGGGGAAATAGGGTGGTGTACACACTGTGTGCGGGTGTAACACGCCGTGTACCTAGGGTTGAGACACGCACAATCTGGTACCAGAACAAGAACATGTAAGGGATTAAGGGTACACATTGTGTAGACTTTATACATGACGTGTACTCTCTTTTGGTCAGTTCTTGTTACATTCTTTTCTATTTTTTGTTGGCACTCTAAAACGGAAAAAAGAATCCTCGACAGTAAATTAAACAGAGGCATGTGTTTGACCTTGTAGAGTCATGCCTCCGAGATGACTGTGATTTGTTATCCAAGAGTGTGGAGAAAATTATACTCTAGAGATGGTATGCCATGGGCTACCAATGGATCCTCCAACATTGCCAGATGCGATGCCAGTCGTTATACTGGACGTAGGTGCGGATGCGTAGTTCTATGAAGGCTTCATGCGGTTCATGATAATATTTCTAGAGAGCATCGTAGATTACCACATATATGACAAATATGACATGTATATTTCAGAAGCATCATCTTGCTACGTTTTCAAGTGATGGGGGACCACAAACTGTAGATTCATGGATGGATTCTTTGAAGATGATCTTTGAGCATCTGGAAACACCTCCTGGGAGGAGGGACAATCTCGCTACATACATACTGTGTGATTTTTCCACGAGATTATGGGATGTTACCACCCAGACTGAGCATCATCGAGACATGATGTGTGAAGAGTTTTAGGAAGTATTCCATGACTTTTTCTATCTCGAGGCGCTGAGGGTATATAGAGCTCATGAATTCATGAAGCTAATGCAAGGAGCCATGTCAGTGATGGACTATTCTGCCCACTTCACCGAGCACTGTTGAATGTTTTCAGGTTTCCTATAGGGCATGATATTGTGAACCAAGATTTTATTACTGAGTGGAACCTGTATGAAGCTAGTGGTGGTTCGGAACCTGTCTTTGGTACTATTGCTACAGGAAAGAGGACGAGGTGGATTTATTTCATTCATGGTGGTACTACTAGCCATAAATATTCTTCAGGTTGCCAGGTAATGTGCTACCAGTGTGGTAAAGAGGGGAAAAAGAGACCTTAGTGTCCATGTGACCTAATGGTGTTCTGAGATTGTGGTAGGACGCGTCATTAATATAATTTATGAAGGGAATTTCCACCAGTGATTAGTGAGAGGGGTTTTGTGTAGACTCTATGAGCAGGAGTAGAGCCAACTGCTTCTTACCAGTCAGGGAATTGGAATGCATCAGGACATTCAGGCCAAGGTGGTGGTCGTATCCGTGGTATCATGACACCAGGATCTAAGAGACAGTCAGGTGGGTCAGCTCAGGGTAGCCAGGCTGTGTCGTAGGGCCGCGACACTGGGAAGGCATTTACAGTGCAACAGACCTAACATGAGCAATATCTCGGACCTTTCATTTTAGAGGTACTATTCTAGATGCTTCTGTTTTATCTTAAGTACTTTTCTATACTGGTGCTACAAATAGATTTATATCTATGCCTATTGTGGAGAGCCTTAGGCTCTATGTTTTTTCTCCTTCTGATATCATGACGCTAGACACCCCATTGGAAATTATAATGGTAGGTGTGCATCAGTGCAAGTATTTCCCCCTAGAGGTTGGTGGGTGTCACTTTCTATGGGACCTCTATGTCTTACAGATAATATCCTATGATGTCATTCTCAAGATAGACTAGTTGGTACCCTTTCAGGACTTTGTAGATTTCTATCATCAAAGGGTGATTTTCACATCATTAGAGGGCAGAGAGTTTTTATACAATGGTGAATGGGATGTCTGTGTGAGCCGAGTTGGACCTGAGCATCGTGGGAAAGGTGGAGTGATAGCCCAGATGTCAAGTTTATATCTGGATGTCCAGGGAGCTTGTTAGAAGGATTTACCTCCTATGGTTGATCATTTCAAAGATTTCTTCCTGAATGACTTTTCAGGTTTTCCTCTATAGGGAGAGGTGGAATTTTCGATTTATCTCATTCTAGGAGAGACACCAGTGTCCATTCCTCTTTATAAGATGCTACACCAGAGATTAAGGATCTGAAGAGGCTGTTGGAGGAGTTTCAGGAAAAAGTTTTTATCTGACCCAGTACTTCTCCTTGTGGTTCACCGGTCCTTTTTTCAAATAAGGTAGATGTTGCCCTCATAATTTATGTGGATTATCGAAAACCAAACCAGTTAACAGTTAATAACTGATATCCCTTACTGAGGATTGATGATCATTTTGATCATCTTCGAGGAGAACAAGTGTTCTTGATAATTCACTTGAGATCTAGATATCATAAGTTGCACATTAGACCATTGGATATAATTCTTACATCCTTTCAGAAAATATATGGTCTATACGAGTACTTGGTTATTCCATTCAGACTCAAAAACACGCCAGCAGTTTTCATGGCTATGATGAATCGTGTGTTCCAACCTTATCTGGATTCTTTTGTGGTAGTCTTTGTGTACTATATGTTGGTTTACTCTAACACTCAACACGACCATGCCACCCAGCATGAGATCACACTGAGTACACTAAGAGAGCATATGTTATACACTAATCTATCTATGTGTAACTTTTGGATGGAGCAGATAAACTTCATGGGTCATATTATCTCAGAGGAAGGAGTTGTTGTAGACCCAAAGAAACTGAGGGAGTTGTTTCCTGAGAGCTTCCTAAGAATGTGTTTGAAATACGGAGTTTATTGGGGCTTAATTTTTACTATAGGCACTTTATATAGGAATTCTTCCGCTTAGTAGTGTCGTTGATGGGTTTGACTAAGAAGGTTATGAATTTAGCTTGGTCAGAAGATTGCAAGACAACCTTTCAAGAGATGAAGGGCAGGTTGACATCAGCACCAGTCCTGATACATCTAGAGAAATGGAAGACATATATAGTTTACTGTGATGCATCAGGTATTGGGCTGGGATCAGTGTTGATGCAGGGAGATTGAGTAGTTGCGTACATGTCTCAGCAGTTGAGGCCACATGAGAGGAATTACCTGACGCATGATCTCGAGTTGGCTGCAGTTGTTCATGAATTACGCTATTGGAGACATTATCTCATGGGAGAACACTTTTGGTGTTTACGGACCAAAAAAATCTTAAATACATTTTTACCTAGAGTGACTTGAATTTGAGACAGCGAATGTGGGTTGAGTACCTTTAGTCCTTCCACTTTGAGCATTCTTATACACATGGTAAGGATAACACAGTAGCTGATGCACTGTGTACGAGGACTCTGATACTGGTAGTGAAGGAGGCCCATGTTGAGTGGAAACTTATGGATTTATTCTCTGAGATAAATTTGGAGGATCATGACAGATACTGGTAGACTTTTCATTCTTATATAGATGTGACTTCTACCCTCCTTGGTAGAGTAAAGATGAGACAACTATCAGATTCAGAATACCTAGTTCTACGAGAGTCGCTGGAAAGTGAGGACCCTCCTTCTGGTAGGACGATTGGTGATGATGAGGTACTGTGCATCCATGGACAAGTGTGGGTTCCAGGGGATATATGCGAGGATTGATGGAGGAATTTCATGCTTCATCTTGGGCAGTGCATCCTAGGGTTACCAAAATGTACCGTAACTTGAGACGTTAGTATTGGTTGTCGGGTATGAAAAGAGATGTAGATGGTTTTGTTACTAGATATTCCACCTATCAACAAGTTAAGACAAAGAATCAGAGGATAGCCTGAATGTTACAATAGTTACCCATTCTGGAGTGGAAATGGGATGATGTCATGATGGACTTCATGACCGGATTTACTAGGTCACCTCAAAGAAATTATGCCATATGTGTTGTTGTGGACAGACTTATGAAGTTAGATCAATTTTTTCCAATCAAGGAGACCTTCAGGGTCAATGAGCATAAGAAGTTTTATATTTGAGAGGTATTAAGTCTTCATTGGGTACCTTATTCTATCATTTCCGATAGGGATGTACGTTTTACATCTCATTTCTGGGAGAGTTTTTAGAGGGTACTTGGCACATAGGTGCTTCTGAGCACAGCTTACCACCCTAAGACCGATTGCCAATCAAAGCGTATGATACAGGTTCTAGAGGACATGATGTGTGCATATGTCCTAGACATTGGGGCTCTTGCGAGAAGCAAATAACCTTGGTCGAGTCTGACTACTATAATAGTTTTCAGGAAACTATTGAGATGGATCCTTACGTTACATTATATGATAGGACATTCTGATAACCCATGTGCTAGTTGGAAGTAGGTGAGGCAGCTTTATTGGGACCACATCTCATACATGAGACTTCAGAGCAGGTCCAGTTGATTTAGAAGCAAATGGCTACTGCACAGTCTCGTTAGAAACCTTATGCTTATCACCGCAGATGACCATTGGAGTTCGTGGTTAGGGATCAGGTTTTCATGCATGTTTCACTAAGGTTTGGAAACAGGCAGATTAGGAGACTGGGTAAACATTCACTGAGGTATGTAGGGCTATTTGAGATTCTGTAAAGAGTCATGCCAATTTCCTATCAGTTGATGTTACAACATAGGTACCGGGCCATGCACGACATCTTCCACGAATCTCACTTTCGCCGTAATCACTCCGACTCATCTCATGTTTTTCATCCAAATGAGATTGAACGTCAGTTGATGCATCCTTTGAGGAGCATCCGATTCGTATTATTGATAAGAGCACGAAGGTCATCCGAGGATGGTCAGTTCCTCTTGTATGGGTGCTATGGCATCATGGAAGAGTGCAAGACGAAACCATAGAGGGTGAAACTGACGTACGTGACTAGTGGCCAGATTTGTTCACATATTTATATTTACCACCCTTGGAAGGAAAATTTGGGGAATAATTTCTTTAAGGATGGATGTTTGTAAGAACCCAGTTCTTATTCTAGTGGTACGAGCTTCTTATTTTCCTTTTCCATAAGTGTTATGAGAAAAGAAGGAACTATGGGGAAAATCCAAAATTTATGGGTACACGCCATGTACTTTTTGTACACATGTCATGTTCTTTGGCCATGTGGGATGAGAATACAGGGCGTGTATGATTGGGTGAAAAAACTAACTACACACTATGTACTTTTACACATACCCTGTACAATGGCTGTGTGAGATGACAATATGTGGTGTGTAGGGTTATTAGTGATTAAGGGTGTAAAAACTAACTACATGCTGTTTACTTAGTAACGAACGTCGTGTAATCATTCTGCAGATAAACAGAGTGGAGGTGAAAAGTATCCACTAAAGGAACAGTTAAAAAGGAAAGTACACGCTGTGTACTTGAGAGTACACACATTGTAGTCATGTTTTTTTTCGTTAAAATAGGAAGTAGCCTCCTCATTCGATAGAGGGGTAAGAGAACTCACCTGGAGCCATGGGAAAGTAGGGAAAGGCTCGGAAGATCTCCCGATCACACATCGGGACTCTAATTCTTTCTCTGTTGATCTTGTTTAAACCACGATGGTAAGGCCATCCCCCCTCTTGAATCATTCCTTCCAAATTTTTACCTAAGGGAAGTTATTTAGGTTTTAATGAGTAATAGTTTACCTTAGATATATGACATTATTGGGTGTTTCGGGAGGCGTCTTCCATGTATATCGATCAGAAGAGATCGAGGTAGGTGGTCTTGTGTTTCATTCCAACTATCGAGTTATATTTTGTGTACCATTGGGCCACGCGCCCAGGTTCGGGGTGTCCTGTGGTTGAGACATTGACTTTAGAGATACCTATAATTACATATTTAGTATAATGATTAAATATAAATATCTGTTTGATATCATTTCATTGATCTAGGGCCACCCCAAGGGTGTGTTTCCCTTGTTTAGACATTTGGACTGGATACCCATGGGTATGCCGTTATTATAGCATGTTTTGAGTTTTCTTGAGTGGAAACATATATATATATATCATGTTTATGTGTTGGGCTTGGCCCGATTACTTTCATTCTCTGTTCTGCCCGAGGGTAAGGTTTTTTTATCCTAAGGGAAACGTTTCTTATGCCTGAGGCCAGTAGCTTCAGTGCATGAGGGAAATATCTCGTATGAAAGAGGAAAATGTTGGTTATTATTGAGGTAAGTCTCCTGAGGATTTCATATATTCTTGCATGAGGGTAAGGACCTACATTTATGAGGAAAATGTTTATATTGAATCTTCACTATGGTGATTTCTTATGGTTTACCTACCAAGATAAATAACATGCTTGGAATTTATTAACAATTATTAAAATGGCAATGTAACTTTTAGGGATAGTAACTTTTGAGTACTTCCTAGTTTACTGCATTTTATTACCGTACACTGCTATTGCACATTTTCACTGATAGTTGGGCATGGGACTTTGGTGGTTTCCTAATAGGATTTATTTCTCACACCCTATTTGGGTTATTTGTTGGGACAAAAAAATTGTATTTTTGTATGTGTCGACAATGGTAAGAATCCCCACGTAGGTAAATGATTATTATAGAGGATTAGGAGATTATGGGACTGAGTTTAGTCTTGTGATGCTGCTGCATTCTTGTTGCACTATTTTGGTTTTGGTTTTCTGTTCACTATACCTTGTCCTATTTGTATCTAATTGTAGTGTATCCTATTTTGACTAATCAATTAGAATTAGTTATATATTGCATCATTACATATATGACTTATAGTTATCTAGTAACTCATTAGTCCATTTCTAGTTTATATTATTTAATGCTTCATCTTTTGACTGTTATATGTTTTATTACGCTACGCTACACTTTGAAAAATGAGGGCATAGTTCCTCCACTGTCAGTCCTTGGCCCTCTCTGATATTCCGAAGCCTCTGGCGTTTGGGGGAATGCTCTTGACATCATACGACCTACCGGGATCAGGGAACCCGTTGTGTGGCACCTAGATCTGGGATGTTACATCTTATTTCCTTTCTATCTTATCAAATGGAACCAATAAAACTAAGTTAATTGATGGTTCATTTGGAATATCTTGATTCCAAGGGGTTTATTCATCCAAAAAATTCTCTATAGTCAACAACAATCTTATTTGTTAAAATGGAATATGGAACTCTTTAGTTGTGTTTTTATTATCATAAGATTAACCATATTATGATAAATTATTTTCATCCAATTACACATATTGATGAACTGTTCGATCAATTGAGGGGATCCCAATGTTTCTATAAAATTTAATTGCACTCATGATATCACCAATTATGAGTTCATAAAGAGGTTATTGAAATACAACTTTTAGGAGTATATATAGGCATTAAAAATATTTGGATATTCCTTTTGGTTATACTAATTCACTAGATTTCTGTATGGAATTGATGAATAATATATTTCAATGATATCTAAATTTTTTGTGATGGTGTTTTTGGATGACATATTGGTTTAATCAAGGACCAAAGATAATTAGGAGAAATACTTTTAGAAAATGTTGGAAATATTGTGGGATCATTGTCTATAGCATAAATTATCAATGTTTGATTCTTGGATATAAGAGGAACATTTACTTGTACATGTAATATCTGAAAGTGGTGTTTTGTGGATCCTAAAATGATATAGGCTGTAATCTCTTAGAAACTGCAAAATAATGTTTTTGAGATACATAATTTCCTTGGTCTAGTAGTTTATTAACGAATATTTTTCATGTTTTCTCATGACTAACATCACTAATGACAACTTTGAAAAGGAATAATGTTCTATTTCAATGGAATGCTGTTGGTTATTAGTCTTTTCAATAGGATAAGGTTCAAATTAAATCCACACCAAACTTTATTTTACTATAATTTTGATAAAGGTAAGTGGTGTATTATGATGCATTGGGATCAAGGTTGGGATGTGTTCTCATGATGAAGATCATGTTGTTACATATGGATCATGGTAGTCATAGTTTCACTCTATGAACTACCCAACACATGATTTGGAGTTAGCCACTGTATTTTATGCTTTGAAGACGTGGTGTCATTACCTATTTAGTGATAAATTTATGGTGTTTATAGATCATAAGATCCTAAAACAATTTTTCTCATAGAGAAATTTGAATCTAAGACAAATAATATAGATAAAATATCTCCAAATATTACCAGAAATTCATAAGGCTAGTTGGTAAAACAAGCTTCATATCAGTGGCAGTTGTAGTTGGTGATAGACGAAATGAAATTGTATTGTGAATATCGAGGTATTTTATTGTTTTCATACTAGTTTCTTTATTTCATGTTTTGGTAGAAATAGTTAAAGATGTACATAAAACAAATTCTGAATGTGTTTCTATGATATAAAACATGATAATGGGGAAACTATTAAGGGATGAAAAGATGATGGGAGATCCATTTTATGGTTTCAAAATCCAATATTCATACCTATGTCTTATCAGGAACAACTTATCCATGGTTACTAACATTCAATAAGGGTTGTTTATCATAGAATAATGAATATGAATAAGGAATTGAAAGCATAGTTTTTTGTGATTTGGCATGAAAAAGTAGGTGTTTGAGGTTTTTATGATATGCATCAATTATAAGTAAGTTAACAAATATAATTATTGACTAGAAGATAGTTTGTAGTCTTTACCTATTCTAGTTTGGAAATGGGTGCAGATAGACATGGATTTTGTAACTGGTCTCCCTAGAATGTTTCAAAAACACGATTCTATGTAGGAGATAGTGGATCAGTTCAGAAAGATGGATCATTTAATCCCTATCAGTGAATGTCATATGTTAATGGTTTTATATAAAATCTATATTAGAAAATTGGTAAATTTTCATAGTGTATATGTTTTGATAGTATTAGATAGAGATCCGAGGTTTATTCCACCTTTCTAGAAATCTTTAAAATATTCCCTAGAGTCTCAGTTTACTATGAGTATGGAGTATCATCTTTAAATGGTTGACAAATACTAAATGATTATAATGAAATTGGATGATATGATATTGTCTTGTCTATTAGATTTTGGTGGCTCATGGTAGGAGCATGTACTATTATTGGAGTTCTTATATTACAACAATTATGAGGACTCAATATATATAGATCCTTTTTAAGCATTGTGTTGGAATCCTTTTCGTTATCTACTTTTTTGTATGGAAATAGGCAATCCTTCACAGGTTTGTCCTAGCCATGTACAAGAGTCAATAGATAATATTTAGTTGATCAGGAAAAGGATGGAGATGGAACATGTTTTTTATAAATCATATTTAGATCATTATCCATGGCCATTGTTATTCAAGGTAAGTGATCAGGTGTTCTTGATAATATATCAAAGTATTAGGAATCATAATTTTAGAAAATAGGGAATATCATCTCCTTGATATATAATCCATTTTGAGAATTTTCAATAGGTTGGTGAGGTGTCATATCAGTTGGATTTTCCACCAGGGTTCAGTGCAGTGCACAATGTGTTTCATGTATATAAGTTGAAAATATATCAGCCTGATCCTAACAAAGTGATTTGACGGGATCAGGTTGAACTAGTGCTAGATTCTTTGTCAGTTCATGTTTCAATGTCGATTGTTGATAGTCAAGAGAATTTATTTCATGGTAAAATCACCGATCTAGTGAAGGTTTTATGGAAACATGTTATAAATTAATGGATGATTAGTGGCCCAAACTCTTTTAGGACAATAATGGTTTTATAATTTTGAGGGATGGATAGGATAATGGGGTAGAGAATTTATAAAACACGGTTTCATGTAATTAACCGATTATTTATGTATTTTAATTATATAATGTGTGCTTGGTTTGAGAATGGTTAGTAGAAACCATGAAACTCCGACATAAAATAATGATAAGTAAGGAAATGGGATTTGTGTAGGTGCATATTTAGGCGCTGTCACAACCCACCCCCTGAGGCCCGTGTCGTGAATACCCCAAGCCCACATTCCATAGGCCAGGGGCTGGAAACTGGCACCAAAGGCGTGATTCCCTAAAACCGGGACAACATTGCCTTTATAACCTATAAACGTACACAACAGAGTACGATTTGGAAGCAAAACAATAAGTAAAACAATATACAAAGAGTGCTGAAAAGTAAAGAATCTGGAATACAAGACCGACAGGAATGAAAAAGTACAAAAGAAAAACAAGTACAACTAAAGAAATGTATGACAATTGTTGGATCGTCCTCCAGGATTCCTACCTGAAGGGTAGGTACAGATAGCCTCTACAATACTCCACGTCTGTCCATCTCCTCCGTGTACCGTCACGCCGTATAGTCCACCTCTTGGTACCATCCTGTCCGGAAACACTCAGCCTCGGTCAGCTCTGTCTGTCGTCTACATCCAACACAATGAGGTGCGGACATAGACTATGCAGGGGTGAGTATAACAATACTATGTAGGGACCCTGGGACCCTCAGGGTCTCAAAAAATCTAACAAGGACAAACCAAAAAGTATAAAATCAACTGATATCCCCACATAGGTATATGACCATACACATAACTAAGTTATCAAGTAATCCATCTCACTCATGAGGTAACACAAAAGTTACTGACTCAGCTCAAACCATGATTTCATTATTAAAACCTCAGCTGCTGGAGAACTCCTTCTCTATCGAGAACAGTGGGCCTGCAGCGACACCATGGTGCTACCCACTAACCTTGGACTCATGAGGTACTACTCCTATCGAGTATTGTGTGTATGTTGCATCACCAAGGCATTCCCCACCATGGGTCTGCCACGACCCCAAGACGCTCCCCCTCGTAGCCTGCTGAGGTACTTCTCAATCGAGTACAGTGGGTCTATTGGAACACCAAGGTGCTCCCCAATTCGGGTCAACCGAGACACCATGGTGCTCCCCACTGGGCTAGTAAAATTACTCTGAGTAAAAATGGTCCGCATTCATCAAGTCTCAGCCCGCTACTCGTTCTTTGCACTATGCATTCTCATCACTGGGAAGATCCAATCCACGAGTTGCAGGTCGATACTCCAAATATAATGAAGCCCCGCAAAGAAGTATCTCAAAGATTTTCCACGTCATAGGGGTCTCAACGCAATAGACGACGTGTCAATCAGACGCCCGGTCTGTGAGTTATTTGCCTTCTAGTCCTGGGGGCTTGGTTGAATTCATGTACGATCCAATCTGACCGTATCTCCACCAAACCCTGAACTCTAGTGGGGTATACTCAAAGGGATGACTAGACTCCTTGATTTCCAATGTTGTTGATGGATCATCAAACGGACGTATGAGGCCAAAGATGTGGCCAAAGAAAGTAAAGGGTTTGTAGTGGGCCCGGGTCCGGTCCGACCCGATCAGACCGACACAACCCGACCTTGTCTAGTCCGACCTGGTTCGGGTCGACCCATGCTGAATCGATGGGTCCGGCCTTTCCTATTTGGTGGGCCGACCCATTGGGTTAGGCCCGGCCCGCTGGGCCCTGCTTAGTAGGCTGCAAGGGTGGTTCGACCCGGGCTCAGGGTCGGTTCGGCCTGGATCTCCGCAAGGTTTCGGCACGGCTTGGCACGGCCCAGAGGGTGCGGCCGGGGCCATTTCATCCAGGGAAACACAAGGGGTCTGGGATGCTGGCTCGGTCGGGATGCTATGAGGGGGTCGGGATGCCGGCTTGGACGGTTGGCCGCGAGGGGGGCCGGGACGCCGGCTCGGCAGGGAGTCCGCGAGGGCTCCTAGACCCCGGCTTGGCCGACAGGGCCGTGGTTCGGTCAGTTTAGCCCACCACGAGGGGCATGGCTTGAGTAACTCGAGAGGTGGCTCAGGGAGGAGTTCATGGCATGCAGAGGCTGGCTCGGCCGGGGACTGTTCAACCAGAGCAGCGGGAAGGCCGGCGTCTGGCCGGGAGGCCGAGACGTGGCGTGGATCTAGTCAGAGGTGGCACAGCTGGTGGCGGCGCGGTTCGGCCCGAGTCGGTGGAGCCAGTTCGTCTGGAGAACCGCGAGGGAGGTGCAGGTTGCGGAGGTAGCGGGTAGCGCAACCTTTGTCTTCTACGCATTCGTCGCCTCATTGCTTCACCGACATGCCGAAGACCATCATAAACAAGAACGACAGAGTGGTCGGGCCATGTTGGTTGGCCCGCACCCACCGCATTTAAGGTTGTAACATTTGTCTCATCAAGAAGTAAGGAAGATGAAATTCAATTGTTTTACAACCACCGCAACATATTTTTTTTCCAACTGAAGTAGAGAAAATGAAAGTAGAAGTTACTCAAAAAATATTCCCCCTAATTTTGTTCGTCGTTCGACGATGAAGAGGTAGAAATTAGATGAATAAGATAGTCATTCGTCGCGTCCTCTGAACATTTACAATCCCATGTTGCGTCGGCTGTGGATGATGCTCTACATCGGTAGGTTTCTGGGGAAGAAGTTGAAGAAGGTATTTGTTATTCATTCTTCAGTCTTCTTTTGAGGATGAAGTTTCTCGTTTGGTGATTTATCCCTATAATCCTCCTCTCAAATCACCCAAGTGAAAATTAGTTCCAAATAATAGATTATAGTCTCAATTATTTCATTGAAAAGAATTAAAAAAGAATGAATGAATTACTTGGATCCCCTTATTTAATCCACGAATTTTGGAACAATTAAAACAGGGGAGTTGGGTTCATTATAGAATGGGGGGGGTGTGGACAGACTCTCCCTCATTAATGAGGGGAGTTGAGAGGTCAAGACGATCTCCCTCATTAATGAGGGAGAGTTGAGAGGTTTTCTGATCCTCCAATTAATAGGAGGGTTTATCCCCATGTGGTCTCCACGTCATAACATTTCGCAAGAGGTTAGGTTCGGGTGGGCCCCATGAACAGAACCTCTAATTGGAGGTGAAGTTGTGGTGGTCCAACGTCCAACTTCCATGAGGAGGTTTTAACCATCAAATACCCACATGGCGGCTCAAATAAAATAAAATGATCTCACATTATGTTATTAATTTCCATGAAAAACCAAAAACTATCTTCTATTCTCGACTCACTACCATCGAGGTTAAAGTATCATTATGAGAATGTCGGTGCTGCGAGTTCAACGATGCCCTCAGATTTCAATTCCGAGCACCGGTTCAAAAGTTATGAAAACCCGCACGTACATTTTCTAAACGCACACGAACAAATCTTAAGAAATTGATTCTGGGCACACCGGGCCTCATAATCATGCACCGTTAATTTTCACTGACTCATAAAATTCCCATGATTTTATGAAATAAATTTCCATAGAAATTCTGGGTCTTTGAAGGCACATGGTTTTGAAAAACAAATTTTCCACCTAGAATTAACTATAAAATGTATAATCGATGGAAAAAAATTGTTGAAGCCCGATTTGTAGGGCCATTATGAATAACTGTGTAATGGGTGTTAAGAGGAAGTAACTAGAACATGGTTGGCATACGGTCTAACAAACCATGGGACCCAAAAATTCAAGTTTAATTTTTAGATCCAAAAAAGTGTATATGACTCTTTTTTAACTCAAGTACACTTTTTTCCTCTTTTTTAAACTCTAAGATGGTTTTTATTCCACCCAAATAATGTGTATAGAATCTCCTTCTACCCATGAAATATTATTTGGAAAATAGTGGCACGTTAAAAGCTATATTTTGTGATAAGACTCCTTTCTTGGTGTTTTTTCATAGATATAATCTTCTTCCCTCTCATAGATTCATATATCTATTTTTTGGGTATAGATCTGTGATGGTTTTTGCTAATAATAATGAGATATTGTTGTTATGATATTATGAAATAATATATAAGGAATGTTTTCTAGATTCAACTTAGTTTTGTTTAATAATTCATGTCATTATACATTTTGGAAAAAGTTTATGAGGTATATCGATTCAATCTCAACTAATCCTATTTTAACACGAAGGATTGGTTTGAAATATTGTTAATTACTTGAAATTTATTATGAATGTTTTGTGGAACTCTTGGTAGAAAACTTCTTTAGTGATGGTTTGGAAAATTGTGGAAATTGGTTGTTGTGAAAGGTCTTTGATTCATAATTTTAAAACGATGATTTTAAAATATAGATTTATTTTGATTCATGAAAATGGTTTGATAGAAAGTTTTTCAATAAAATAAATGTTTTATTGAAATGAATTGAAATAGTTTGTAACAAATTGGGATGGATTTATTTTTTCATAGATGGTTAGCATGTGTTCATTTTTATATGGGAAAGATAAGGGTATGATGTTTTCCACATAAAATGTGTGTTGGATAAGTGTATAAAATTTTCTCTTTAATAAATTGGAAGGATAAGGGTATAGAGCATCCACCATCAAAAGTGATATGGATAAGAGTATGAACTTTTTCCAATCAAAATGGTTAACTAAGACATGAATTAGTGAAATGATGACTCACCACTTGTGAGTATAGGGAGGTCGATGGTTGTATTCATGGATGGATGTGTGGATAATTGGAATGGAATTGACTAATCCAAAGGGTATTTTGGGAAATGGTTTTAAATATTTGTTAGGTTTATTTCCTTGAATTTTTATTCGTAGGGGAATGGTTTTGGTGTGAACTACATAGATTTGATATAAACTGTTAAATGTTTTAAAGTGTTTTTTCTAATTTTTTTATATAAATTTGATAAAATGTTCTATTTTAGTGGTGTGAGTAGGGAAATCATTTGGGGAAGACCTATAGAGTTTCATTACTCACCCCCTACTTTGGAACTTTGGTGCTTTTTCTGATATAATTTATCGAGACACATGTAATAGGAAAGTATCAAATTTATTTAGTAGTACATCATGATACTTGGGCATGGATTGTGGAGTTAGAGCTTGGATATTATTGGGAGTTTCAGAGTTTGTATTTTTGGATTCTTTAAACCTTGTTGTTTTTTTCTTCTGCTTAGTAGTTGATATTGTTCTTGGTTTCTATTTGGTACTTTGATATACTTGGTTTGATATTTTACACATAGAGTTGTTTTACCATGTAATAATGCAAAAATTTGGTGTCTTTTTGTTATGGTGTTCTTGGTTGGATTATTTTATTTATTAAAGGGAAAATAATCTACAAATTTTCTTGATGCACTTGGCATTAATTTCCAGCCATTATCATCTTAGGGATGTCGTCTAGGGACAAGTATAAATTCCTCCGCAACTCAATCCACTAAGGAGGGTTGATATGTTCAATGTATCTTGAAACATATTACATTATTCGAACATCTCTTCATTAGACATGTTTTCATTATTTTTTAAATATCCATAGTGATTATAAGTTTGTATTTGAGAATCAAGAAATACATTGTACACCTCATATGTGTTTTTCATATAACACATGTTATCTATATCATAATTATCCTACAATTTTGAGAGTAAATCACTAGATATATCTTCATAATTACTCCATGTTTCCTTCATTACGTTCTTCTATCTCTTATCTTTATCATAATATTTTTGATGAATTTTAGCTTATGAATGTCAGCTTTGAAAAGTCATTTTCCCTTATTTTCATAGAATGTTTTTTTGAAACATCATATTTCTTCTAATACTTTATATATTTTCATATATTATCTTATTTTCATTTATAACTTGTTTTCATAAATAATTTAACCTTCTTATAAATATTTTGAATTTTTTTGGCCATATGGAACATTTCCTCATCATTGTTTACTAGTGACTCCACATAACATGACCTGTTAGCTTTATTGTTTCCTTTAGTTTTGAAGAAGTATATATGAAGGCATAATATTTTAATTTTTTTTCATAATACTCTTCTCTATTCACTTTTATATCTTCCTCTTACATCATCAATTTTCCTATCAGCACCAAAACAAGAAACTTGCTAACATCACAAGATTCTCGATTGACACTGAGGTTTTTCTCCACCATTCTAGCAGACACCTCAACAATATCATCAGTAGATCTTTATTAGAATCAGATTTCTATATTGACTGCATTTTATCCAAAATATCATTAAATTAGTGATACATTTCAACAATAGGGATATCCTATTTTATTTTAAAATTATTGATATTTCATAACATTTTGTTGACATTCGATGTTACTTGATAATAAACTAATAAAGTGTCCTAAATTTAAAAATCATTTGTAAAGGTAAAAATTCAATTAAATTATCCATCAACCAAAACACAATAAAAATAATTCATGGATTTATATTTATTATCCTGTTTAGTTTTCATAGAATTACACGAAGTAGATCTAGCAGTTTGAGGTTTCTTATGTTGATCTTCAATTACTATCTAGATATCAAAACCCATACCCTATAAATGAATTTTAATTTTAATTTTACACTGATAATAGTTATTGACATTAAAATAATGAGGTTTGTTGGTAGTGGATCCCTTTTTTCTATTATTAATAAAGAACTAAATTTACAAATCATTTAAATTTTTGATATTTAAAATATAACTAAATTACAACTTAATGATATTTGAAAATCCTCTAATACCAAATGTTGCTTAGTGTGAGTGACTCATGAGGGGGGTGAATGGAGTACCCAATAAAATTTATATAAAAAAGTTTTAAAACAAAATTCCCCAATTAAAATAAAAACAAACAATTAATAAAAAATTTATTTTAAAAGATTTTTCAAAAGATTATTAGGGATTAGTTAAAACAATATTTGATATTAGTATATGTTTTTTACAAAATATTTACTTAATAAAATACTTTATATAATCCTTACATTATATTAACTATCAAAGTATATGTTTCAATTATATTTTTGAAAAAATCCATTTAGTTTTTGAAATAATGAAAACTAAACACAAACAAACAATGTAATAAAAAAGGTTCATTCAAAATATAAGACATAACCCCATCAACTTTAAAATCAACCACTACCAAGAAGATTATTATAACATATAATGTAATCCATAAATTGGATTTGGTATATAAAAATAACTTAATAATTTTCTAGGATAAAAGCCTACTCCATAGTTATATGTGGGAAGAAAAACTATAAAGGCTATACAGGGACCACATTCGTAGTTTTTATGTGTATGAAGATAAAATGGTTTGAGATAATATCATGTATTCTCTAGTTTAAGAGAATTAGAAAGTTCATGTAAATTAATATATAAAAACAACACAATTCTCAAAAGTATATCAATAATAGGGAGAGAAAGTAAAAGATATAGAGAAATTTAGTGCTTATTTTTCTATAATTCTTCTGATACTTAGGGGTCCTAATATTTGACTTGATGAAGAGATTAAATAAGTTATCCAAATGTTTTATGAAAATGGAGTGACATGTATTTCTCTATTATATTTAAAATCCTCTAAAAATATTCCATTCATTCAGTGTGATAAAAGAACTTAATCTTATATTAATTACACTCTTTCACAGTTGCATGTATTTAGGAATCAAGTGATATCACTCATAAAATTCAAAAAAAATTCATATGAGGAATATATTCTAAAATATATAGATCGGAAACATAACATATCCATTGAAGAATAATAATAATGATTTCCTGAATCCTCATTCTGATAAAAAAACAGGAAACATCAGACTTTTTCTTCAATGCATCTGTGTAATGGTTTAGGAATAATAATTATAAAAACTACATGAGGCCATATGGATTAACTGTCATAAAATACCCATTGTAAGCATTAAATTCAAATTAATAAGAACAATAATGGTAGAATGGATTAAAGGTGGATCAAATTTACATTTAGAAAAGATCCAACATAGCATGGTCAGTGGTAGAACATATGGTTGTATCATATCTTTCAGTAACATTCCTAATAGTGGTAGAAGGATAGAAATAACACACAGTTGGTAGTAGTAGAGAGCAGTTAGTAGCATGCCTGATCGTAGCATGACTCTGGAGGTAGATCATTCTTTGTGGTAAAAAATTCATGGCTATAGATGATTCATGGCAGTAGCTCATTTCTAACTGTAGCAAGACTCTAGTAGTGGAAGGAGTCTGGTAGTAGTATAATTCGGAACTAATAGTGGAATACATCTTATGGGGGTATATGGCTGGAGGTGAGAAATTTTAACTCATGATAAAACATTTCTTTACCTAGCCAAATTTTATCAAATTTATTTACAAAATAATATACCGTCCTAAAATAGTAATCTAATTGGAAACATAATGAACATGATTTGTGTGCATTAAAAGAAGGATGTTCCAAACCTATATTTATTATATTTTTTTAATTAGTTAAATATATATATTTATTTAAGTATATTTATTATGTAAATATATATATTATAATATTATAATTAATATTATATATATATATATTTATTTATAATATTATAAATGTTTTTTTAAACATTATATATATATTTATATTATTAAAAAGTATATATTAATATATCCCATTTTTATTAATTATAAACCTTTATTTTTTAATTAATGTATATTAATTAAAATAAATTGAATATAAATTTTATAATTATATACATATTGTTAATATTTTTTATTAAAAGTTTTTATCAAAATTTAGAATAGAAATGATGATTATCCACCTTTATCAACAATAGAAAATGATAATATAGGGTATACCTTTATCAATGATTATAGGTGCCGATAAAGGTCGCGTTTTTATCAATGCTTTCTCTTTAGCACTGATAAAAGAAGGAACTGCATATGCCACGATCTTTGGTAGTGTTCATAGTGGGTTTTTAGTGGCGGTACGTAAAACCACTGCAAAACACTTCAATAAAATCAACCTTTAATGCGGTTTTTAAATAACCACAGTTAAATGTGTGTTTTTTTTATTTACTTTCTTTTATTTTTAGTAGTGGTTTTCGAAAAACTACTACTAAATTAATGGGAAAATGTTTTAAATATATTATAATTATTTATTATATGTTATTAGTAATTATAAATGATTATTTATAATCATTTATTATCTATTATTTACAAATTTAATTTATTATCATGTAATAATTATTAAATATTTATAATTAATAGTGGGTAATTATTTTAAATAAAAATTAAATTTAGGATATGTCTAAAATAATACATTAACATAAAATGACAAAAAAAATTTATATTCTTGTTAATTTTAGCTCCACAACCAGTCAAATTGAATTTGATAAAAAGAACAATAATTACAATATATTATAGTTTGATATTAATTAATAATAAAAAATTCAATACCTTTCTAAGAGATATTAAAAATCATATTTCAAATTTAAACAATCATAAATTTTCATTAGGGTGTTTGTTTGCACTCTGTGAGATTTAAAATCAATGTATACAATGCCCTATATATTTTTAGTTTATTAAGGAGTCTGTAGTCACTGTTTTTAGGTAAAACAATTTCTAGAAGACCTCCAAAACCATGTTTTTTATTCAGATAAAATGATTCCTAAATTTTTGATGTGGTTTTAACTTTGTTTAAAAATGTCATTATAACCTTGTTAGTTCATCTATTAATTTAATCCATAGACTTACATTCCAATTGATTTTATGGTGTTGCAATTACTATGGGTTTTTCCACTTTTGATGTTTTATTATCTATTATTTTAATGTGTGTGTGTGTTTGAATTTCTATATATTTCTATAGATTTATTTATAATTTATATATACTTATCTATATTTATTTAAAATTAGATATAAATGCATCTATGAATAGATATTTATATGTATTAGGAATATTTGTCAACATTTATTTAAATTTGAAAATATTTATATTTGTTTATGTTTATATTGTTTTATATATCACTTCGTTATATATATATATATATAAATATGTTTACTTATGTTAATATATATATTTATATAAATATAAAAGTATATATATGTGTGTGTTTATATATATTTATGTAATATAAATGCATGCTTTTAAATATTTATGTAAATTTCATTATATATATATATAATTAAATATTTTATATCCGTTTATGTATATTTATATACATTAATGTATACTTGTTTATATGATGCCGATATATATATATATATATATATATATATATTATATTGGATTCTGTGTCTGTATCTCTATGCTTGCATTTATTTACATTTATATAATTTTATAAGATATATATAAATATATTTATATAAACTTATTTGTAATTATATATATATATATTTACTATTTATTATTTATTTTTCCTGTTTTTTTTATTATATATTCAAATACTAGTCATTATTTATCACTTATTAATAATTAATAATTAATAATTAATTAATTCTCAATATATTAATTATTTATTATATGATAAATTATTATATATTATAAATTTATTTTTTAATTTATTTTTAGTTTATATAATAGTTAACATATATTATTACATATTATTTTTTATTAATCACTTATTTATATTGTAATAGTTTTTAATTTATTTATTAGTTATTATTTATTTATTATTTATTTATTATTTATTTATTATTTATTTATTATTTATTTATTATTTTTATTAATTAATTATTTATGTTTTATGTTTTAATATTTAATTATTTATTATTAATATAATGATTTAGTATTTATTTACTACTATTTATTAAATATTTACCACTTATTTCTATATTTTTTAATTTATTATTTATTAATAATTTATTATTGATTATTTATTTATCATTTATTTTTGATTTATAATTTATTTATGTATTTATGTATCTATCTAATTATTATTTATTTATAACTTATTAATTAATTAATTATTATAATTTCACGATTTATTATTTCCTTATTGATAATCATTTTTTATTTTGTATTATATTATTATTCATTTATTACATATTTATTCAATATTGATTTATTATTCAATATTAATTTATTATAAATATATTATTTAACTATTATTTATATTATTATATTTATGGTTATTTAATATTAATTATATTTTATTATAATTTATTTAAAATTAATTTATTTTTGATGTATTATTTATTATTAATTTATTATTATTATTAATTAATTCTATAATTTTTATTATTTATTTATTATTTATGTATAATTTATTTATTATATATTAATTAATTATTAATGATATATTAATTATTAATTATTAACTAATTATTTTTTATCATTTATCATTAATTTATATTTTTAATTTATTATTAGTTTGTTATTAATTTAATAGCAATTCGATATTTGTTAATTATTTACAATTTATTTATTTACTATTTATTAATTAAATATTAATTATTAATTACTAACAATTATTATTTATTTTTTACATAATTATTTATTTATTTATTATTTATTATTAATTCGTTATTAGTTTTTGTTTATTATTTATTAATGCATTTGTTTTTTATTAATTATTATTTGTCAATTTTTTTATTGGTTATGTATTTTCTTTATATTTTATTTATGGAGGTATGAGAGATGGATACAAGAGAGTCAACGATCCCTATTGATCATTTCGGTGACCAATATCCAAGGAGTGTGAATCTACATTCTTATGATCTGGTCATTCATGTTGGACATTAAGGAATGCATAATCTTGAGAATAAACACAAGGCTAATGCTCTACCCAGGAACGTGATTCAAAGCAATAGGGTTCATGTGAATCAATGGTTCCTCACCTCTCTTTGAGATGGATACTCTCGAAGGGTTCTAAAAAATGGTTCCATTTCCTATGTATATGTGAAACTAGGTGCGACTGCCGAAAGATTAGGTCAGTCTATGTTTTCAATTACTAGGTAGATTATTCTTCCAATAGGTGAGAATCTTTGGAAATTTAATGATCTTGTTTATCATTTTTTCTCAACCAAGGGATTCACTAATATGAGATGTATACCATGTTGGTCTGAGAACAATTTCATAAAGACTCAAAAGCGGGGTGAATTGAGTCATGAAAATTTACCCACTTTTAACCACCCTATTTTACTATATGGAAGAATATGATCTATTTTAAAAATAAGAAAGTAGTATAAATAAAAATTTGAATAGAAATATAAAATATAGGATATTTATAATGGTTTCGGGTATAAAAATCACAGTCCCCTCCACTAATTCTCAAAACCTAAAGCTTCTGATTTCACTAGAACTAGTCCTTTACCTGGGGATTTCTAGACCTAGTGCAATCTGTCATCCCCTTGTTCAAATTTTGGAGTGTTTTCAGGCTTCGACAAGGCTTTACATAAAATTAATATCCTTCTACACTAAATACAAGGAGTGCTCATATCCAGTATCATGATAGAATATTGAGTCATTACTAGTCTAAGAAAATATTTTCATGATGCATCTACTAGAAGAGAAGATTTCTTCAAGAGATAGAATGAAAATGAGTTATAGCCCGAGGAGAGTTTTCCAAAACACAACATCATAAAACTTTAAATAATATGTGTAGAATATTTTTAATATTTTAATTATTTTTTGCAGTATAAAGAAAAAACACCGAAAACTTCTTGAGAGACTGTGAGATTGTTGTTTCTACTTCTTGTCTATGTTCCAATACTGTATATATTTTCTCATACTACTATGTAACCTGAAATTAATGAAAAAAATCCTCAGGGTAAATTTTTTTTCCCTTTTCTGAAAATTCCATCGTAAAAAATCATTGAGAAATAAAATAATCTTTTCTGTTTCTTTTCTTGCTGCATACAGACATTGAAAATTAATTTTTGTATAAATTGATAGTACAATGTTTTAACGCATTGAAATAGGTATTATTTGTATCTTAAAATAGTCCAATGTTAATAAATACCCATGTTATAGTGCAATGTAGCATATTTTTGATCACCACAAAGTAGAATTGCACATATCTAAATTCCCAATGAAAAATTGATCCTTGTAGTTGATTTATTTTTGTATGATAATTACATAGATAATCTCCTCACATAGCTGAAAATCATGTAGATGAATGAATATTGTATCCATTTTGAAACACATAACTGAATATGACACAAATTTAATTCATGTAGCAAAATTCTCAACTTGGTTTTTCATCGATTTAACATTTGTCGATACAATTGATTTTGTGATGTAGATGATTTTCAGGTATTTAATTCCGTGATTTATCTAATTAATTTTGGAATTTCTATTATGTATTTGATTATTGTAGATTATTTCTCTACAGAGCCAAATATTCATATAGATGATGTCCACACATAGAAAATTTTCTAGAATTAGGAAAAATTTATCAAACTTCACAAAAAGGAAAATCTCAAAAATCATCATAGAATTGTAGATTTAAAAAAATGACTTAATTAAGATAAAAAACCTAATCAAAAGACTTAAAAACAAAACTATTAGAAGCATATGATGGGTCTTTGAGATTTTGATAACCAAAATTGCATGAGATATGTTAGAACAAAACAAATAGTCCAAAAATATAACCATTTTTTATGATCACAAAACCCATTAAAAATTAAACATGAAATTTGATAATATTTTTGAATATTCATATAATACTAAATAATTTATAATAATTTTAAACTTTTTTATTTTTACTTTCTTCTCCGCTTACTTTTTCTATATTCCCTTTTGTGAAATGAAAAAGGATATGTAAAGAGAGGAAAGTCACATTAAGTTTACCACTGTCAGTGGGGAAAAATTATAATATGATGTTGAATTTGAATTATGGAAGGACTAAATTATTTCAGGACCGAAATTCAAAAAATCAAAAATTAAAACATTTTTGATGAAAAAACATTAAATGAAAACAATATCTTAAAAAATGAATAAAAATAGAACTACAAATTTTGTTAATCTTGTAAACTGGTACTAAAATGAAAAAATCAACCTAATAAAATACATAAATATTAAAACAATTAGATGAACCTAACTTATAGATGGGTTCAAATTTAAATGGTTGTTTTGCTGAGGATTCTTTAAATATGGAGAATAGGATGAGGTAGTAGGAGGGTGAACCACAAGAGGCAACAATACTCTTCCATTCTCTACAACCAATCTGTATTCCACTCAAAAAACATAATAAGTAACTAGGTATCTATGGAGTTATTCTGAAGTCCTTGTCAACGATAAAATAACTTATTCTAAAATCATATAAACTAGAATTAAAAATGACTATTTCATTGGTGGTTCTAAGGATATAACTTCTTTTTTTGTATATTTGGCAGTAAGAACAACAATAAAAATTGATTTCTCTCTCTTATAAATTCTATCTAGATCAAATAAAATATCCAATATCTTCCTAGAAACTCTATAGGTATACATGGGCATTGTTATGAGGGTCCTTCTATCATTGAGAGAATAAAGTAAATCAACACACATATCAATCCTCTCGATGTTATCTAAATCCATGAAAACAATATATCCTTGTTTATGTGTTTGAGAAACATAAGATAAACTCTTGTTGATTGTAACACCCCATGCTTCCATGGTACGATTCTCGCTGAATAATACAGTAGTGTGTGTTGTACGCAACTTCATGTTCTAACACACATCACAACTAAAAAAACTAGAAGTTATGAATAGAAATTCCCACTTATTGAAATTTTATTAATTTTATCTTTCAAAATGGCCTTCATTTTTGGATTCAGAATATAAAAATTTGCATAGGAGAAATTTCGGTACTTTTCAGATAACTTTCATATTTTGATGAATAGTGAAAATTAATAAATTTTAATTGAAAACAACAATTTTAATCGAAATAATTAATAGTGATAAATTATGATTTTGAGTGGTTTTAAAATATATTTAGAATATGTTTTTACAATTTAATACAATTTTGTTCATTGGACATAATTTCACATTTATACCAGACAAAAACATGTGTCAATCTTTTGATAGATATTATTTCTTAAAAACACGCTTTTTGTTTTGACAGTGGGAATGAATTTTAAATTAATTTCTGCCACTTCTGTGTTTTGAATTTTAAAAAATGGATTCCATATTTGGAATCAAGATTTCCAAATTATTTAAATATGTAACTCTTATTTTTTGACATTTTGAATAATTCTTTCCGTTAATATTTTATTTACCATGGTTAAAGGGTAAATCCTGTAAATAAGGGTAAATAAATAATATTATAATAATATTAATTTGCCTTCAAACTTGTCCTAACACCATTTGTTGATACATGTCCGACCATGGACATCTTTGGGTCGATTTTGGGACTCCATGGATCCACTTGTAAGTGATAATGACATTTTATATTAATTAAGTTAAAGTAAATACAAAAATGACATAAGCCTATATCTTTTAGAAAAAAAAATTCACATACGGTTTTATGTGTCATATTTTAGACTATAAATATTCATTATTAATCTAAAAATATTTCCTACATATTTGTATTTTAAATATAACTTTTAGAAATTAAATAATTTAATTTATTTATGACACAACGATGATGTTGTAAATATCTTATTAGTGAAATATTAAATTAATTAATATTATTAATACGTAAATAAATAAAATTAAAGACTTTTAATGAATTAAAATAATTTTATAGGTTAATATGACATGTTAGGATTGATTTAATTTACATTTATAGAATTAATAATGCTGTTATGATTTTCAGAAAAATCAAATACCAAATAGTGTCAAAATTGACAAAAAATAGTTTTTAAAACAAATATTATATTATTAATAGATATTAAATTCTTAAAAATCTAAGGTTCGGCCAAAGGTCTTGTATCAGGATAGGTTTATAATTAATGGACCACTTGTGGGTCTATTTGAGGGGTATAGTATGTTTATTAACTATATAATATAAAATTACAAAGTGACAAGGTAAGTGTCAAACTAATTAACCAATAGTTAAAACTAAAATATAAGGTTAATATAATTACCCAAACCTATTTAAAATATTTTTTTTGAAAGTATTTCGACCCATAAACACCTTAGTCTTTGAATAATCTACTTTGTATCCATTATAAACCGAATATCAATTTATTATAAAATAATACTTTATGTTTTTCCAAAAAAGACCCCCCCCCCCTTATAAAAGATCACCACTTAAAACCAATTATTCACACATTCAAAGCTTTTGGGCTCGGCCAAACTCTACCAAAATATCTTCCCAACTTCCCTCAAATCATCATAGAGGACTTATTTTTATCATAAAGCCTACCTATGTATCGCTTTTGATCAAATCAAAAGGAAGAACCCGAAGAAGAGGTAACGTCTTCAACACCTTCTATAAAGTTCCTTTCTTCTTCAACTTCTTCATTCCTTGTTATTACAATTATAAAATAATAACTCCAATATAATTTATATATTGTGATGTTATTATAATTATGGAACAAAAAAATTCATTATTCTATCTATCCCTTGAATGACATGTCACCATACATGCATACGTACGGCCTACCGTCTCCACATTGTGGTGTAATTTGTATTCAGTATATTATTATTTAGATGGGTATAATAATGATTTATAATTCATGTAAATAATAAATATAACATGATAATAATTATTTATATATTATAAACCATCCAATTATATATTATTTTAATATAAAAAATGATATTGTCGCTCATGTGTACGTACAGATTACCGTCTCCACGAATGCGATGAGATTAATTCCCCATCATATCCATTCAAGAATAAATTTCAGTTAATGAATAAAAATAATTTTTAGAGACATGATATCATTCTTTATATGAATAAGATACATCCCATCCATATCTAATACGGCTCACATAACAAACAATATATAGGAAAACGAATCTGTTAACACACAAAATGACGAAAATACTAAGATATTATTAACAAATCAATGTTAAAAGATCATATATGATATCATATTAATGTAAATTATTTTTGTATAATTCAATAAAAATTATTTCACCATTATATATGAGTTTAACCTACCATCAACCAAGGAAAAGTACAATGTAAGGGGTTTTTTATCTCACTTTTAATTCTGTGAGAATTCAATTGTTCGCCACTTAATTATTGCATGTGGTGTGTGTACTGCCCACGATTTTATTCATTGTATAATATAATTTAATATATGGATATTTAAATCATCATTGTGTAAAACATATTTCATGGGTGTATGTTTCGTATGTTACCTAATCGACAAAAGAATTTGAAATTGTAATTTCCACTCATTCTGCTTTACGCATACCTCATTGATTATTTTATTCCATGATTATATGTGGAATAACTATTCATTTTATTATGTCATATTTTCCAGTCCCCAAAATGTGGATATACTTTTGATACACATAATCACTCCATTGATAATTTCTCAAGTCATCGGTATGAACTTGATAAGAGTAATTTTTACTCAATCACGATTTGTTGAGTTAAACATCAAATTCATTGGTGTTGTTTTTACAAGATTATGTGAGAATGTCCTTTGATTTTTTTACACTAAATATACAATCATATTTAGTGTATTTATATTTTTACCACATAATTATGTCGTTGATTTATCCTTAACATAATGATACGACCATTATGAGATATTTCATCTCAATTTACATTCCACTGAGACTCCTTTGTGGTTATACACCAAATCACTATTATATGGTGTATATAATGTACATTGACATAGAATATCTTGAATCCCATTATTCTCATGATATTAAAATGTTTTTATTACCTCAAATATTTGTATTCAATTTTATATATTTGGGTTAGGAACTCTAACTAAAATATCATTTTAAAATGTTTTAAATATTTATTATTCTCAATCTTTCACATTAATGTCCATGTTTTGAAAATGGTTTGATGGATTTATTTATATAAACATAAAAATATTAAAATCAAAATTCCTTTTAAAGTTTTCAATGTTGTATGAGACACTTTGATTCAAAAATCTATTTTAAATGGCTTCTTGAAATATAGTGTGACTTTAAATGTTTTCAAGAACAAGGGGGGATATTTCTCTCAATAGTTTAATGATTATTTTAATCTATGTCAATATCCTTCATTATTCTCGATTTATGGAAATCTGATACAATAAAATATTCAATATTGTATCGAATGAGTTATGTTTGACTATGTATGTGCTATTTTTATACCATTCATGGTTTGTGGTTAAAGTATTGACATTTTGTATACTAGTTTTAATATTAATTTTTATGTTATGTTTCAAACTTTTCAAATGAGGAATGCATTGGACATAGTAAGTGAAATGTAGAGCCTGCTACAGATCCGTGATGAATCGGTAGGTCTCATGAGACAAACACGTGTCTTTGCACGAGGCCTTGACCAAATCTTATTTTTTGTCTTGGAACAAGGCCTTCGCTACGTGGTTATGATAGTCTGGCATTATACATTCCATCATTATGAAAGTGGTTATTGATTTTTCATGTGTTTATTCGACTAGTAGAATATCCATGCGAATAAGTAAAAGGCATTATTTAATTTTATCTTATCCATATTATTCTGAAGATCATGTTTAAAATCAATTTTTTTAGTTATACATTGACTTAAGAGTTTATGCTTATCTATAAATGCTTCTGCTATATTGTTATCCTTACTGAGCATCTGAGCTCTCCCCTTTCAATGTATTATTTTTTCCAGGATGTGAAGAAGTAATTTATGAATGACCTGTAGGGAAAGTATGAGGGGATATGAATACAATATGCTGTTGTATTTTTTTACCTTATGCTGTAATGTAAGACTTATGAATATATCTAGTGTTTCCAAGACTACTAAAATAATCGGTCTTTCGCAGCTTGACACTTTGTGATCATGACAATGTTATGTAATATTGCACCAACTCTGGGTAACTGGGGTCGGGGTGTTACATTTGGTATCAGAGGATGTTTAGTACAAACCTTGGGAGATATATTTAGATAAACATTCATTTGATAACATACCCCTAAGATAGAATTTGAGGATTAGTATAGAAGAACTTCCTAGAATTTTGGTATTGTATAGATTTTATGAGTTTTCGGAGCAATACATCCCTGTTTGGATAAGAGTAGGTAGAGGAGGCTCTAGCACATATTTACCTAGGGTTTAAACACAAAAACATTGCTTTGATCTAGACTCGAATGGGAACTGGTGCATGACAATGGGCCTTGCTGCACTCTTGGTTACAACACTCCCGGGAGATATGCTTAGGATATTTACATTTTCTTTACAAACTGATTTGAAGTATTATATATAATATGAGAGTAAATGACCTTGGTTAATCCTAATGTGTTTCAAATTGAAAATATGGTGACATGATATTATCTAATTCATTTTATGACTACTGTTACTCACACAATGCTTTATGGTTTTATTCAAGGCTAGATTCCAAGGAAGTCATAATGACTTTGAGAATGATGTACAAGGTGGGAACGATGGTGGAAATGTGCAAAAAATGGAATGTTGATAGGCATAAAAGATATCATCTTCATTCCAAAACAATTTTCCGAAAATATGATAAAAAATATATATATTAACCAAATCGCAGAATAAAAAAAGAAGAGAAAGGTGATTAATGATAAGAGCTCTAGTAGTGGAGACCATGGAGAAAGGAATCCTCAATTTCCATAATGCAGGAAATGTGGAAGGAGACAACTAGGAAAGTGTCTCAATGGGACAAATAAATGCTTTACATGCGGGAAGGAAGGACATAAATTGAAGAATTGCCGAAGAAAAATTAAGATTACTATGGAAGAAGATAAAAATGGTCCCCTTAATCAATTTATAGTCATTTTCCGTAAATTTAAGTGACCTGGACATTACCCAAGTGAATTCCATATTATATAGGATATTTTTGTGGTCCAAGAAGAAGCTATGTGGAAATAAATGGTTGGAGAAATGTTTAAAAAGTATTTGTTCCCCTTGTTGATGTGTTTACTTTGAAATAATTTTCTCTTGTATTTGTAACCCTACAATTTTCCATGTGAGAATGTTATTTGAGGAAGAATTATCTTTTTTCGTGTTGATAGAGTTATAAATAAACATTTGGTTTTATATGATCATTGGGATTGAGGTAATTACAAGTTATTATAAATTGGGATGAAAATGCAAGGTATGAGATAACATTTTTGGTTAAAATATGTTATAGTTATTTTGATGAATTTATCTCATTTTGGTAATGTTATAAAATATAGTTTTTCAAAAAAGACAACACACAGACCATGTGATAACCCGTCGCGTCGGACAAAGCTGTGGGAATCAAACCACGACCAAAGTGAGATCGGTATTTATCGCCTACCACTGGACAACGTGAAGTCCCTGGTTAGTGTGACTATTATTTTTAGTTAAATGATTTTATTGATCAATAATAATTTTATTTGGGATCTTATGTCTTATCAAATTAATACCCTTAGTATAGGAAAATGATTCGGTGATTAAGTGATAAATGTTATTTTGGAAGATGTTAGCTTTGTTGGGAACACTATATGCCCAAGGAAAATACAATAGTATGGGATTTCATTTGAGTAGTAATGTTGGATTTTTATCTATTTTTTATTGTGGATTAATAGTGATTTGGGTTATTTATGGAAATGATTAACCTATAATATAGAATATGTGATTAGGTTAATAACTTTTATGTATGTGACATTAATAGTAATTGATGTCATTTGGAGATACCATTTAATGTGTAAGACTACATAACCAAATTCTTCTAAAGTTTTGAGTTTCAATATTATTTTGGATTTTATTAAAGTATTTTAAGGACAATTCTTTATTGAATGCTATTTATTTGACTTTGGGGTATTATTGGATTAATTTTAGAAATTAAGATTAGTGTTTCTTACTCTGATGAAATAAACTATTGGGGGATCATCAGATCTTATACTAACCGTTTGGGTTTTGATTATTCTCTAAAGACAAGGTAAATATATAGTTTATTCTTCGTGGATCATGTTATTCTATAAGAATTTTATTGTTTCACTTCTAGTGTGACCAAGTCATCGGGAATAGTCATCGTTTAAAAATGAGTTAGTAGTATAAATTTATTAAAGAATGAATCTTTACTTAAAAATTATGTATATCTCTTTACGTTCATAGTCAATCTTATAAATTAATTCCTCATCTTGATGTAATGTAACTTTTAAAATATATTAATAAAAATGTTGTTCTTTTACTTTTCCTACTGGTAAAATAATGGCCATTTGTTCCATCACAAGTTTATGGTTTTATTGTTGTTAACATTCTCCTGATCATTCTTTCTATCCCTCTCCATCCGAACATGACACTTAGTTAATCATCCATATCCATGTTTTTCTACATGGAATCCTAGTATAGGTTATCCCAGATGACCTTTGTACTTCTCTTTCTTTCTATTAAAGTGATAGTTTTAATGACTCGTTTTTTGATGTGGGACTTTCCATTATATTCCCAAGCACAATTTATAAAATTTTGACGATGTTATTTATTGAAAAAGGAGAGAATGTAACACCCCAAGATTCCACGGTACGCTTCTCACTGAATAATACAATAGCACGTGTTGTACGCAACTTCAAGTTCTAACACACACCACAACTAATAACACTAGCCGTTATGAATAGAAATACCCACTTTTTGAAATTTTATAAATTTTATCTTTCAAAATTGACTTCATTTTTGGATTCATAATATCGAAATTAGCCTAGGGTAAAATTTTGGTACTTTTTGTATAACATTCATATTTTGATGAATAGTTAAAATTACTAAATTTTAATTAAATACAACTATTTTAATCGAAATAATTAATAATGATAAATTTTGAATTTGAGTGATTTTTTAGTATATTTAGAATATATTTTTACCATTTAATACAATTTTGGCATTGGAAATAATTTCACATTTAAACCAGACATAAACATGTGTCAATATTTTGATAGTTATTATTTGTTTTAAAACACGCTTTTTGTTTTGACAGTGGGAATTAGTTTTAAATTAATTTCTGCCACTTATTTGTTTTGAATATAGAAAAATGGATTCCATATTTTGAATCAGTATTTGAAAATTATGTAAATAGGTAACTATTATTTTTAGACATTCTGAATAATTACTACGGTAAATATTTTATTTACCATGGTTAAAGGATAAATCCGGTAAATAAGGGTAAAAAATAATATTATAATAATACTAATTTATCCTAAAACGTTTCCTAACCCTATTGGTTGATACATGTGCAACGATGGACATCTTTGGGTTGATTTTGGGACACCATGGATCCACTTTTAAGTGATAAGGACACTTTATATTAATTAAGATAAATAAAATAAAAAAATGACATAAGCCTTTATATTTTAGAAAAAAAATTACATATGGTTATATAAGTTATATTTTAGACTACAAATATTAATTATAAAAAAATATTTCTTACATAATGTTATTTTATTTATAATTTTTGGACCTTAAATAATTTAATTTATTTATGACACAATGATGATGCCGTAATTACCTTATTAGTGAAATATTAAAATATTTGATATTATAAATACCCAAATAAATATAATTTGAAACTTTTAATGAATTGAAATAATTTTATATGTTAATATGACATGTTAGGATTGATTTAATAAACTTTTTTAGAAGTAACCATGCTGTTATGATTTTCACAAATATCAAAAAACAAATAGTGTCAAAATTGACATAAAAGAATTTTTAAAACAAATATTATATTATTAATTGATATTAAATTCATAAAAATATAAGGATCGACCAAAGGACTTGTATCATGATAGGAGAATCATTAATGGACCACATGGAGGTCTCTAGGAGGTATATAGTAATTTTATTATCTATATAATATAAAAATACAAAGTGACATGGTATGTGTCAAACAAATTAACCAAGAGTTAAAACTAAATGACAAGGTTAATATAATGACCCAACCCTGTCTAAAATCTATTGGTTAAATGTTTTTAGACACATAACCACCTTATTAATTGAATAATCAAGTTTTGGATCCATTATAAACTTAATATCAATTTATTATAAAACAATACTTTATGTTTTTTCAAAAGAGCCCCCCCCCCTTATAAAAGGACATCACCTCTAACCAATTATTCACACCTTAAAAGAATTTTGGATCGGCCAAAATCTGCCAAAATATCCTCCCAACTTCCATTAAATCAACCTAGAGGCCTTAGTTTGATCCGAATGCCAACTTAAGGAGCACTTTTGATCAAATCAAAAGGAAAAACCCAAAAAAGAGGTAACGTCTTAACCACCCTCTTTAATGTTCCTTTCTTCTTCAACATATTATTTCCAGGTTATTTCCATTATAAAATAATAAATCCAGTATATTATATATACTGTGATGTTATTATAGGTATGGAACAAACAAATACATAATTCAATCCATCCCTTGAAAGACATGTCACCATACGTGCGTACGTATGACCTACCGTTTCCACGATGTGGTGTAATTGTTATTAAATATATTATTATTAAGATGGGTATAATAATGATTTATAATTCATGTAAATAATAAATATAACATGATAATTATTCTTTCTATATGATATAACATCCAATTATATATTATTTTATTATCAAAAAACTGATATTGTCGTTCGTGTGTACTTACGGATTACCGTCTCCAGGAACGCGATGAGATTCATTCCCCATCATATCCATTCAAGAATAAATTTCATTTGATGAATAAAAACTATTTTTAGAGACTTGATATAATTATGTATTTGAATAAGATACATCCCATCCATAACTAATACGGCTCACATGAAAAATAATATAACAGAAAACAAATCCGTTAACACCCGAAACGACGATAATACAAAGATATTATTAACAAATCAATGTTAAAAGATAATATATGATATCATTTTAATGTAAATAATTTTTTTATAATTAAATAACAATTATTTCACCATTATAAATTAGGTTAACCTACCATAAACCAAGGAATAAGTACAATGTACGGGGTTTCTTATCTCACTTTTAATTCAGTGCGAATTCCATTGTTCACCACTTATTTATTTCATGTGGTGTGTGCACTGCCCATGATTGTATTCATTGTGTAATATACATTAATTTATGGAAATTTAAATCATCATTGTGTGATCCTTATTTCATGGGTGTATGTTTCGTAAGTTACCTAATCGATATGGGAATTTGAAATTTCAATTTCCACTCATTCAGCTTTATGCACAATTCATTGATTATTTTACTCCAAAATTATATGTTGAATCACTATTCATTTGATTATGTCATAATTTCCATTCCCCGTTCTTTGTATATAATTTTGATACACTTAATCACTCCATTGATAAATTCTCAAGTCATTGTTATGATCTTTATAAGAGTAATTTTTACTCAATATCGATTTGTTGAGTTAAACATCAAATTCTGTGGTGTTGTTTTTACAAGAATATATGTGAATGTACTTTGATTGGTTTACAATTAATATCCAATAATATTGAGTGTATTTATATTTTTCATGCATAATTATGTTGTGGATTTATCCTTATCCTAATGACATAGCCTTTATGAGAGATTTCATCTAAATTTACATTCCATTGAGACTCCTTTGTTGTTATACACCAAATAACTTTTATATGGTGTATATAATATACGTTGAAATAGTATACCATGAATATATTTATTTTCATGATATTATAAAGTTTTTTTTACCTTAATTATTTTCATTCAATTGTCTCTATTTTGGTTATGAACTCTAACTAAAATATTACATTAAAATGTTTTAATGATTTATTATTCTAAATAATTATCATTAATGTCTATGATTAAAAAATGTTTTTAAGGATTTATTTATATGGATAGTAATGTTTTAAAATCAATATTCCTTTAAAATGTTTCAAATTGGTATGGGATAGTTTGATTAAAAAATATATTTTAAATGGCTTCTTGACAGATAGTGTGACATTTAAATGTTTTCAAGAAAAGGGGGATATTTCTCACAATAGTTTAATGATTATTATACTATATGTAAGTATCTTTCATTATTCATGATTGAGGTTAATCTGATACAATAAAATCTTTCATATTGTATCGAATGAGTTATGTTTGAGGGTGGATGTGTTATTTTTATACAATTCAAGGATTGTGGTTAATGTATTGACATTTCGTATGCTATTTTTAATATGAATTTTTATGTTATGTTTAAAATTTATCATATGAGGAATGCATTGGACTTTTTAAGTGATGGGTGGAGCCCTCTATAGCTTCTAGATGCATCAGTAGGTCTCATGAGACAAACTAGTGACTTGGCATGAGGACTTGACAAAATATTATTTGTAGTCTCGGCACAAGGTCTTGGCAATGTGGTTATGATAGTCTGGAATTATGAATTCCATCATTATTTAAGTGGTTATTGATATTTCATATGATTATTAGACTATTAGAATATCCATGTGAATATGTAAATGGAATTATTTAATTTTATCTTTGCCATATTAGGCTGCAGTTCAATTTTAAAAGGCTTTTGTTTTAGTTATACATTTTCTTAAGTGTTTATTATTATCTATAAAATATTATACTATATTGTTATCTTTAATGAGAATCTGACCTCACCCCTTTCAATGTTTTATTTTTTGTAGGATGTGAAGAAGAAATTTATGAATGACCTGTAGGGATAGTATGGGTGGATATGAATACAAGATGTTGTTGTAGTTTTTTTTACCTTATGATGTAATTTATAACTTATGAATATATCAAGTGTTTCCAAGACTACTAAACTAATTGGTCTTTTGAGACTTGACCCTTTGTGATCATTCCAATGTTATGTAATAATGCACCAACTCTGGGTAATTGGGTCCGGGTCATTAAATAATCATGCCTTTAAATAATTTAATCATAATATCGGGAAATCACTAAAAATATAAGGAAACATTAACAATATTCAGAGGAAAAATAGAGCTAAATGGTGTTCTGAGTAGATATTTACTTAAATTCTATCTTCAAACACTTGTATACTGATCAAAATTCCTTCTAAAGAAGTTAACTTTTGATAAATATGGGATAAATTCTATAAAATAACTCAAGAAACATCATGAAAATTAATGTGGGTGCTTGATAAACCGGATCACTAGATACAGTAGATTTAGTAGATACTGGATTGGGAGTTTTGTACAAAGAAAGATCCTTTCCCTTATCACTAGAAGGCAATCCAAGAGATTCCTAATATTTTGAGGAACTAGAATAATCTCTAGAATAGTTTGTGTATATATGTTAAACTCTTTTATAAATATTATTCAATATAGTGGTAAACTTTTATGGTTTCTACTGATTTTATATGTAGTATAAGAAACTTTATATATGATATACATATATACCATATGATATTCATCCACATAATTATCAATAAAGTTAACAAATTCTTGAAGATAGGTAACTCTGTCATTCAGGGAAGTTATGTCTAATGAACTAGTCAAAAAAAACTTCTCTAGATCCCTAAAAATCATTTTATGGATTCTTTTTAAATTCAATTATCAATAAAGAGTAAACATGTCACATTGGAGTGACTAGAAATGAGTGGATACTGAATTTAGATTTGAAAATAGTTTTTGAAACTGATTTTTGAAATATATAACCACTGAAGGTTATAAAATAGGTTCAAAACATGGTTGAAACCTCTTATGGAATTAAAAATTACTCAAAACCAAGATTTTTAGAGAAAAATATCTCCCTCATGATTGAAACTTTTAAACTCATAAAGTGAAGACACTAAAGGGTCTGATTAAACTATATGAAATTTCTAAATCAGGTCCTTTAGAGTTTTCACAAGCACTAAAAACTCATTTAACCCAAATTTTGATGTAATAATTAATATAATATCATTCACCTAATTTCTCATTGACTAAACATCCTTAGAATTCACTCAATAGTAAAAATAATTTATAGGTTTTAGTTTCTTGATCATGTTGGTTTTGGGAATCCATCATCCCAACCAATTTATAAAAATATGATTTAGAAACTTAACATTCCTTCAGATATTTAATCGCATCCCCAAAAAGGAAAAATAATTTCTTTAGAACATCATAGTATCCTTTGATATTATCTAACTATTTCATTATTCTAAATGAATAAGTATGAATGTGTTTCTCAAAATACGATCCATGAGGAATTTTTCTTACATAGGATAAATCTTCTTATGAATGAGGAGATGGAATGGATCCTAGGGTATGTAAAAGGACTCAACCTTCTCTTTGAGATTTCGACTCCAGCTATAATGGTTTGTCAGTATGAATTCTTTAATGGATTGTTCGTCCATTGTGCTTGTATTTTATTAAGTGGAGAAGTGGGGAATTTGTGATGTGGTGAAGGTATGATGTGGTGAAGTCATGTATGGTTTATAACTTTTTTATTAAAAGTGTTTTCATTATAAAAAACAATTTTTAGTGAAGGTGTGAATAAACCACTATGTGCTCAACCTCGGTATCTAGTCTTCCGTTAATAGTTGGAACACTATTAATAACCTCAAATGGATTTTCCATTTGATCAACAACATTTGTCTTAATAGCTTCCCTAACTGGATGAGAAGACTCAACAAAACTAAAAACTATAGCTTCATGACATTAGATTAGTTCCAAAACATGATTCCATCCTAGTACTAGAGGCTCTACTTCGGTTACAACAGTCCCCTATACTTCCCTAGTAAGAACCATCTCAATAGGTGATACATCCCTTGGATGTGAGGTTATGTATGACTCCCCTTGCATTGGTGTTGGAGGAGGTACAACCACACGGGAATTAACTTTCTATCCATTAAGGATTAAATAATTAAATATAGAAACCTAGTTATAACAAAATACCTATAGATTTATTTTAAAGAATTTTTCTCTTGTTTAAATTAACATCTTCTTCTTCATTTATGTCCACTTATTTCTTCTTTAAGGACAATTAAATAATCCTTCCATTATGGTAATAATTCGACTTCCCTTTTCCTAGGTAGAAATGGTGAAAGGGAATCATCATGTACCATGTTTGATTTAAATTTAAATTATTGATCATGACATAGAAAAGTTAAATGTATTGAAATAAAAAAATTTCCATATAACCTACACTACATGTAATGTTAGTCAGAATAAACTTGAAAAACACCATCCACTCGGCGTAAAAGTTATTCCCAACTTTCTTCTCAAAATAATTTGACTGAAAAAGAAACTTGATCACTTCAGTGGGTCCTATATAGCTTGTAATAGTTAAATTATAACTATAAATATACTAACATTCATGAGGATAGTTCATAATCTCTGCTATCTCTACAAAAGAAATTTGAAGTGCTTTTATCTTTATATTCAAATAGAACACATCCTCGGTTTTTCTAAATTGAATCTTATCATTCCATATTAATTTTTTAACCCCATATTAAAATAAGAATATCGATTTCTTCTCATTAAACACAAAATACCATACCTAGAACTATAAAAACATCCTCAATAGCATATTTGTTCCTTTCAACCAAACCATGGCCATAGCCTTTCCCACAAAAACTCTCATTAGCACATCACCTACCATGAATTTCTCAAAATATTTGAAACTGATTTTATCTTCATAATTAGACTTCCATATCTTATAGAGTTTGATAGATGTATTAGGGAATTGAATATAATGGTTTGTCTTTAGAGATGAAGAGATTTAGATGAATGTAAATAGAGTTGATGGTCGATTTTTATGATTAGGTCACATGACCGATTTGAGAAAGGGTTATTTAAATAAATTCTAATTTAGCATTAGTTTCGACATAATGTAAATAATGGAATAAAATAATAATAATTTATACTTTACTTTTTAAAAATAAATTCTATCTATTTTTTAAAATTTAATTTAAAAAAAATGAAATCATAGTAAATTCATTTAACTTCCATAATACAATAAAATACTATGAAATTATCAATAAATTTAGAAATTGAAATATAAATAAAATAAAAATAAATAAATAAAAATAATATAATTTAAATTAAAACAACTATAATTACAGCTTAATAAAATCAATATGTTTACAAGAAAGGGGATTATTAAGAATATTCAATAATTTGTTATCAAAAGAGATAAATTCAATAATGATATCTTCTTTTTTAGCATGATATCTCCAGAAATGATGCGTTATGATATATTTTTATTAATTATCAAATTATTTATTATATTTTTATAAATTTTGATAGAACTAGTGTTTTCAAATATGATTAACACTATATTATAATTTAATCCACAATCCAATTGGTGAGTTTCATCAACAACACTTTCACACAATAAATACAAGTACCAATTTATTATTATTTACTTGTAGATAATGCAACTAAGCACTATTTTTTACTAGAATAGGATATCAAATATTTACTTATAAAATGAAAGGTTCCTATGTTGCGCTTATTATCTAGTCTAAAACCCCCAAATATAACATTTGAATATGATTTCAAATTAATGTCAAAGGTTTTAGAAGAAAATTAATAAAATATATAAAATTCCTTTTAAAAACAATAAAATTCATTGGAATATTTTAAATGATATTTCTTGGGATTTTATTCGAATCTAGCACATAATCATAAAAAAAATTATCTAGTCTTGTAGTTGTTAAATACAATAGACACCCAATTATTCCTTTGTACTACTTATTTTCAACCATTTTCCTAGATTTATCCAAATTATATTTTTCATTCGAACTCGTAGGATTTTCATTCACTTTACCATTTTCAATTACAATCCATTTGAGAAAGTGATGTATGTATTTTCATTTATTTAGAACATTCCTAAATTATTTTTAATAAATTTAAAAGCCAATAATGAAATTTAACTTTCCCATCATGACCATTTAAAATTATTTTTTCATGGGTTGGGAAATTCATTTCATAATATATTGTTTATAGAACCAAAAATCACATCATCAACATGTATTTGAACTATAAAAATATCTAAAGATTCTATTTTCTTGAAAATAGTAGGATCTGTTAATCCTACTATAATTCCATTAGGTAAAATAAAAGATGAAAAAAACTCATACCAAGCTCCATGATCTTGTTTAATGCCATAATGAGATTTGGATTGTTTAAAAATAGGATTTAGCGACTGTTTATTTTCAAAAACATGATTTTGTTCAAAATAAACCTATTCCAAAAGAAAAAAAATATTAAAATGAAAATTTTACATTCAAATGATATAATTTTAAATCTATATTTTATGTTTAGAATATGATATTTACAAAGGATTCTAATATTGATATTGGTGAAAAGGTTTCTTTATAGTCCATTAATTACTCTTGGTTGTTCCCTTTAGCCACTAATCAAGCCTTGTTCATAGTGATCACACTATGATCAGCCTTTTTATTTCTTGAAATTCAGTTTTTTCATATATTATGGTTATTAGAGGGTTTATCAACTAATTCCCATACTTTATTCATCATGAACAAGTTTAAATCTTCTTGTATAGATAAAACCAAACATTAATTATCTAAGGATTATTTTAAGGTTTTATGTTCTCATTGAGAAATATATGAAGAAAGTACTTATTATGGTTCCTACACATATTCATGTCCTAATTAATTCATCTAATCTTCTTATAAATATATTTATGAGATTATTTTTTGAGTATTCTAGTATGTATACGTAGCGTAATTTATTGTTTACTATTATATATCCTTTCGAAATTTGGTTCATCAGAATAAAATTTCAAATAACTATCCTTTGTATTGAATAAAATTGGTTTAAGTCATACATATTCAAAATAATCGCTTAACATATCAATCTGAGTCACTTTTTGATCAAACATACCACTTTGACCAAATTTCACATGAGTTAATTCTTCAAAAATATTTTTACTTTTATTAAAAACTCTATAAGCCTTAGAATTTTTAGAATAATAAATTAATATTCCTACACCAATATTTAGATCAAATTTACAAAGGTTTTTCTCCATGTTGAGATCTTAAATGTTTCATCCAAAAACATTGAAGAATCCAAATATTAGTTTGGAATTTTCCATATCTAAAAGGGTGTTTTCCTTAAAGTAAGAATAATTTGAACTCTATTAATAAAATACATGTTGTTTTTATGTCTTCAACACAAATTTGAGTGGGAATGTTATATTTACATAACATAGTCTTACCAATTTCTCACAAGGTAATATTCCTATTATTAATAAAACCATTCTGTTTAGGTGTCTTATAGGATGAACGAGTATGTATTATACCATGTTTTGAACACTAAAAACTGAACTCATGGTTTTACAATTCTCCCCCATGGTCACTTATAAAGGAAATAATTTTTTAATCATTCCATTTTTAACTCATTTATAAAAACGTAAATATCAAAACAATATTCACACTTAATACTCAAATATAAATCTAAATAAAAAAGAAAAATAATAAACTAACACAGAAAAAAAATATTTTCTTATTAAGAATATTGTTCTAGACATTTGAAAAAAATCCATGCGAATATGTTCTAGGGGCCTATATACAATAAACACTTTAATTAATTTAATATATGACTTTTGTTGCTTAACCATTTTTCAAACATCACATAGATTATCTTTATTCAATTTATTTTAAAGAAAATCTAAAACAAAATTTCTCTTAGAAAATATTATTTGAGAATACAAATTACAATTTCCATGTCTTTATTGTCAAATCAAATATTAATTTTTTATCATTTAAACTATTCACCTTATATCTGCACAAAGAATTATGATCTAAATTATTGTCATTCTATGTTCTAGATTCCTTATACATAAATATTTTATATTTAAAATAAAACATGCATTTTTGGAATAGCCTATAGAATAAATTTCAAAAAATGTTGAGAAATAATTTTTAGTTTTTCTTTTTGTCCATCCACTAGATTACTTTGTTAATGGGGAATGATCTTGGATTTCCAACTGATCTAATTTCAATAATTTTCCCTTAGAATTATCACCAAGTGTGACATATCCAAGATCAATTTTGGATAAAGCATGGAAATATTATAAATATACACTCATATGAATTTTTTATCCACTATCCACATATCATTTATCATTAATTATCTTACATATTTTTACTAAAAAAATAAAACAATAAATTGTTTTGGTACCCATATTCTATTGGGTTTTGAAATATTAGAAACCAAATATATTGGAACCCAACTTTTCATGTGATATCCAGAAATTATGGCACTAAATTATGATAAAATTCCCGAAATAAAATAATTCCTAATGCCAAAACAGTAAGGGTTTATTAATCTATGACCATTTGAATAATTTATATGTTATCTATAAGAGAAAAAATAACCTTAAATAATCATTTATCCTTTGAACTAGTAAAGAAAACATTTTTATACATATTTTATTTTTCACCTTTGGTTTATATTAAAAACATATCTTTATAGAGATTATTATTACCATGAATATGATTTCGATCATTATATAAATTTTTAAAAACAATACCTTCATATTTAAACTCTTGAACTTCTTTTATCATGATTTTAATTTTATTACTATGTTTAGTACAATAGGAAATAAAATTGTCTAACATAAATTTCAGCTATGTTAGGTCTTATTTTCACTTATACCAGAATTATAATATTTTTTAGGGATCTGTTTTTATTTTTAAATGATTCATATTTTGTTTCTGTAATGGTAAAATATTCATTTTGTTATTCAAAAGAAAAAAATTTTGTTTCTGAATCATATTCTTTCTTAGAAGAGTAAAATGTATGTACCTAATTAGATAATGCTATAAAACACATGTTGGGATTTTCATTTGAGATTTGACATTTTTTTTCGGAATATGTAACATCATAAGATTAATTTGAATCACTACACATGGAATTCATATCCCATTAACACCTTTTCTTGAATTATAGCTCCCATTTGTGTTTCTTATCATATTTCCTTTTGCCTTGATGTGGTTGATAATCTTTTTTTATATGTCCAAGCATCTTACAGTCATGACACCCTCTAATAAATTTTTTTATATTATTGAAAAACCCCTTTGAGGGAATGTGGGAACCTACCACAAAAACATCCATACCAGCATCAAGTCACATGGAAACATTACACATTGACAGAAATAAAAATTCCAACATATTTAAAAGGATTCAGCATCACAACACCAAAATCATAAACATGCTACCTGTTTTAGAAGTCAAAGGGGGCCTTATCACAACATATCCCACAAATCTCACTATCCACCCGAGGAGAACTTCAATAATCCTAAAAACACGTCATCACCATAATCATATTTCATCATCATCATATTAGAACTTACATCTACCACTAAAGAACACATCACCACCATCCCTTCACCAACGTGCACCACCGGCACTAGAGACTATCAAAAACCCTTGAAACTGCTGTTGAACATCTTTGTAATATCACCCCCCATCGAACCAGAAACAACGAGACCCCAAATATTGAATGAAACAAAATAGACCACCCCACCATACCTAATCAAGAACGAATCCAAACTAGAACCACAGATTGAAACACCATCGAAAAATATTCTAAATTATTGATTGCCGAGAATAATAAAATAATCATTTAACAAAGACTTGAGTAAAAACTGAATAACCAAAACCCTCGTTAAGGGTCGTACCCCGAGAACACTACCGACTGCAAAACCACACCTCCCGAAACCCCATTGGTACCCCTACTCCTAATCCGACATGGAGGGGAGCAGTGAAGCGTAAGGTCAGAGAAGTGGTTTGAGTTCCCAGGAGCTCTGGAAGACGACAACAATGAAAATGCAGAAAACCAGGGCCTTTCAAAAACTGGATCAAGCCGACCCAGATAGAACCTTGAGACCCGTTGACTTCCAAGCCACAATACTCAAAACCTCTTTGAACCACCACTCCATATCTGACCTCGAGAGTCACAGTTGAACGTGAGGCCAGATCTGTAGAGAGAGTGTCTGGTAGCATCATCAGCAGACAAGCCGTCGGGGCCAGACCTCCAAAAGAAGAAGAAGATGACATCCTAGAAGAAAAATAAAAAGAACCATCACTGGAGTGAGAAAGAGGATAAAGAACAAATATGAAGAATTCCGGAGAGGGAAATCAATGAAATAAGTGCCATGGGAATAAACACACATATAATCCATGCTGAAAGAGAAAGAATAGGTTAGAGGACGCAAGAAAAGGCTCGAGGATAATAAAGGAGAAGATGAAAGGAGGGATCATAGAGCCTCAGACCACAAATTTATGAATTTTAAGAGGAAACCCTAGGTGAAGATGGGAGAGAGGGGAGAGCCGGGAGAGAAGGGTTCCATTTCTCCCCCACCCTACACATGGCACCCAAATTTTGGATAAATTCCATAATGTTTTTTGGAATTGTTGTAGGTTTTATTGAATACTGTTCTCTTATTATATATGTTTTTGAATTTATTGAAATAATGATCGATATCACATTTAGAATTATAATTTTTTTATGTATCTACTTCATATAATTTAGAAATTTGAATTCCCTTTCTCTTGTTATCATCCTTTAATGTATAAACTTTAAAACAAACATTTTTATTTTTAACCATTTTATGTAAACCAGCTTCAACATCCATTTCGGCCTCATACATGATGACTATTCTAATTAGTTGTTTTTTGAAATATTTCATATCATTGAACATACTAATGGAAATAGAAATTCCACTCCACATGGATGGTAGAACATTGAGAACATTTAGATCTTGATCCGATTAATGAAATGATACTCCTAGAGAAGAAACAGTGTTAACAATATCCATTAATAGTCTATTCATCCATGTCATGAGATCTCTATAAACCATTTAAAGGTGTTAAAAATAAAAAATTCAGTGTTGTTCTTAATATATCATACATTTTTTTACCTTCATAATCCACTAATTTATTTATATATATCTTATAGGTTTTAGAACACTATAAAACATTGTTGAACTCCACTGGACTTAGTCTATTGTGTCAATAATGTTTTCCTTATGACTTTTCCAATCCTTTATACTTGGGGAAATTTTTTAAGTCAAATAGGTTTCCTTATAAATTTACTATTCCTTCTTGTTTTTTAAATCACCAACACCTTATCTCAAGGAAAATCTCTTTTTACCCTTTGTTTAACTTCTATATGGAAAATTTTCTATCCCCAAGGAAATTTAACCTTACCATGTTTTAAATTGTTCCTTATCCTGTCTAGGTATAAAATTAGGTGTCATATCTAATAATCTCAGAATCATATAATACTTAGTCTAACAGAATTATTTTTTCAGGATCCAAATTCTTACTCATAGTTCTCTGAATTATGGTTACAGACTTTTATAAAGTTCAACTCCAAATCACAGTTACGAACTTTCATGAAGTTCGACTCCGAATTCTGAATAAATATTTTTATAATGTTCGACTCCGAATTCCTATTACGAACTTTTAGGAAGTTCGACTCCAAATTATGGTTACGAACATTCATGAATTTTGACTCCGAATTCTTGTTAGGAACATTCATGAAGTTTGACTACGAATTCTGGTTACAAACATTTATAAACATCAACTCAGAATTCTGAATATGAATTCTGATCAGCTTACACTACGAACTTCTTGATTAACAGAATCCGAATATCTATTAATATATACTCTGAATAATAGTTTTTAGACTCCACAATTTTCTTTTCTTACATTTAGAATACTTAATTTTTGTTATGTAACCATATTTTTTCTTGCACCTGTTTTGTTATAAAACGATGTCATGTATTCAGTTACTAACTAATCATTGTTTGAGTGACACGTAAACAGGTCCCTCTGAAATTCAATAAAAAATATGACCATTGGAGGAGGGATCCGACCATTGAAGTTGTGCCTAAAAATAGAAGCTCGTTTGAAATATCTCATAAAAAATTGATCAATCTAGAGATTACATGCTGCTGAAGTGATTTATAGAGAGGAAAGCTTTATTTTTTTGTGTGTACTAAACTTCTTGTTCAGATTTGATTTGTGCGACTCTGATTGTTGCTATATACAATAGAGGGATTTTTTGGATAGGAAGACAGAGGTGACGACTACCTTGAAGCTTGAGGACTTAGTTGTGGAGGAAGACAGATGTTCCAACGACCTTGAAGTTGAGGGATTTTGGGGATAACAAGAAATAATTCGATCTCTGTATGGAGGACTTACCCTGGTGTTGGTAAGACAAACATTCTTGAAAGTATAAATCAAGGGACCTTTATCCAAGGTTGTTAGATACCCTTATATTTGCGTTAAAAGAGTTTCTACGTGTTACATGTAATTGTTTCATGTTTTTTTTCCACTGCATATTGTATTCTAAGGAATGTATAGCTATCTTACAATTCCTTGATCATTTTATACTCTGATCTGTTAGATTCTATATGCTATAAGGTAGAATCGTCTATTTATAAAATTTTGTTAAGCTTCATTTCCAGAATCATATTTCAGGAACCTCTTTTCTCAGAATCATATTTCCGGAATCTATAAAGTTAGTAGAACTAGAGGTTTCGTGAATTACCTTGTTTAACCTTGTTATACATAACTATCTTTAAATGTTCCAAATAATTTTTAAAGAATACAATTCATCCCTCTTGTATTTTGAGCATCATTAGATACTAAATACAATATCTATATTATTTCAATCCAACATTTGGTATTATAGAGTAAATCATACTCATATACCATCTCAACAATTAGTATTAAAGGATTGGTTCAATATGAATTAATCTCACAATTAGATTCAGAAGAGAATTCGTCATATTTTTATTCTTGAAATCAGGTTTTCAAACTCATAAAGTTCAGATTCATATTTTTCTTAGTGATAATCTTGTTCTATATTTTCCTTGCTTTGGAATATATTCCTTTTTTACAAACTTTTACTATTAACATGTTTGTGTGGAAATACTTTTCATAATGATGGCAGGATTGAATTTTGGTTCCATTGACAATCTCAATCCTACAAGAAAACCTATTTTTGATGGTATTGACTATGAATATTGGAGAGATCTAATGAAGAAATTTATTTTCAATACTGGAGTTGATAATTTTGTTATGATTTCTGGAGGATAGAAAATCACTGATAAAGAAGTGAGTACCTTCAAAAATCATGAAAATAATGAATTTCAACTAAATTATAAGTTACAAAATTCATTTCTTTGTGCTATGACTAGGAATATATATAGCCCAATTTCATCTTGTGAATTAGAAAATTTCATATGGAAGAAACTTGAAGTTACACACTTTGGAACTTCCAATGTTATTAAAACTAGAAGATCCATGCTCAGAGATAAATATCATGTTTTCTACTTTCATTATGGAGAACCTATATGTAAGGTGCAACAAATATTCATGACTATTGTGAATAGCTTACAGTCAATGGGTGATAATGGATTCGATGATGAATCCCTTGTTGATAAGATCATCGATATCATTCATAATGAATGGGAATCGAAGAGAACTACTATTGATGATAACAAAAAGGTTACTCAGATTTCACTTGATGAATTATTTGGAACTCTTCTTCAACATGAAACCCAAATGAAGAGGGATTATGATAATGTAAAGAAGAATAATGGGAATGGAAGTGTTTCTCTTACTAGAACATTAAATCATATGAAAGCCAAGACTCCTGAGAGAGTTACTAGATCAAAATCTATTAAGAATGTTATCCAATCAGAATCTGGTAGAAGTGAATCTTCAGATAATGAAATTGACAATATTGATCGAAGGTTTAACATGATTGTTAGACAAAATAAATTTCAATCCAGATAATAGAAGAAATAAATGAAATATAAGAAAGATTCAGAAGTTATTTTTTATAAATTTTAATAAATTTGTACATATAAGACATGATTGTCATTTTAATAAGAGAAAAGAAGGAAAGGAAAAGAATTATAAGAGAAATAGAAAGAAGTATTAAAAATCTAAAGCTAAGAAAGTCTTGAAAGCAAATGACACCTGGAATGACAGTGGTGGTGACTCTTCAGATGAATCATCAGATTATGAATCTTCTGGACAAGAGTATCTTGGTCTAATAGCTATAATACATATTGAGAATCATTTATTAATGGCTAAGTTACACAATGATGAATCCATGACCAATTTTTCTTTAAATGAAAACTATAGTAATGATAAATATTACAATTATTCTGATGAATGATCTTCTTTTGATGAAGATAATACTTTACCTAACATTGAAGAAGATTCTAGGTATTCTAAGCTTCTTGAGATTGAAAATTAAAAACTAATGAAAAAGCTTGATAAGGAAAATTCTAGGAATACTATTCTTACTAAGGAAATATCAGATCTTTCTAAAGATCTTGATAATAAAAATTTTGATTTCAAAAGAATTTCAAAAAATCTTGAGGATGTAAATTCTGAGAAGAATAAACTTTCTAAGGATTTAGAAAAAGTAATTTCTAAGAAAAATGATTTCGAGCCTAACTCTAGTGCTAATGTTTTAGAAGACAAGAACTAGGTTATCAAACTAAATTATCAAATTGTTTCCTTGAGGAAGTGTTTTTCAAATGTTACCTTAGGTAATGAAATTTCTGATAAAATTTATTCTCAAATCCTACCTCAAAGGAATAATTCAGGTTTTGGTTATACTTGTTCCAAACTGATTTTTAGTAATAATTATTTTGGACCCCAAAGTACTCCTTTCTATACTAAGTGTCAGAGTGGTGGACATTGGGCCAAAAAAATTTCATTAAAGAAAAATCAATCAATAGGTTTCCATAAAGCGTATTTTTCTAAGAAAATGAAGATACCCACGATTTTGCATTTAGAAATTCTCGGATCCAGGAATGTTTAGATTCTGAAAGTCTAACTCTTTTATTTTTAGGAAAATATAGAGAGTAATAATAAAAATATGTGGTACATGGATAGTGGATGTTCCCAACATATGAATGGTAACATAAACTTCTTTTAAATGATTATCAAGACAATGGGATGAATGGAAACTTTCGGAGATAATGCTTAGGGAGAGATAATTGGCATAGGTAACATTGTTCTTCTTGGTAAAACTTTTATTTCAAATATTTTATATGTTAAGGGTCTTAAGAAAAACCTCATTAGCATAAGTCAACTAAGTGATGAAGGATACCTTGGGAATTTTAGGAATGATATGTTCTTAGTACAAAATTACAAGGAAGAGTTTATTCTTTCTCCTCATACGCTATAGAATGTATACACATTGAACTTAGAAGACCGTAAGATCCAAGACGTACCTTGTCTTAGTGCAATGGAAGATCATTATTGGTTTTGTCATAGAATACTAGGACATTGTATCCTTAGGAATTTATGTAAAATTTCTAAGAAGAGACTAGTTAAGGATTTAACGGAGCTTAGATTTTAGTCTTCAAAAGTTTGTGACCCTTGTCAATATGAAAAGCTACATAAATCAAGCTTTAAATCAGTCGCTGAAGTCTCAACAATTGATGCTTTATGTTTAGTGCATATGGACCTTTTTGGACCTACATAATCTGGAAGAATTGGTGGAAAATACTATTTGTTTATATTAGTTGATGATTACTCTAGATTTACGTGGGTCTATTTTCTAGTTATGAAATCTGATGATTTTTCTTATTTCAAAAGATTTAGAGCCCATTTTAAAAATGATAAAAACCTACCATTGAAAACTTTTCATAGTGATCATGGATGAGAATTTGAAAATTATTATTTTTAATCTTTTTGTAGTAGAAATGGTATTACTCACAACTTCTCAGCGCCTGGAACTCGTCAACAAAATGGTGTAGTTGAAAGAAGAAATATAATTCGTTAAGAGATAACTAGAACCATACTGAGAGAATATTCTATTACAATACATTTCTAGTCTAAAGCTGTATGTACTATTTTTTATACTATATATCTTGTTTTGATTAAACCTTTTCTTAATAAAACTCCTTATGAGTCATGGAATGGTAAAAATCATGGACTTTCCTAATTGAAGGTTTTTGGTTGTATTGTATTCATTATGAATACTAAAGATAATTTATATAAATTCACACCAAATTGTGATGAAGGAATTTTCCTAGGTTAATCTACAACTTCTAAGACTTATAGTGTTTTCAATAAAAACAATTGTACTATTGAAGAAACAGTACATGTCAAATTTGATGAAACTGATCCTTTTGTTTTTAAAAAACCCCAACCGGCATCTTCAGATGTGTTTTCAAAAACCGATTATCAACCTTTGATAGTAGATCCTTCTAATAAGGAAAATTTTCAAGAAATTTTTTTGAAACATTTACCATAGAAGATTTTCTACCTTATTTTGATGAACAAGTTTTACAAAACCCAAATCAGTCATTTCTGAAGAATCATCCTAGAGATAGTATCTTTGGTGATTTAAATCAACCAGTAAGGACTAAAAGTTCTTTAAGAAATAATGTCGAACATCTAGAATTTCTTTCCCAATTAGAACTAAAAAGAACTGATGAATCTTTAGGTGACGATGATTGTATAAAAGCTATGCATGATGAGCTATATGAATTCGAAAGGAATAATGTCTTGAGCATGGTAGAAAAACCTAAGGAAACTACTATTATTGGAGTAAAAAAGGGTCTTTAGAAATAAATGTGATTAAAATGGATTCATTGTAATAAATAAAGCTAGATTAGTTGCTAAAGGATATAATCAACAAGAAGGAATAGATTATGAAGAATCTAATGCTCCAGTAGCTATAATTGAATCTATTTGTATCTTACTTTACAACTTTCATAAATTTTAAACTATTTCAAATTGATGTGAAATGTGAATTCCTTAATGGTTATGTCCAATAGGATGTTTATGTTGAATAAACTCATGGTTTTGAAGATACAAAATATCCTGATAATGTTTTTAAACATACCAAATCATTGTATGACATTAAAAAAGCACCTTGATCTTGGTATGATTTACCTAAAAGATTTTTTTCTTCAAAATAATTATGTTATGGGAATGTAGATCCAACCCTTTAATAAATACAGATAAGAAAAATGTTTTTATTGTTCAAATTTATGTTGATGACGTTATATTTGGTTCAACTCAGCAATCATTAATCGATTCCTTTGTGGATTCAGAGTTTTAAATGAGAATGATGGGTGAGTTAAATTTTTTTCTTGGTTTTGAAATTTATCAAAAACCAGAAGGAACATATATATATCAACATAAGTATATTAAATATATTCTCAAAAAGTATAGATATGAAAATACTAAGAGTATTAGTACTCCTATTGGTACCTCAAATTCACTTGATCTTGATGAAGCTGGGAAACCAATGGATCAAACATCTTTTAGAGGTATGATAGGAAGTCTAATATACTTTACAACTATTCATCCAGACATTATGTTTTCAGTATGCTTATGTTCCCGATATCAATCCAATCCTAAGGAATCTTATTTAAAGGAAGTGAAAATAATTTTTCACTACTTAAAGGTAACCATGGATTTAGGAATATTTTATACTTCTATAAATGATTATATCTTGATAATTTTTTCGGATGCTGCTTTTGGTGGGTGTAGAATGGATAGGAAAATTATATCTGGGACTTTTCATTTATTAGGAGATTCATTAGTTTCTTGGTCATACAAGAAGCAATATTCAGTATCACATTTTACTTCTGAAGCTGAATATGTAGCAATTGCATGTTGTTGTGATAAAGTGTTGTCGATGAAATTCACACTCAAAACAAAAAATTTGTGTGATAATACAAGTTTCATTTCCCTTAGTAATAACCATGCACATCACTCTCGTGAAAAACATATAGATATTTGGAATCCAATTCTTAGGGATCACACAAAAAAAAGAGATATTATTCTTTTATTCCTTAGAATGAAAGCTCAACTTGCTGATATTTTCACAAAATAATTACCCTTCGATATATATAAATACATTAAGAACATGTTAGGAATGATAACCATAAGGTAATCTTCCTCGATAACTTCTTTCTGAAACCAATATTCTTACAGTAAAAAACATCTTCTCATAGAGGGAGTGTATTTTCAGGTCAGTTTTTCATATTTTTCGTAATGAAGTTTTTCATATTTGTTCATAATGAAGTTTTTCATATTTTTTCGTAATGCAGTTTTTCATACTTTTCATAATTATGTTTTTTATTTTTTCGTAATGATGTTTTTCATATTTTTCATAATCATGTTTTTTATATTTTTCATAATGATGTTTTTAATATTTTTCATAATAGAGTTTTTCAAAATTCTTCATAATGAAGATTCTATAAAAAATATTTCACAATCTAAAATTTTTGTAATGAAGATTTTCTTGCTTAAGAATGTTTGTAATGAATATTTTTGTACATAAAATTTTTGGAATGAATAGTTTCGTACTTGATATTTTCATAATGAATATTTTCATACTTGAAATTTTCGTAATGAAGATTTTTTTAGTTAAATTTTACATAATGAATGTTTTTATAGTCAATTTTTTTTGGGAATTTAAAATTCATCAAGAATAATATTACCAATGACGAATAATCTTCCTACCAATCTGAAGGGTATTTTTTTATTTCTTAATTTCTCATAGTCATAATTTACATGCTGGTATTTGTCTTCTGTGTTTTAAATTTTTCAGATTCTAGTTTCCTTAAATCCAAATGTTTTTGTTAAAAAACCTCAAAAGATCGGATCCTACCAAATTTTCCTTGTGGCTATCATTTCTACCATAGGATCTGATAAGAAAAAATTTCAGCCATTGGATTGAGATGTGAAGTTGAACTGTCACATCAAAAACCTATATAAAGGACCCCCCGAAGGGTTTTCCCACAACGATTTCAAGCCTTTTCATGTTGAATGTCTACCCTCCTACAAAATACCATCCGAAATTCTCAATGTTTTCTCTAATCTAAATATATGGTGAAGTTCCTTCTCAAGTGATGTCATTTATCAATCCAATTGCGGAGTGAATTATATATAGAGAATGTTTGGTGCATCCAAATTTCTTCAAAAAATATGATTCTATAATATCCATGAACATCAAGATTAATGGATGGGAAAATGTTTTCATATCAAAGATAGGGGCTCTGGAAATGTTATATCCGTATCTTCTTAATGAATTTTATGAGTCAATCAGCCTTTTCAGAAAAGAAGGTAGACAAAAATTTTCATTCAATAGCTATGGGAAGACATATGAGTTATCATACACCAAGGTTGCAAGAATGGTGAAGTTATCTTATAAAGGAGAATCTGAGGTCCCTTCCCAAAAGCACCTAGATGTTCATGGATGTTTTTTAAAGGTGAAGGATATGGAGTTTCATAGTCTTACATATGTCATGGCCGCAAAGATATCCCATTTTTCTACAAATAATCGGATCCTTGAGTTATGGGTTCAGGGTTTTATCATACCGAGAAATGGTGATAATGACACTTTTAAGAAAAGTGATATATATATCTTGTATTTTTTGGTAAATCTATGGAAGATCAATATGATGAAGAATATTCTCATTATGATAGATAATATCATGAATGGGAATTTCAGAGCACATATATTCATGTATCCTTCCCTACTCTCCAAGTTGATTGTTCGATTCATTGAGTCCTTCAATATTCCTTGTAGTTAAAAGATTAGGAATTGAAATGTTATGTTAGTAAGTGATGATACTTTGAAAAGAATGTATATTGGTTTTTCTAAGGTGTCTATAGAGTTTTATGATCTACCAGTGTAAGAAGCAGAAGCTGATCCGATGAATGAATAAGAGGAGGACCCTTCCAAGAAGAAAGGAAAGAAGAGGAAGTTGAAAGAAGTGGAAGAAGAATAGAAAAACCCTAAAGCTAAAGATTCCCAATCCGCACCTCTTAAACCAAAGAAGCAAAAAGCCTATCTAGATGAGGTTATATAAAAGTGGAGGGAGGATAAGAAAAGTAAGACATCAAGGGAGCCACAATTTGGTTTTGATCCTGCAGATGCCATTTCTTTAAAAGAGAAGGCATCCGATGAGCATGAGAAGCAAGCCAAAGAAAAGAAACTTAAGAAGAAAATGACTGAGGAAAAAATTGTTCAATGTCTTTTTAAGGTTGCAGAAGTAGCATCTGAGAAAATTCCTATACCAAATTTATTCTTAGTTTAATCCTTACCTGAGACATTGGGGAAGAAATTTATGACTCCGTAAAAATTACATGAAAAGGTTGTTGAAGAAATGGAAGCTATGTAAGAAGTAAAAGAAGCTGAAAGAAGTGATGATACAACTGATATCATAAATAATGTTGAAGACGTTCATGAGAAGGAAAGTCCATCTAAATAATTTTCAATCCGAACTTCTCAAGCCCGATCTTCGAAGCTTGCTTCTCCTGAAATTTATGAGAAGGTTGAAGAGGAAGTGAACATGTTATCTGAGGAAGAGAGTCATAATTATGAATTAATTAATCCTAAATATATTGAGGCATGATCCGAGAAAGAAAAAATTGATGAAGATAGAATTGTTCAGTCGTCTGAAAGTGAGGATGAGTCTCCAGATGAGGAAGATGTTCTGGAAATTAACAAGGCGAAACATGTGGTTGTTGACCCACCAACTAATGTTGTTAGAAGGAAGAAGGAAGCTGGTAGATCTTCTAAGAGGAAGCTGGTCGAGCTAGAGGAAGAACCTTCACCAAGAAAAGTTCCATATTATGAATCATCAGATCTAGGACATGATTGTGTCATTCAATCTCTAAAAAAGTTTGTTGACACAATTCCGATCATTCCAACTATTTACTCCAGATGTCAGATGCTCCAACATTGCTTGAATTAGAAATCAAATTCTATATCTATGATGATGGATAGGTGTCTAAAGATTGAGTTAGATTACAAGAAATTCATTATCAACTACAAATCCCATAGAAAATCATGTAGGAAAATGGTCAGCTGGTCAAAGAATATAGTTGAAGATTTGACAGAGCATGATGAGTTTCAAGGTGATTTTAAGGAAATTTTTGATACTCAAGATAGCAAAATCAAAGATATCACAATTATATTTGAGAAAAAACTAACTCTTGAGCAGAATAATAGGATTCAAAAAGTCAAATATTTGATTGGGATTCTGAATTATGTTGTCCAAAGTTGGAAAATAGAAAGGGATCTCCAGATCGAGATTGATGAAATGCTAGGGAAGCAAGATGACTTACTGAAAGCTCAGGTAGATTCTATAAAGGCTCAGGATGATAGGATCAAAGCCTTATAGAAACAAACAGAGGAAGATCACAAGGAGGTAAAGAAGTTGAAAACCACTAAGAAGAAGTTTATACCGAAGGAAAAGAAAGGAAAATAGATCCAATCTGATCTCTTTTTGTATTTTTTTCCTTGTACAAATTCTTCCAATATTAATGAAATCTTGGTTGCTCGTTTTTGATTGGATGTTTGTACTAATATTTTAGGTACCATATTTTTTTTTTCCATTTCCTCAAACTCTTTTTGAAAATCAAAAAGGGGGAGAAGGAAAAATAATTCTATGTATAAATGAAATATTCCTAACCAAGGGGGAGTTTATCTAAGGGGGAGTTTTCCATTGTAGATATTTTCATACTCAAAATAATAAAAAATATCATTCTAGAAATATAGAATATGATCCTTAGTGTTCCAATGCCTATGGGGGAGTTAGTCATATTCATCTCTTCCAATGTGAAAAGGGAGATAAATTTTATTTCAATTTCTAGAAAAAAAAATTTCTAAGTCCTTTTATTCTTTTTCATAAGGATGTTTTTGCTTTCCAAAAAGGGGGTGATTGTTGAGTCAATAAGGTTTTCCTTATGAATTTTAGATTCCTTTATACGTGGGGGATATTGTTAAGTCAATAAGGATTCCTTATGAATTTACCATTCCTTCTTGTTTTGAAAATCATAAACGCCTTATCTCAAGGAAAATCTCTTTTTACCCTCTGTTTTACTTCTATAAGGAAAATTTTCTTTCCCTAAGGAAATTTATCCTTAGCATGTTTCACATTTTACTTTATCCTATTTATGTATAAAATTTTGTTTCATATCTAAAAATCACTAAATCGTATAATATATATTTAAAGAGAATTCTGTTTTCAGGATCCGAATTCTGACTCTGAGTTCTCTGAATTCTGGTTACGATCTTTTATAAAGTTCGACTCCGAATTTCATGTATGAACATTCATTAAGATCGACTCCGAATTATGATTATGAACTTTTATAATGTTTGACTATGAATTCCAATTACGAACATTCATGAAGTTCGACTCCAAATTCTGGTTACGAACTTTCATGAAGTTCGACTCCGAATTCTGGTTACGAACTTTCATGAAGTTCAACTCCAAATTCATGTTACAAAATTTTATAAAGTTCAATTCTAAATTTTGAATACAAATTCTGAGGAGCTGAGAGTATGAACTTCCTGATAAATAGAATCAAATTATCTATTAATATAGACTCTGAATAATCTTTTTTAGAATCCAAAAATTTATTTTATTACATTTTGAATACTTGATTTTTCTTATGTAACCATATTTTTTCTTAAACATATTTTGTTATAAAATGATGTCGTGTATTCAGTTACTAACTAATCATTGTTCGAGTGACACGTGTACAGGTCCCTCCAAAATTCATGGAAAAATATGACCATTGGAGGAGGGAGCCAACCATTGAAGCCCTTCCTATAAGTAGGATCTCATTTGAAAGAGCTCATGAATAGTTGATCAATCTAGAGATTACATTCTGCTGAAGTGATTTGTATAGAGAGAAGATTTTTTTCATTGTGCGTAATGAAATTATTGTTCATATTTTCTTTGTGCGACTCTGGTTTTTGTTGTGTACAATTGTGGGATTCTATGGATAGGAAGACCGATGTGCTGACTACCTTGAAGTTCAAGGACATCCTTATTGAAGAAGAAAGAGGTTCTAAGTACCTTAAAGTTTAGTTCTTGCAGGGATAGCAAGACAGACTCTGATCTTCATATTAAGGGCTTACCGTAGTGTGGGTATTCCAGAATTTTTTTGAAAGTATAAATCATGGGACCTTTATCCAATGTTTTTGGATACCCTTCTCTTTGGTTTAAGAGAGTTTTTATTTATTACATGTATTTGTTTAAAGTTTGTTTTTCCGATGCATATTGTATTCTAAGGAAAGTATAAATATCTTATACTTCCTTGAACATTTTATACATTGATCGGTTATGTTCTATATGCTTTATGGTAGAATCTTGTATGTGTAAAATTTTGTTAAATTTCATTTCCAGAACCATATTTCTGGAACATGTTTTCTCGGAATCATATTTTCGGAATCTATCAAGTTAGTAAAACTAGAGGTATTTGCAATTTCCTTGTTTAACCTTGTTAAACATAACTATATTTAAAAGTTCCAAATAATTTTTAAAGAATGAAATTCACCCCCCTCTTTTATTTTGAGCATTATTAGATACTACATACAATTTCTATATTATTTCGATCCTACATTTGGTATTATAGAGTATATCATACTCAAATACCATCTCAGCATAGTCCACATATGATAGAATTCATATATTTACAGTCCATATCAAATTCTATGTATATAATATCATCCCACTTATCTAGATCTCCTTCTAAAATTTTGTAAAGATTAATCGGTTTTTGATAAAACATTAGACCAGAATTTTTTAAATAGATAATAATTCATCACTTCAAAAATCCATAATTTTCTCAATTGAATATGGGTGATGTAACCATAGACATACACTCTCTATTTTCATCCAAAAATCAATTTGAGGAAAATCGTTAAGAATTAAACTAGTAGAGTTGAGAATTCAAAATTCAAAACCTATGATACCAATTGTTGGTTTGATAATAGTTTCACACGTACTCAAGAGGGGGAAGAATTGGTTCTTAAAAACAACTCAACTATTAACCACCATCATTTATGGTATGAATGAATTTGATATTTTCTTATAAAAATAAATAAGAAAAAAAATAAAAAACCATAAAAAATAAAGTTCATTAATGATTTATAGTAGTTTGAGGAATTAAAATTCCCAATTCCACTCCACTGATTCTCAACTCTTAGAGCTTGGTGATTTCACTAGAACCAATCATTTTTTAAGGGACGCCTGAATGAGTGCATGTAGCTATAACTTGGTAAGAATCCAATATCATTTTCAAGAACTTAAAAGGATTTATAAAACATAAAAATACTTTAACACTCATTATAACGAGTTCTCACATCCGATGACAACAAATAACATTGAGGGGTTATAGGTTGAAGCATATAATGGCATCATGAAACTAAAATAAGAGAATATTTCCCTAAGAGAGATAATGAGATTAAAGTATATATTGAGAAGAGCCTTAAAAATGATATAATGATTAAATATTGAAGAAAAATTGTAGAAAAATAGAATCTTATTATTCTTTTTTTTGTTTCATAGAGAAAATAACATAGAAAAATTATTAAGTGAGTGTGATAGTACCATAACTACTTATTTTTTATTCAATTTTTTTTTTAAATCTTCTCTTATCATTTTACAATATAATATTAATGAATATCTGTAATGGGGTAAAAACATTAGTTTTCATTTACTAAAAATTACATCATAAAAACATTGAGTAAATAAAACAATCCCTGCTATTTATTTTCATGGTAATTAAAGACAATAAAATTAATCTACCATATATTGGATGTAAATTTTTTTAATTAATCAAAATAATCACTATTTTTCACCTAAAATTTCTCAACAAAAATAATTACACACATTTCAGAACCAGATAGACAATTCTTGATTATAACTTCGATGAAATTTACATATTTTAATTCACATAGCCAAAATGATCCATGTATCCATTATTTATGTATTAACATTATTGACATACACAAATTACATATCCATTCATATTATGAATCCATAATAAATATAAAAACTAAATCATCCATGTAATTGGAACCATGTAGCCAAAGATGACACAAATCCAATTCCATGACCTAATTATTGACATAGTCTATTGATGTAGTCATTTCATCAACATATCCATTTCTCAATGTAGCCGATTCTATGACATAGAATTTTTTCACATAGTTAATTCAATGATGTAGCTTATTTATGTAGGTGATTCTATCTTGTAGATGATTGATGTAGCTGATTATTCAATGTTTCTATGTTTTATGATTTTTTCGGGGTGCCAACGCACCATGTAGGTCTTCTGTTTCACAACATTAACATTTTAAAATGGTGAGAATCATTCATTACATTCATTAACGATGTATGCTCCTTGACTAAAATAGGATGATGAGTTGTTTGTTCAGATTCCTCCTTGGAGATTGTTTCCTAATCCAGGTGTCCCTCATAGATTATATCAAGTACATAGAACTCATTCTTGATTCCATATCCATGTGGATGCCTACTAATTATGATGCTTCTGTCATGAAAGGGTAGAAACCTTCAATTAGGTTTATTAGTCATTTCAGGAACATGTGGCAATTTCTAGACATTGAGTATATTTGGAACTTTTAAATTCTTCCTATTTAGAAGAAATCTCTTGTGTGAGTCATCTTAGGCATAAAACCCAAGGCATCTAGTATCAACCATGAGGCAATTAACATAATGTGTATAATAACTCCAAGAATTTTTACCTTAAGCAACCTATAGATATTTCATTGTATAGGTAATTTGGATTTTTCTCATGTTTAATGTCTTATGGATATAGTACTAGAATGTCATGTTGATATAAATAAATGTGGTGTGTCCTTTTTGGTGGAAGATTTCACACCAAAATTATAGACAATAATTCAATATTAAGGCAGATCGAGGTATATTTTTAGTTTCTTATAGAGACATATCAGAATATCCTATTGATTTGGATTAGGGGTGTGTCATTATGAGGTCATATTTCACACCAAAATTATATATTGAAATGCCCAATTTATATTGATCAAGGAATGATTTAAACATCTTGTGTATATGGATCATAATTTCCTCTTGAGATGGATTGAGGGGTTTTCCTTAAGAGGAACGATTTCACACCAAAATTACTTATCAAAATTACCTATGGAAGAAGATAAAGACACATGTTTAACATCTTGTGGAGAAATATATGAAATTACAATTAAGATTGACTGATCGGGTGTATATCTCGTAGATAATATTTCACACCAAATTTTAATGGTTTTCAGGATTGAACATAGGGAGGAATCCTACATACCCTATTAAATAGAAAGGGATAAAAACTCACATATTTCAGAGCCACATTTTATTATTATGTGATAGGACTGATCCATGTAGTTTGACATCATGTGGTAAGGACTCTCATGTCACAAAAAGAGCGTCAGCAAGGGATGGTGTGGGTCTTATGCATGGAAGCCATCTGTTGAAGTTCTTTCATCACACATGAAGAGTGGAATAATTGGGGATTAGATGTTTAATATTCCCATTATAGCTATCTCACCCATGGAGATGAATTAAAGTGTGTGTTTATGTGTTTAATCTTCCTATAAATGGGAGTTTAATCCATAGGTTGAAGTCTCATCCCATGGTGTGGAGAAGTTGTCATCCCATGATGATCACACATGGGGCATACTATTCTTATCACATAGGGTAGGAGGTATGGGTTCATTCCATGTGAGTCATATATGGAGAATACTTATTTTATAACACAGGGTGAGTTTATATTTTCACATCTTGTGTTGAGGAGATTTTCTTTCAGTTTATCCTCATATGAATAGGACATGGTGTTAGATAGTTTTAAGTCTTGCAGACCGGATGTGGATGGGGTCACTCCTTGAGGGGGACCATGTAATATATGGAGGAATATTCATAAGAAATGCCCACCAAGAATGGAACATTGTTTCCATCAAATATCCCACATATCAGGATTAAATGACCATTTCTAATGCACCTTGGGATGAGACATGGTGTTTTCACTATTATGGTGGAGTGGTCATCAAGAGGCCAGACATTAGGGTCCATATTATTAGGAGTAATGATAATCATGGTACCTATGAATTGATGAATGATGTGGGGTAATGGATACACTATGAGGATATGTAATATTGGGACGGATACTAGGAATTTTTTGTGTGTAACTTGGTTTTGTTATGCATGAGAGTTATGAGATCAAGGGAACCTAGCATAAAGGAATATTATGGATTCAATATGCATATTTTACTCAATATTTAGTGTTTTGTGACAATAATGTTTAATTAAGGTGGATTCTATTTGAGATAACCTAACTAGCCTAAGGAGGAGTTGCGTGAGGAACACTCTACAATGGTCCAAGTCATGTTTTGGACCAATGGGGGTCTATCGTGCAAGTTATCTTCCTTTGAGAATCCATTATCTCTAGTATTACATTTTGTCGCGGAATGCAAGGAGTTTCAAATACATATGTGTCTATTCATATTCTAGTGATATTTATAAAGTGAGGGTATAAGGATATATATTTAGCTAAAATCCTTGTCTTGTGTCATGAAACATCTTGGGAATACAACTGGGATGCACGATTCTCAGTCATTTTATTCTAGGGCTTGTCTAAATAACCTCTCTAGTTTGACATTGCATTTTTCATAAATTTAGATGTTTGTGTTATAGGTTCATGTGAAATGAACCATTATTTCATGCAACCCTTATTATTTCATGTAGAGGCCTTGGGAATGAATCCAAACTTGGGGTCATTCAAGGAACTTATCATTGAATTTGGTTCACAAATCCTTTTCGTGCGGACTAAAATATTATCACTCAAACATTAAAACTTGTGAACAAGATACTCCTCAGCCTTAGAATGTTACCTTAGGGTGGGTTATGTGTTCAGTTCTTCTAAAACTATCCTTTTAGTACACAATAAATATTTTCAATACCTACACATTTCCCACTCAGAATTAGATCTCATATGGGACTAAAATGATGGGTTCAAAAGGAAACACAAAAGAGAGTGGCACATTTCCATGTGGTTAAGAAAATACCAAATTTGGTCGCACAATTTAATTTTATACATTTCACATCCTGAAAAATGGAGCTTATAAATATGGGGAGGGGCCCCTTGTATATTTCTTTGACTTCCTCACATGAAATTCCATCTCTCATGCATGGAACTCATATGTTCATGAAATCATGATATTTTTCAACAACATATATGAAACACTGGCTTTTGTGAATCCATTTTCATGAAAAAGTAGAAATTTTGGGTGAACGCTTCCAATGTTGTAAGAAACTATGAATTTTTCAGACCCAAAGACCATATTTGGGCATTTAGGCAAAAGAACTCACCAATTATCCAAAAAAGAAAAATCGACTAAATCAAGCTCAGATTGGCATTGCTACCACTTCCTGGAGGGATGAGATGGTGGGAAACCTACAAATTTTCTAATTTATGAGTTTCTTTTACAACAACCAGGTTCTCTTTGGATTGGTAACTGAATCCTAGAGGAATTAATGTTGATAAGCTTCCTACTATTGTTAAACTATGGATTGATGGATGAGGTGGCCATCCAAGTAATCAATGTTAACACAACATAATTTTGGTTTAGTCACAATAATGAGGTACCCCAATTGAATATCATCATTCAAGGTTATATTTATCAAGATCATGAGGATATTTTTGTGTACACAATGAGTGGAAGGATGAGAAAAATTACCGGGGAGAAAGCAGAGGATAAAGAGGTTCTGAATCACTATTAAAGCATCCTATAGAAAAATATCTACGAAAAATTAAGGGTTGGTACAAAGAATTAGATCACTGGTATAGATGAAAATTTACTAACAAGTGGTCCTAGGCATACTGGGTATGATTTACCTACCTAGAGTATGGAGAAAATCTATGCCAAATTGGATTGTATGAGGTAGTGTGGATGTACTATTTCTATACATACCATTAACATGATCTATTTTTAAAGATCATAATTCATTAGTCTAAAGATACCAACAATGTCTACATTCACTATAGGGAGTTGGGAATTAATTTTTGGGATGCACACCACATTGGTGGTATCCCACTAAATGGGTTCCATGATGATGGGTTTCTCCAAGTGTCGAAAACCTCGAGTGAAAGTCATAAGAACCCTCTCTCGTCGAAGCACCTTCTAGAGGCGTTGATGAGAATACTGGATCATGATTCCCCTTCCATAAGGAAATCACATTCCAGACATGGTTGGGTATGTTCTTTAAGAAGGAATCTACTGTGAAAATGCCAGGGGGTCCAAATTAGTGTATGAAAATTATACAAAGGAGGATGATGGGATTATACTAGTAGATCTTAAATGAAGGAAAATATGAAACTTGGGTTTATAGAATGGTTGAGGATGGTAAGTAATTAGTATACTACACTACATTCCGGGACACCACCCCCAATTTTGCATGATTCTAGTGTAAGATTCATGCATAGACTTGTGCCTCGGGATGCTTGTGATGGTAGTGATCATGGTGGCTGGTAACTGGATGAATCTGGGGTTGACGGTGCTAGCTCGACTCTACAACCAATTGGGACAGGTGGTGAGGGGGAGTATGTCCAGGAAGATCCACCACCCTTTCTAGTTCGTAAATGGATATATTATAGCACACTTCAGTGACTTTGCGTTTCCAAACACTGTCTCCCCACCAGATTCCGGTTTCAGCCCTCACTACTCAATATAAATGGGGGTTGGCCAATGGTTCATAGTGAATTTGGGATCATGATTGGAATAATAAACATCATTATCACTAAATTCCACCAATTTTCAATCACAATTAGTGATATTGTAGATAACCTTGATGGGAAAATGGAGTATATGGAATACACACTAACCTTCTGATGTATCATGATTGTGGCCATGATATATGGTAACACCTTCTGTAAACCGTACATGCTGACTTTGTTAGCCCAATAGTTTGGATGAATTCAAAATCCAATTAAGAAAGTCTACATAGGGGTCCATGAGGAGTTAAATCACTATATCCTTCATAACATATGGTGGATTTTCACAAGTGAGGGAATGTGATAAGACATCATACTTCCACAAACCATTGTAAATCCCGGAGTATCCTTGACATATATAGACAATTGGGTTGTGGAATACCTAGGAAGGAATTTGAATCAGTACATAAGGTTAATAAAACCAGAGAGTGAGGTGAAGAGTAGTAGGGAGAAATTGGGATGATCTTTGAGGATCCAACCATGCATCGGGGATATGTCAACACGAAGTTGTGGTAGGGGTGGAACAAGGTGTTTCTTCCCACACCTCCTAGAGGGGAGTCACTTCCTCGGAAGTGGTAACGAGAACAAATAGGGGGCTATTAAGAAAAAAACTTGTAGATATAGGGAGTCTCCTAGGAAGATGATGTGGTATCTTATGGATTCAACCTCTTATTATGATTTTCCTGTTCTTTGTGAATCTTGGGGAATGCTGAGGATAATCATGATATAGGATTAGCTATGGAGAATGCAGAACCAGGAAGGTATTGAGCTACCAGATGTGGGGCATGCCAAGATCATTATCAAGGTGAAATTCTTCAAGAATTTTTAATACATCAAATACATGTATGACTATTCACATTAGCGTTGGATGCCTAAGTTTCTTCCAGGCCCATGGAAAGTGATGTTCAGTAGCGATTCTTCTTGTAAAGAAATTTCATCTGTTGAATAATCAGTTGAGGAGGTATCAGCTGGTGAAAAAACACATGGATATATTTACAAGAAATCCTATAGATCAAATTTCGATAAGGAAAGTGCCCAAGAGAGTGGTGAAATATATCATAAGGAATATTTTTTACTTGGTTGATCTCCTTTTTGTATGCTTGTTATCTTTCCAATCTCATCCAGTCCATCCAATCTTTTTGTCCAAATGATTTAACTGGTACTTTTCTATTGAAAGAGAAATATAAAGATGGAAAAGTGTCCCATTGTAGAGGGGGTTAGGGTTATCTATTGAGTTATAGAGAGAATGACCAGGGACCTATGCTCGAGGTTACTAAAACTAGTGGTCCCATCAAGGAGGTCAACTGGAATCCTCAGATCGCTCGGTCTTCCTAATCATATATGAGGGACTAAATACCAGCATCCCAATGGGAGTGTCTTCCTATAGTGAATCATATCACCTAGGGTTGATAATTATCAAGATCACTATTCTTTTAGGTAATTCTAAATCTCAATCATCCTATCCTTTTTTAAACATTCATTGATCTTTTCATCAATTTGTGTCTTTAATCTCATGCATATCCTGCTCAACCATCATTAGGGGTATAGTTCCAACCATCGAGGTGTATTCCTGTGTCAAGGGGCATCCTGTAGTGGAACTCCCAATTATGGTTCCAAGAAAAAATCCTTCTCAAACACTATCCATATGTGATACTTTCATCCATAAACAAGCTATATATTCCCAATCTATCATCATTGATCAATCTCACTAACATGATCTTATTTTTCAATATGTTCTCAATAGAGTGTGTTCCGAGAGAGTGGAAATGGTATGTGGATTCAAGGAACCTTCCCTGACATGTATGCTATATCTTGGGGATATGATCATTCATGATATTCATCCATTGGTTTTAGAATAAAATCTTGATGTAGTAACAAGTGATGCCATTGGAAGGGTAGAAAATGAGTCTTGTGGAGGTTGTGTTGTTGATGAAGTGTTAGAAAAATATGATCAACCTCTTGACATGAATCATGAATCAACTGAGAATATCAAATAGGAGGACCTTGCCACTACTATAGTTTTGGACTTCCCTAAATATGATCCCACACTAATTCAGAAGCAGAAATACTCCTGGTCAAACATCACTAAAGGGAATTTTTGGAACCAAGGCCTATCAAAAATGATATCTAGATGTGGAGTATTGTTTGTTTTTGTAGTCAATTTAAACTAGGATGATGATGTAGTTTTAATGTAAAATTATATTATAGTAAAATTTTATTAAGGTGTTTAAGGTGGTATCATTTCCCTATGTTTTCACGTTTTTAGGCTCAAAATCCGAAAGACGGTTTAAGCTCTATGAAATGTATTTTTTTGGAATTAAATATTCCCAAATAACTTGATGGAATAGGTTTCATGATGAATTGGATTAATGAAGACTGGGCTTTGTAAAAGGATGAGCTTCATGAAGGTATAGAGCTTTCGGAATGTGTGGCGGAAAGAAGATGTTCATCATGACTATGACATGCATCGCGAGTGCACAATGGTTTGATGGTGTTCTTCATGAATACTATAAGGATTTTTGATTAGGTTGAATCTAACTAGAGATTATTGAATGGGGGAGATTCATGAAATTTTTTTTGGAGGTTCATGAAAAATCCACTGGAGGTGTGGGAGCTTTTTGAAAGGTTGATCCAATAAATAGGTGGTTACCCCCACTTCATTTTACATGATTTTTTTGGAGAAAATGATGAATTTTTAATAATTCATGAAGGTTTTAAGATTAAAGAATAATGTATTAATTATTATTGCAATCATTGATAAAATACTATCTTAGTCTTGATAAATTCTTAGGTATCTCAGAAAAAGAAGTTTTGTAATGAGTGGTTATTCTGTAATGACTTAGTGTTTCACAAAGGAATTTTTCTTTATTATGGTACTGAGATTTATGAAGGAGTTTTGTGAATGAGATTCATGAATAGTAGTGTAGAAACACTAGTTTTATTGTACATTTATTTTAAGTGCATCAACTAAAGACTATGGTGCAAGAAGAGTCTGATGCTTACCAGGGAAAAATAATTAAATGGAAATCTACTGAATCGACCATCATGTTCTTAAACTGAGTAAGACTTCACCCAAAGAAATGATCTAGGGGGATTATACATTATTATACTAGTATATGTAGTGTGTTATCCCTAAAATATTGTAATGGTATTATTCCTAGAACATAGTGACTATTTTTTGATTTTATGTCTTCCACAACTAGGGATTATTATGGTATTTACGAATGACTAACACATTGTCGGTATATGCTCCATAGACTTTCCCTTTATGGTAAACATAGTAAATATTCTGTGTTGTATCTATCAATTTGATCGTTTTATTACTACATGATTTCTTCATATAGTTTTAAAAGGTTCCTACAAACACGTGAATAGGTTTCTTCCACCAATGTACAATCAAAAGTCTCAACCTATGCGGAATGAGATCTATCTAAAATATATCTTGACTATTTATTATGAAATATGGTGTCTTATAAAATGAGAGTCAAACTAGAATATGAAACAACTCATGTAATCATGTAAATGACATTCATATCCATGGAAGTACTTTAGGTTTCCAGAGATAATGTTGATAAAGATAATGAGGCAGATGAAATTCTTTATTTTTTCGAGGATATTCAACAGAGGAAAAGGTATATTTGATAGAAATTTTCATATGGTATATTTTCTATGTGGTAGAGTTAGGAACCTTGCCTCTTGGTTCTCAGGTAAGTACTATGATGAAGAAACTAAAGAAGGAATCATGAAGAAGCCTAAAAAAGGTTCCCCAAAAAGGGAGACTACAAATCAGGAAGGAAATTATAAATAAATCAATCCTTATGTAAATTATAATAACATGGTAATTAATTACTGGAGGATAAATATATAGAGTTTAATTCTAAAACACAATAATCCATGATGGATAAAATTTAAAAGCTATAGCCCTAAAAAGATAAAGATAATCAATTGAATGGTGGAATTAATGTCAATGTAGAATTTTAGGAAGCTATTGAAATTGTTGAAATTAAAATAAATATTAATCAAAATAAAATATCTATTATTAAAGAGTTATTAGAATATGTTGATTTAATTAAAGAATAAATTGATCAACTGAAGCAACAAAAAAATAACATTCAAAAACTCATGAAATATCAAAATAATATGTGGAATTTAAAATTATAATAGAGGATAATGAAAACATTTACAATTTTCGTACATCATGATTGAGAGAAAAGTGTAATATATTTCAGAGAATTAATAATAAGTTTTCACTTTATGAAGTAAACTGTAAATAGAATAAAAATTAGTGTAAATAGAGAAGAAATTATAGTTTTAATAATTATCAAATTTAGGGTTTCTAGAGAGAGATAAATGTGATTCTAAAAGTGTAGAGAAGGCCTTGAAATATCATAAATCCATAGTTATGGAAAAAATTGAAATTGGTTGTGATGATGAAACATAAAAAGATAGAATTGGGATGATAAAAATAATGGGAATCAGAATGTTGGGCATATTCCAAAGGCTCCTAATGTTCGAAAAAAGAAATCTTCAAATAAAAATGAAAGGAGGGATAAAAAATCTTCACATTTCTATATAAAAAACAAGTAAAATTAATTTAAACAATAAGGGTAAATGAGGATGCATGGATGTGATAAGACATTTACACTTATGAAATGTCAATTTTGTGGATTTATGGGTCATACCGTGTCTTACTGTGAAGAGGAAATGAGTTATCTAAATGGGGAAGCACTTGGAAGTTAACAAAGGATAATGAGACCATATCCTTTATAATATAGAAGAAATAGTTTCAATGAATATTATTTTGAGTATTCTGACTATGTCCATAAATCTATTAATTTAAGGTAGATGAAAGGAGGGAATGATACCTATAGAACATAAAGGAAAGTCAATACCTATCAACCAAGAAGTGTTACTCTTGTAAATGGGTATTTTACACTAGAAGAATCATATGAGTATGTTTAAACCATTATTGTTTTTTTATATTGGAATGCTAATATTAATCCTACACTCAATAAAGTATCTCATGTAAGGAATAGAAGAAAATTGAGAAATATAACCTTATAGAAATAGATCTCAATGTCACAAAGAATTGAAGCACCCAAATTCTTGAAAGTGGATGATTATCCCATAAGACATGAAATAAATATTTCATGAAGAAATTTATGAGAAATATTGATGGAATATAGAGGTTTGTCAATGATGTTTCTTTAAAGACCAATGGAAGTGGATGTTTAGAACTACTAAATGAAAATCATAGGAAAATTGAATCTCTCTATCTGGACGGGTTGCTTCACAATCTCCTGAGTGTGATTCAAATCTATGACTCATGATTGATAGAGAAATTTAATCAAAATAGGTGAACTATCAAAGAAAAAACAAGAAATTATATCTTTAAAGGATGTAGAAAATATGGAAATTTATACTAGGTTGATAATAAATTGATTATTTTTTTCTTGATAGTTGAAGAAGAAAATAACTTTTGGAATCATAGGTTGGGTCACATTAATCATCAAATCATGGAAATGATATATATAGTGAATATAGTCATATATATTCCCAATATATAATTTGAACTTGAAATGAAATTTGATACTTTTATGTGAGGAAATATGGTCGTGAGTTCATATCAGCTGATGAACAAAACGGTATCAAACCTTCTTGATCTCGTCCAAACTATGTATGTGGTCTAATAAATGTGGCTAGCACATATAGAGAGAGGTACTTTATTATTTTTATTGATTATTATAGTATTATGTGTTGTATTATTATTATTATAAGGAGACAAAAATTGTTTGATATCATGAAGAGTTATCGTCAAATTGCAGAAAATGAAATTGACTGCACAATCATGATTCTTTAATCTGATAATGGATGAAAATACACCTTCTTTGAATTTAAAATTTTCCTATAAAATCGCAGAATAAATAATAAGGTGGTCAAAATTATATCTCTAATAAAATGGTGTTTTTGAACATAGAAATCGTTATATCAATAATAGAGATAGAACTGTGCTGATTGAGAGGCGTATTCTCATCATTATTGGAAAGAGGATATTAAATCAGTAGTGTATAATCCAAATTGAATATAAATTTTCATTGGAGAAAACCAGACTCCATATGAGTCATGGTATGGATGGGATCCCTCATTTCAGTATTTTTCATATTTTTAGAAGTAAATGCTTCATATAAAACAAATAAGGTAATCAAGGGATGTTTGGAGATGATGCAAATGGTGAAATGTTTGATGGATATTCAATGATGAGTAAAGTTGAAAATTTTCACAATTATCATCTTAGAAGAATTTTGAAAAGTATTGATGTCATGCTCATTCAATATAAATCCATAAATACCTTGAGGAGATCATATACTGATATGATAAAAAAAGAATAGGAAAGTGGAAAAGGGATATATTCAAATGAAATAAGAGTTGAATACTTATAAAACATTCATTTATCACAAAATGATTCCGAAGAAGAATCATAAGTGGAAACCATGGATGAAGAAACATTAATACAAAATCACAAGAGAAATAGAAGATAAAAAATTTATCAATTCATCTTCATTTTGGATTATACATCACCCACGTCGACAAGTAGAATGAGGAATGGATCACCTTATGTCTTCTTATTAATTGTGGAACCAACCTCATTTGGAGAAGCAGTAAAAGATGAATCATGGGTCAAGTCTATGAAAAAAATAACATGATCAGACTAAAAATATACAAATATAGGAAGTTTTCAAGAGATCTAAAAATAAAAATGTAATTGGTACAAAGTTTAATTTTATAAAACAATTCAAGGAGCTTGGAAATGTGATCAGAAATGAGGAACACTTAGTGTGATAAGGCTATGAATATATTTATGTCATTGATGTTGAATAAACGTTTTCTCTAGTAGCTAGACTTGAGTTGATCAGAGTTTTCCTGGACATGTAATTTTGAATATATTATAAGGTTTTTCAAATGGATGTAAAAATATAATTATTAAATGGATTTCTTGAATAAGAAGTCTAAATTCAAGGACACCTAGTATTTGTGATTGGAAATGATGAGACTGAGTTATTCATATTAAATAATTCTCTCGATTTTCTGAAGTAGTCACCATGAGGGTGGTATTATCAACTCGATGCATATCTAATTAATATGTATTTTCAACAATGATGTGTCTTCCATAATATATATGCAAATAATTATCACATAGGTCAATTTATGGTGCTGGTTTATGTGAATTATATTATTTTTTGTGGAAATACGTAGGGATAATATTAAGAATTTCCTAATCACATGAAATCATAGTTTGAAATTTCTAGGATTGGTGAACTCAATCTTTTTTTTAGGATTTAAGTAATTTATTAGAATGATTATAGATTCATATATTATGAAAAATATTACAGAGATATACCAAGTAAATTCAACATTCATGACTCCAAAATAATGTCATATCCGATTGTGTTTTGGAAAAACCATGGAATGCATGAGGATTGTATATCTATAGATCCCACCCTATATAGTAAAATCCTAGTAAGATTATTTTATATGAATATCAAACATCCAAATATCATTTTATCTACATTATTAGTGTCCCACATTCATTGTTATCCAAAGGAATATCATTTGGAAGCATTTAAAATAACCATGATATAAATTCTAGGTAGTCTAAATTTGGGATTATACTTTTCTACATGAAGAGATATTTAATTATCATTATATTATAATGATTAATTGGCTATATATGTGGTGGATATAAATACCACAAGTGTAGGAGAATTCATCAAAAAAAATGTGTGGGATTGTGAACCAAGTATGAAAAAAAATTCTTTTAGTAAAACTAAAGCACGGTATATGTTTTTTACAAAGTCTTACACTCAAATATTGTGGATGATGAAACAATTGACTAATATTTATGGTTAGGTGAATAAATGGACGGCTATTCACTTTCAAAATAAGATAGAGATCAATCTTATGAAGAATATGCTTCAGTACTTTCATACAAAACATATTGAGATTAGATATCAATCCATTAAGGAAAATTTTGAATAAGGCATGATTAAAATGGAGCATGTTGGAACTGATGACCAAGTGGATGAAATTATGACCAATCCATTGGAAACAAATTTGTTTATGGATCATCAGTTCAACCATAGTTTTTAGCCACCTATTAGTTCGTGATGAGGTTACAACTATTCACCTCTCCCAATTTTTCATGACTATGTCAATAAATTTGTGGATGTTATATAGGTTTATGGGGTTGTTATGATCCATGGGGAGTCTATTTTTAGCTCTATAAGTACATATACATGTTCTTTGGGATTATTTCTAAATATAGAGAATGAAGAAATTCAAATTCATAATGATTTTCTGGCTGCATAATTTGTAAAAACCATGAAATGCTTCTATGGCATAATGAGAATTAGGTATTATATGGATACAATTCATATTTTTCAGATCTTATCTTAGTCATATCTAAGCATTCTAAATTAGGAGTACTGAATTCATGATTCCCATATTTTTTGTACATTTATATTTGTTCATGTGTAATTATAGTGTTGGATGATTTGTTTCCCACATTTTAGGTTTTGATAACGGGTGGTGCTTTATTGAATTTATCGGCAGATAAACAACATACTCAAATGGGTAGATTGTTATAACCATGGAATGTAATAGTTGGTAGATGGAAATAGAGTATAGTTTTTGTTTGTTGTCAATCCACACTAGGATGATCATTTATTTTCCAAGGAAAGTGATCTTATAGTAAAAGATGACTATTATGTTGAAGGTGCTGTCAGTTCCTAATGTTTTTTCAGTTTAATGGGCTCTAAATCAAATGGAAGAAAAAAGATTCATGAATGGCACTTTTATATAATTAAATCTTCCCAAATATGATAAAGTCATAATTTTTCTGATGTATGGGTTTCATGATGATTGGTTTTCAAATATGGTTGTGCTTCACAAATGTATGGTGCATTGCAAACTCATGATGGAAAGAACATGTGATTCACGACTATGCCATGCATCATAAGTGTGCAATGGGTTGAAGGTGTTCTTCATGACTACAAGAAAGATTCATGAATGAGTTTAATTTAACTGGATCTTCATGAATTAAAGAGCTTCATGAACTTATTTTTGGTGGTTCATGAAAAATTCACTGGAGTTGTGGGAGCTTTGTGAAAGGTTGAGCCTAAAAATAAAAGGCTATCATCAGTTCATTTTACATGAATTGTTTTAAAGAAAAGGATGAATTGGTCTAGATTCATAAACTCTAAAATCTTCATGAATCAGTTTTTCAATTTGATCTTGAGAATCTCAAAAATACTATCTTAGTCCTGACCAATGCATAAATTATATTGTAAAAAGGTTTCTCATGATGATGGGTTATTATGTGATGAAATAGTGTTCCATAAAGGTAGATTTCTCACAAAGGTAGTGAGATTCATGAAGGAGATTTATGAATAGAAGTGTTGAACATTTGGATTCAGTGAATAGTTCTTTAAAATTCATCAATTGAGTAATACTGTTTAATCAGAGTCTCATTTTTATAAGGCACAAAAAATTAAATTCCAATATACTTAAGTGACCTTCTAGTCATTAAACTGAGCAAGACTTCACCCAAAGTATTGAGCTAGGGGGAGTTGGCAGAAGTGTTTTATGGGAGGCAGTGTGTTATCCCTAAAATGTTTCAAAGGTAGTTTTCCTCGTACAATGTGATTGTTTGTGAACTTTTATATTCTTCTACTAGTGAAGAATAGTGGATTTAGGTATGACTGACACACTATCGATTTATTTGAGTTGGACTAGACCTTAGTGGTAAAAGAAGTAAAATTTATGTATTTTCTCACTATAAGTGAATATTTAATTACTACACGATTACTTTAGATACATTTAATATGTTCCTACCATGGTTGGAAAAGTAACCATCACTTTTAAAGAAAAATTTGACACCATGATTCACCCCTCCCCTATCTGTGTGTTTTAGGGTCATATAAAAATTGCATTTTCTAGCATTGGGAATGGAGGAGCTTGTGACATTTCATCACTCACACTCCATATCCATATCTGGTAAGATGGTTGGGACCTCTTTTCCACTGGCTATACAACCTGGGCACCATAGGGGTGTACACTCATGTTCTCCATGCACTAGTCTATGACTACCATACCGAATGGGTGTATGCAGAGAGACAAAATTTAAAATTTGACTAGAAATAGGAGAAATATGATATAAACAATAATATTTAGTAGTATGATCATGAAACTAGATGTCTAGAGGAGTAGACGAATGATTATTTATCCTTACTCCATGATAAAGAAGAGGACATCCACCAATTTAAGGCTCAGCTAGCGGTAGCTATGGAACAATAGAAGTATGCAGTATTTTTGACAGATGAGTACCATAATGAGTAGAACCAGGTGTAGATTAGGGAGGAAGATCTTTGTCTTATTTCAAAATAGTTGGAAGAAGAGATAGTGAGGATGAAATTTTCGCTAGATGACACACACCAAAGGCTGTAAGTTTTTGAATGCTCGATCACATGGGTGGAGTTATATAAGAATTTTTTATGAGACATAGTAGTATCTCTAGAGTGTGGTTGAACCTCTCCAATTTCTAAAATTTATTTTTTAAAAAAATTATCTCATAAATATAAATATTTCTTTAAGGTTTTATTATCACACTTCAACCATACTCATGACACAACCAACATACAGCCCCTAATCTCATGCGATTCATGATTAGTGTGAGACGTAAGATATGATCATGTGATTAATCACTTATATTAGAGTGTCAGAAAATTTAATACTTGGGTTTTTCATTTGTTAACTGACCACTTGGAGTGTTTGGACTGATTGGGGAGATAACTGGAGATCAATGATCTGTGAGAAACAAATTTATTTCTAATGATCACTATTGTATGAATGGGTAAATCCTAAGGGTGTTGAATTCTACAGGAATAAAGTGAGTGGAGAGGATGAATCCAGACACCCGTGATTTGGAACATAAAGTGTATGGAATAAAAATTGGGGATAACCACTGACCTAATTTTAAACACAACATTCATTATCATTGTTTTGAGGACGGGGATAAACAAATGAGGTTAGAATGTTGACCCACAAGATCTATCTAAACATGTAATATTAAGTCTTTCAAATAATATTCCTAGGATGGTAGGTGATCTAGTGTGGCATGGGACTATTCCATCTAGGGGGAACTCTTTACACGTGGTGGAGGATGCTGAACCTAGTATGGGGACATGTGAATCATGGTGATGAAGTGATGGAATGTTCTAATGGATTTATAGCCTCTTAAAATTACTCCACTGTGGATTTGAGCACATTATATTGGAATATTTGTCTAAAAAGATCAGCATCATCTTATAGGTGGATCATCATCTCAAATACTAAGCGGTGAAGAACATGAATAATGATATAGGTTATCGGAACTAGAGAAATGGGATTCTTAGGCAAGGGCCAAATACACTCTGCAATTTTAGGTCATGTGATGAGGATGATAGGTATATTATTTAATGATGTATGGTGAGGATTTTGGAAATGAATTTAAACATAGTTTTGTGAGGAAGTAATAAATGCAGTTTAATGTCATACAATGAGGAAATTTGGAACGTAGTTTAACATCATATGGTGAGTATGTAAGACATAAGTATAACATCGTTTGATGAGGATGATGGAAGTGTAGTTTAATGTCGTGATGTGAGAATGTTGGAAATGATGTTTAATGTCATATGGTGAGGATGTTAGGCATGATGGTTAACATCATACTATGAGGATGTTAGACATCTGGTTTAACGTTTTATAGTGAGGATGTTGGACATAAAATTTTACATCACATGGTGAGGATGATGAAAATACATTTTAACACAATTTGACCAAGATGTAGGAAACTAAACGAATAATATTAGCCCAAATTCATTGGAAGATGGATCATGAGGGTAGCACAACGAGGGTAATCCTTATATGGTCCTATAAGGAAAAGAAATATTAGAATACCCTAATTGATGAGAAGGAATTGAGGGTGATTCACACATAGTTTATGGTTCTGATTATTGGACCATGAATCATAGTTTAAGGTCATAGATCGTGGACCATAAGGGGAAAAATAGTTTAATGTCACAATGGTCAGATCATTTGTATGTCTTAAAGATGATATACATGGCATATATGATAGGTAACCTGATGTGAATGATGATCCTAGGGGGCCCTACCATACCATATATCTTGATGTAATCTTATACATAGTTTAAGGTCATGATACTTTAACCATGAATCTTAGTATATGGTTATAGAGTTTGGACCAGGGGTGAGTGTTCTGAAAGGATATTGTTAGCACAGGGTAGTGAGAAATCAATGTCAATTTGGGATTGAGAAGGACTAAAATTTCAAAAAACATTCATGGGGAGACATTCAAACAATCTAAAGTAAGGATTATTTGAAATGAACTCTTAGTTGAAGGTCATAGAGTTTGGACCAAGGGATATTAGTTTAAGGGAAAAGAGATCGAAATAATATACACCTTGAATAGTTTGGAGATACATGAAGGAGTAGTAACCCAATGTGAATGGGGGACCAAGGGATTCCCTATTCCATGAAAAACACAAGGGGTTGGTTTAAAATAGTGTAAGGTTTTGATTATTAGACCTAAGGGATTTGTATCTCAAAGGAATGTGTGCCACATTGAAAAGGTTACTCGGTGTGAATGGAGGGTCTTAGGAGACCACACAATACTGTAAAATATGTCTCTGAGACAAATTTCACATATTTTAAGGTTGTGATTCTTTTACTAAAGACAATCATGTATCTCAACATTACATGAGGAATCCCCCCTCCAGAAATCTAATCCCACATGAGCCATGTCTTGTTCAAGATATAAGGGATGGTATGGAGTTCCTGTTACTTTCATGGGAGAAAAAAATAAAGGGATAATCTGAAAAAATAACACTATTAAGAAAATTAAGACTTCCAAGAATTTTATATTGAAATAGGTGTAATCAATTAATAGGGAATAACACTTTAGCATGTTTGAAATACAGGTTCCATTCCCATTCTTGTTAAATATGGGAAAAAAATGAAATATCGACCATTGAAAAAGTTAAAAAAACAAGATACACTATTTTTTTGATGAATATGCTTTACAAAATGAGACAAGGACCATAGTTGAACCAGAGTGTCATGATATCATTCTATTATAGTGACTATTTAGATCATTAGAATGATGATAATCTATACCAAAGAAAACATTAAATGCTAAAGTATAAGGGAGGAATGTCCTAGGAAAAAATCAGGTTCCATAAGATATATTCTCTCACATACTCAAATGCATTAGATGAATGTGTGGGTAGGCGGTATTCAAGCATGGTCTAGGAGAAAATGATCTTGAAATGAGTCGATGATAGGGATGATCCTGAGATGAACTATTCATTCATTTTTATTGTTGATTCTGGGAAGAACGAAAGCATACATAGGTTAATGATATATTAAAATTTCATTTAATAATCATTTCATGAAACCAAGAGTGATGATTTTTCATGTCAAATTTATAATTAATTTACAAAATATATGAAGAAATAAATACCAGGTCTTAGGTACATTATTCATTGTTAAATGTTGATCATACAAAAAGACTATTTCAGTTTAAATTTGTTTCACTATGAGGATCCAAGGATATAATCCCTCTATTGGTGATCCATACATGCTCCTATGATCTTTGGACAACACCACTAGAACTCCAATTGCTAGTATGGTGAGTCTAATTTCTTGAGTTTTTTATTCTTTACATCTCATTCTACAGTCTTATATAAATCTCTATTGCACTTCTCATTCTTGATAGGGAGAGTGGAGGAGTTGAGAGAGAATTCATTATGCCTAAAAATTCTCTATTCTCAATTATTAGATGTAGTACAGGATAAACATTGCCATCTATTTTTAGAGTTAGTATTTATGTTAAAATATTATTTAATTCAATAAAATCAATTAAATAATATTTATTACCTTTAATAAACACCAATCCACATTATAATAATTATATTGTTACTATTTTGTGGTCTTCTCCAACTTCTGCAATAAAAAATATTATGTAACAGCCTGTTTCATTAATATTTGTCACTATAACCAATCTTGGACAGTTCAAATTCCTCTATAATATATTGAATAATTTAATAAAAAATTTATTAATAAATAAATATTTTATTTAAAATATACTAAATATATATTTATTGAAATACCCAATAAAAAAAATAAATATTTTTTCATATGCTGGAGAATTAATATTTATTTAATTAATGAGATCAATATAACTTGAATTAAATTATTCCTCGGACCTGAGAAAAATATTTATTTAATTATTTAAAATCAAATAGAATTTAATTGAGATCAATAGATACAAATAGTGTGTGACCCTCTAGGATTCATTCTCATTGAAATTAGGCGGGATTGCCTAAAGTCCAAGATTTCTATCTAGAAACGGGTCAAGGAACCCAAGATAAAGAAAATAATTCCAAAAATTTGACAACCACATACAAACGTTCACTATGTAATATAATCCCTTTGTCACAATATCTCTTCAATAATGTTTCATATCCATTTCACTAACCGATATTCTTGATATGTTTTCCTTGACTATCTGAAATAAACATGTCATTACACCATGTCCATGGAATTTAATGTGATAGTTATATAACAATTAAATTGTTGATATATTATTTTCCATAAAGATATAAGTGAAAAATCATTCCTCAGCATATTTATTAATGACATGCGACTCATGATGCACCAACCATATCCAACTTTTCCATCAAATATTATCATCAATGTTTATGAAATACATCTAAGTATGTGGGTTGTAATTTTCATTAAAAAAATATAAAGGTCTAAGGACCATCACATACACTTGTAGATATGAATATTCGATGGCACCAAAACATGAATAATTCCTTCTATTGGGTCTATTCTAATATTCTCCCATTTTGGAGAATACCAATTGAAAAAATAATGAGAAGAAGCCTCATCTTCTTATGAGTACTCGCACATGATATTCCATGTATCATGTGTCCCATCATAATGTGTTATACAAATATAGAATATTATTTTAGAATATCACCATAGAAAATCAAGGTTCTCATCATAGAGGGGAACTTCTATGAACTAATCAATTCGACATATACTCTATGAAATTATTACATTAGAGTCATGAAGAACAATAAACAATATCTAATAATATGTTTTATTAATATTCAATGCAATGAATATTCCTGTAATCAAAGTAAAAACGGGTTTTCCAAGAAAAAAAACTCAAGAAAACTCCCACTTATACTAGATACAACCACCTATGAGCTTCAGTTTATACACCTCACATCATATAAATTTTTTTTAATGAGTCAAGGATTGAGTCATGGGGTCCATCACAATGTCTTCCATGGAAATACTACTGAATACATCTTCACTTATTTGAGAAAAATACTTCATGAGATGATACTTTTGAAGTATGTTTTTCAACCACTGATGTAGCCTTGGATCTTAAAAATGATCGACCACTATAGTAATATCATAATAGAGTGTCATATAATATTTACTTCTAGGTACCAAATAATTATCTTGGAAGAATTTTCACAACCATACTATTTTTTAGCTACCTAAGAAGCTATAATATACTTGGACTCCACTGTAGAATCTATTACCACATTATATTTTTAGCTCTTATAGCTCACATAACCTATATAAAAAGTTAATATGTATCCCATTTGTGAAATTATGTCATCTTTATCATCTTTTAAACTATAATCTACATATCCTTTGATGACTATTTTCTCATATACTTTATCACCTGAGACTTTTATGTTATATAAATCATCAAAGGAATCTTTTTCTACACAACACTTTCTTGGCTTCCTTTACACGCAATCGCGACCTTCCTCGATAGCTTGCGTCGTACGCAATACCGAGTTTCACTAAACAACAATATGCTATTAAAACTAGCCGTTATGAATAGTAATAACAACTTTTTGAAATTTTATAAATTTTATTTTTCAAAATGGACTTCATATTTGGACTCAGAATATCGAAATTAGCCTAGGGTGAAATTTTGGTATTTTTCTGAAAACTTTCAATTTTTGATGAATAGTGAAACCACTAAGTGGTAGGTTAAAAACTGAATTTTGCATAAAACATAATTTTACCGCTTCTGTGAATGGAATTTCAAAAATCCGACAGACACGGTTGATATCAGTAAGTAAAATGTGGTTCAATGAGATAGAAATAATTTTTTGGTGAATAGTAACTTTTTACTTTTTTTAACCACAGTTAATAGTAAATAGGGTAAATAAGGGTAAATATGATATTAATATTACCCTAACACATGATCTAATTATATTGGACAAGTGTAATTCGACCAAAAACAAACATAGGAATAAAATATGACCATTTAGGCCCACTTGGATTAGATTAGGACATTTATTATTAATTTATATAAAGAATGGTTAAAATAGTTAAAATCAAAGATTAATAAGTAAATCATTTTTAATATGGGGTTATACATAAGATAAATTCGACTATAAATAATCATTAGAAAGATTAAAAGATTTCCTACAAAATCGTATTTTTTTTTAATTTTTAGACATTATATAATTTAATTTATTTATGACACAAAGATGATGCAGTAATTATCTAATTAATGAAATATTGACATAATTGATGTTATAAACACAAAAATAAATGTAATTTAAGACTTTTTATGAATTCCACTAATTTTCTAGGTTACTATGATATATTAATGTTGATGTAATCAACTTTATTTGAACATATAAGTCTGTTATGACTTTCACAAAAATCATATATCAAATAGTGTCAAAATTGACACAAAATAATTTTTAAATCAAATATTATATTATTAATTGTTATTTTATTCTAAAAAATCTATGGTTCGGCCAACTGAATTAGATAAGGATATATATATTAATAATAAACAATTTGGGGTTCGTTTGGCATGTTATAGTAAGTGTATTAACCATATAGTGAAAGAAAACAAAAAGACATGGTAAAAGTTAAATTATTTAACATAGAGTTAAATCTAATTGATAAAGTTAAAATAATACCCTAAACTTGTATAAATCCTATTGGTTGATAGGATTTCGACCCATCCCCACTTTAGCTTCGAAATAAGACCCTTTGGAACCATTATAATCCGATTTTGACTTTAATATAAAATAATATTTTGAGATATTCCTAAGGTGCCCCTCTCCTCCCTAATAAAAGGGCACCTCCTCCCCCTCCTCCGCACACCAATTTGAGCACTCAAGCTCGGCCAAAACCTGCCATGTTCTCCTCTCCACTTCCCTAGAATAATCCTAGAGGTCCTGGTATTCTTCAAAGACCAATCTTAGTTCCCTAAGTGGAGGATTCAAAGAGGCGTTCCAAAGAAGAGGTAATATCCATTACCGATCATTTCATTTTCTTTCTTCTTCAACTTCTTCTTCATTAGTTTTTTCATGATGAAGTAATAACATCATTATTACTTACATACTTATATGTTATTATAAATATGAAACAACCTTAATTCACCTTCTATCCATCCTACGGAAAAATGAAATCACCGCGCGTGCGTACGTACGGAATACCGTCTCCATGCCGTGGTGTAATCTATTTTTCCACCATCACTTTACAAGGATGGGTATAATGGTGTAATGAGTAACTATTTATGATTATTAGAAAGTAATATTGATACTGAAATAATATATATATACTCCAATACAGTTCCATTTATCATAGGAACGATATCATCCCTCGTGCGTACGTACGGAATACCGTCTCCACGATGTGATGCGACTCGTTATACATGATCATCATTACATAGTAATTATATAAATGAATTGAATGAATAAATATGATATATGTTACACTAATACCATTCTGGATATAAGGTATATATAACCTTAAAAGAAGAATAAGAATGTATTCGGCAAAACACGCATAAGAACAAAAGGCAAAAAAGACCCGAGTAACAAGTAACAATGAAATATTACTAACAAGAAGCTAAGAATATGACCATATATGATATCATATCAATATGTATGATTCTGGAATAAGTCAATAACATTATTTAAACCTTTATACAGGATCTTCGGACATGTACAAAGCAAATCGGACCTAAGGTAAGGGAAATATCACAATCTCATTTTTATCCGAGATTGTTTATTCGTAAGTATTTATTGGGGTGTATTTTATCATCCACATCCATGTTCCATCAATATGTAATATTGTTTCCATCCACTTACAATAGTTTAAATCCAATTTTACCCTTCGGTGAGTTTTTAGTAAAGAATATGAAAGGAATCTTTTGTCGATTTTTCGTAAGAGGTACTTTTTGACTTTTCCGACAAAAGTACGAAGAATGTTTGTTTTAACTTATACGGCATGAATGGATTCTTAAAACATTATTTCCAAGAAGATTACTTTACAAGTTTTCAAGTATATTTTTAATCAACTTCTTTTATTTTAAAGTCGTATGACATGTTATGAAAGGAAAAATGTTTTTTGAAGAAGAAAGGATATTTTCCTCAAGAATTCATTTCAAGTATTTTATCAAAATTATTTTCCATCTAAGATAATAAAGGGTTCTGTTAATATCCATATTTTTACATTGATTGACTATGTTGTGATGGAATTATGTTTATGAATTCCTTTATCTTATATGAATGGTTTTATGATGTCTTGTTGTTTAAGAATCCCATTTTTATTACGTGGGTTATGCTATGATGTATGGTTTATGATTATGTGGCACACATAAGAAAGGATTCATTATAAGATGGGTGGGACCTATATCTCCCTCCAATGCATTGGGTAAAGAATTTATATCTCATGAGATAGACATGGCTGGAACGGTAGGTTATACCGGTTCAGTGAAATAGGACTGGAACGAGGGTGACTCGGTTCAGAAAGGGACTTTGTCCACTAAGATAGTATTGGCAATGAGTCATGACTAACAAGAAATGATTTTCCATTATTATGTGTTCATGCCACAAAGTTTCAAGTTTCATGTTATGATTATGGGGATCTCATTTTCACTTCTATGATTTATTCCATGTTAAGATATTATGATCTCTTTTGAAGGTTTTGATTTTCAAAAAGATATGATATGATTTTTATTTCTTTTATTTTCCCTTGCTGAGCATTTGAGCTCACCCTTTTATGTTTTCTTTTCCCCAGGTCAGGAAGATGGATATTAATTAGAATATGCTAAAAGGGACCCTAGATATGATGAAATAAATGGGAGACACTGTAGAATATTTATGAACCAGTTGTTTATGTTTCCCAGTTTCTAAAGACACTATACCTATACGGTCCTTTGTGGTTTTGTCATATGTTGTAATAAGTGTGCTTCAATTTTGAATTATTAACAAAATATGTAAAGTATGGGTCGTTATAGTTGGTATCAGAGCAAAGGTATAGTCAACCTTTGGAAACTAGGATGTGAATGCCTTAGTAAGAACCCAAAGGATAAGTCTAAGCATAGAACACAATCTTAGTGTTTTAGAAATGGCCATGAATACCCTAGGATAAAACCTTATGTGTGAAATTTTATCCTTGATTATGTGGTTTTCCTATTATAATTAGTGTTGATCACACTATTCTTCTTGGTTTTAGTCAATTTCTAGAACCCGAAGGAACCGTGTTAATGCGGAATGCGATGGGAAATGCAATGATTGTCCCCCTGAGCAACCAAACGATATGGGAGCTGGAATGAAAAATCTTGTAGCCATGCTCACACAACTTTCTCAAGCTATGAATCATGCAGGACTTCCAAACGAGAAAAGGAAGGAGCAACATTCTGTTCAATCCTTCATGAGGCAGCGTCCACCTTCTTTCAGTGGGTCTACTGATCCATTAGTTGCTGAACAATGGATTAGTACTACTGAAAAGATATTTTCAGTTCTTCAATGTTCTGAACATGATAAATTCATCCTAGCAGTGTATCTTTTGGAAGGATATGCTGATCAATGGTGGAATCTTATTAAGAATACGAGGCAAAGGGATGAAATTGAGTCTATGGAATGGGACGAGTTCAAGAACTTATTTTTCAATAAGTACTTCCCTCGTATTCTCCGAACAAAGATGGAGAAAGAGTTTCTTGAACTGAAGCAAAGGGATGATGAATCTGTTGGTACCTATGAAGCAAATTTTACAAGACTTGCAAGGTACGCTTCTGGTATTATTATACAACCTGAGAGTAAGATCGATCGATTATTTAGTGTCTTAAAACCAAGTCTTCGAAGGGCGTTATCCATAAGGGACTTCAATGGCTACGAGGAAATCGTTCGATGTGCTCTCAATGTCGAGATGGAGATTGGAGTAACCCATCAGTCACATGGGTTTGATAAGAAGAGGAAGATGGAATTCAAAGAAAAATCTAAAGAGCACACTAAAAAGAAGATGAACTTTCCCTTATGCTCAAAGTGTGGAAAGAAACATGGAGGGAGTTGTCTTAAAGGGACAAGTAAATGTTTTAAATGTGGAATGGAAGGTCATCGGGCATTTGAATGCCACGATAATGGGAAGAAGATGTCTAATAACGCAAACAAAGGAAGGGATACACAGAATGAACCTACTACACATCAATGTTTCAAGTGCAAGGAGATGGGGCATTATGCCAACCAATGCCCAAATCCAAGGGTTGATGATGATGGTCGACGTCAACAAAATCTTAAGGCTAAAGACAAAGGAAATTCACATGCAATTTCTATCAGCGATGTGGAGTACGATAACGAAGTGGTGAAAGGTACACTTACCATCCACTCTAAAGTAGCAAATGTTTTATTTGATTCTGGATCCACCCACTCTTTTATTTCTAAAGAATTTTCTAAGGGTATCACCGTATTACCTCAACAATTAGATGTTGAGTTAGCTGTGACAACACCTAATGGAACAACAGTCGCATCAAAAGTTTATAATTCTTCTCCGATCGAAGTTTGTGGGAAAGTGCTTCCTGCAAATCTTGTGATCCTTCCTTTAGTGGAATTTGATGTGATTCTTGGCATGTATTGGCTTTCTCTACATGGAGCTCATACCAATTTCCAAAGAAGAGAAGTCACATTTCATATTCCAGATCAATCTACGATCGTATATCAATGCAAGGATGAACGTAATCATCCAGTGGAAATTTCTTCCATCTTATGAGTATTGATTCCACTAAATGAAGGTTATTTATCTCAAATGGTTGGTGAGAAACTCACGATTAAGAATATTCCCATTGTATGGGAATTTGATGATTTCTTTCCGGAGGAATTACCGGGTCTTCCACCAAATCATGAAGTTGAGTTTTCAATAGAAATCGTACCGGGTGCTTTGCCTATTTCAAAGACACCTTATAGAATGGCCCCAATTGAGTTGCAGGAATTGAAGAAGCAACTCCAAGAGAATATTGATAAGGGATTCATACGCCCTAGTGCATCACCTTGGGGAGCACCTGTTCTATTTGTTATGAAGAAAGATGGATCAATGAGACTGTGCATTGATTATCGAGAACTTAACAAGATCACTATCAAGAACAAATATCCTCTCCCACACATTGATGACTTATTTGACCAACTACGCGGAGCTCAATACATTTCCAAGATTGATCTTCGTTCAGGGTATCATCAATTAAGGGTCAAAAGGGAGGATATACCAAAGACGGCTTTCCGTACAAGGTATGGACACTATGAATTTATAGTGATGCCATTTGGTCTTACTAATGCCCCTGCTATCTTCATGGATCTAATGAATAGATTATTTAGAGACTATCTTGATCAATTTGTGGTAGTCTTTATAGACGATATTCTTGTCTATTCAAAGAGCAAGGAAGAGCATGAAGATCACTTGAGAATTATATTGAAGACCTTGTGAAAGGAGAAGCTTTATGCCAAATTTACCAAGTGTGAATTTTGGCGTCAAAAAGTTGCATTTTTGGGTCACATAATCTCAAAAGAGGGGATATCTGTGGATCCAGCAAAAACAGAGGTTATCGAAAGATGATCGAGACCAACAACAGTAACTGAGATCCGAAGTTTTCTTGGTTTTGCTGGATATTATCGACGTTTTGTAAAAGATTTTTCACGATTATCTAATCCACTCACCAAGTTGACTCGGAAAGGAGTTAAGTTTGTCTGGACAGAGCAATGTGAAGAGAATTTAAAGGAGTTGAAAAGAAGGTTATCCAGTGCACCTGTGCTCACACTTCCTTGTAGTGGAGAAAGGTTTTTGATCTACAGTGATGCATCCAAAAAGGGATTGGGGTGTGTTCTTATGCAAAATGATATGGTGATAGCTTATGCCTCACGACAGTTGAAAATCCATGAGAAAAATTACCCAACACATGATTTGGAGTTGGCTGCGGTAATCTTTGCATTAAAGATTTGGAGGCATTACCTTTATGGTGAAAGGTGTGATACTTATACTGATCATAAAAGTTTAAAGTATATTTTCACACAAAAGGAGCTGAATATGCGTCAAAGGAGATGGTTGGAGCTGATTAAGGATTATGAATGATCAATCCATTACCACCCTGGGAAATCAAACAAGGTGGCAGATGCATTAAGTCGACAAGACCATGCTAGTTTATCCATGATGAGGATCTCAAAAGATCCAATATTTATGGATTTACAAAGGATGGATCTTGGAATTATAATGGAAGGGGAAAAATCTTATCTTTGTCAAATGAATGTTCAACCATCTATACATGTGAAGATTAAAGAGGCACAGAAAGAAGATGCCGAGTTACAAAAGAAGGTGAGAAATGTTCCTGAATTCAACCTTGATTGTGATGGGATAATAAAGTTTAGGAATCGGGTTTGTGTTCCTCCCATCCCCGAATTAAAGAAGGAGCTGCTGGATGAGGCTCATAGTTCTTCATTCTCTATTCATCCTGGAAGCACGAAGATGTATAGGGACCTGAAAGAGTACTTCTGGTGGGATGGAATGAAAAGAGATGTTGCTGAATATGTCTCTCGATTCTTGGTTTGTCAACAAGTTAAAGCTGAGAGATAGAAGTCTAAGGGGATGTTACAACCATTACCCATACCCGAATGGAAATGGGAAAACATCATTATGGACTTTGTCACAGGACTTCCTAAAACATCCAAAGGCAATAATTCTATTTGGGTCATAGTTGATCGTCTTACAAAGTCTGCACACTTCATTTCTATTAGAGAGGATTTCTCTCTAGATCAGCTTGCTAGGATATATGTAAAGGAAGTGGTAAGATTGCATGGAGTACAACTTTCTATTATATCTGATCGGGATCCGAGATTTACCTCGAAGTTCTGGCGAAGTCTTCAGCATACTCTGGATACAGAGTTGAGTTTTAGCACTGCTTATCATCCCCAGACAGACGGTCAGTCTGAGAGAACAATTCAAACCCTAGAAGATATGTTGAGAGCTTGCTCTATGGATTTCAAGGGAGGTTGGGATCAACACCTACCTATGGTGGAATTTTCTTATAATAATAACATTCACTCCAGTATTCAGATGGTTCCTTATGAAGCTCTCTATGGAAAGAAATGCTGGACTCCAACTTCCTGGGATGAAGTTGGGGAAAGAAAGCTATTAGGACCAGATCTCGTTGATGAAATGGCAGAAAAGGTTAGATCTATTCAACAACACATAAGAGCAGCTCAGAGTCGACAGAAAAGTTATGCCGACAACCGAAGAAAAGACCTAGAGTTTGAAGTGGGTGATAAAGTGTTCTTACGAATATCTCCCTGGAAGAGGGTTATGAGATTAGGAAAGAATGGGAAGTTGAGCCCTAGATATATCGGTCCTTTCGAAATACTGAATCGTGTTGGGAAGGTAGCTTACCGATTGGCGCTTCCACCGAATCTCTCTCAAGTTCACGATGTGTTCCATGTATCTCTCCTGAGAAAGTACATACCTGATCCTTCACATGTACTCAGCTCAGAAGTTGTACCGCTGGAGCAAGATCTTTCTTATGAAGAACAGCCGATAGAGATTCTGGATTGTAGCGAAAAAGTCCTACGAAACAAGACCACTCGATTGGTGAAAGTTTTATGGAGGAACCACCAACATGAAGAAGCTACATGGGAGCTTGAGGATATGATGAGGGAGAAGTATCCTCATCTGTTTGTTACAAAGTGACGAATATCGAGGGCGAAATTCTTTTTAAGGGGGGGTAGAATGTAACACCCGAGACTTTTATGTTATATAAATCATCAAAGGAATCTTTTTCTACACAACACTTGCTTGGCTTTCTTTACACGCAATCGCAACCTTCCTCGATAGCTTACGTCGTACGCAATACCGAGTTTCACTAAACAACAATATGCTATTAAAACTAGCCATTATGAATAGTGATAACCACTTTTTGAAATTTTATAAATTTTATTATTCAAAATGGACTTCATTTTTGGACTCAGAATATCGAAATTAGCCTAGGGTGAAATTTTGGTATTTTTCTGAAAACTTTCAATTTTTGATGAATAGTGAAACCACTAAGTGGTAGGTTAAAAACTGAATTTTGCATAAAACATAATTTTACCGCTTCTGTGAATGGAATTTCAATAATCTGACAGACACGGTTGATATCAGTAAGTAAAATGTGGTTCAATGAGATAAAAATAATTTTTTGGTGAATAGTAACTTTTTTCTTTTATTTACCGCGGTTAATAGTAAATAGGGTAACTAAGGGTAAATATGATATTAATATTACCCTAACACATGTCCTAATTCTATTGGACAAGTGTAATTCGACCAAAAACAAACTTAGGAATAAAATATGACCATTTAGGCCCACTCGGATTAGATTAGGACATTTATTATTAATTTATTTAAAGAAGGGTTAAAATAGTTAAAATCAAAGTTTAATAAGTAAATAATTTTTAATATGGGGTTATACATAAGATAAATTCGACTATAAATATTCATTAGAAAGCTAAAAAGAGTTCCTACATAATGGTATTTTTTTTGTAATTTTTAGGCATTAAATAATTTAATTTATTTATGACACAATGATGATGCAGTAATTATCTTATTAATGAAATATTGACATAATTGATGTTATAAACACCAAAATAAATGTAATTTGAGACTTTTTATGAATTACACTAATTTTCTAGGTTACTATGATATATTAATGTTGATTTAATCAACATTATTCGAACATATAAGTCTGTTATGACTTTCACAAAAATCATATATCAAATAGTGTCAAAATTGACACAAAATAGTTTTTAAATAAAATATTATATTATTAATTGTTATTTTATTCATAAAAATCTATGGTTCGGCCAAATGACTTAGATAAAGATATATATATTAATAATAAACAATTTTGGGTTCGTTTGGCATGTTATAGTAAGTGTATTAACCATATAGTGAAAGAAAACAAAAAGACATGGTAAAAGTTAAATTATTTAACTTAGAGTTAAATCTAATTGATAAGGTTAAAATAATACCCTAAACTTGTCTAAATCCTATTGGTTGATAGGATTTCGACCCATCCCCACTTTAGCTTAGAAATAAGTCTCTTTGGAACCATTATAAACCGATTTTGACTTTAATATAAAATAATATTTTGAGATATTCCTAAGGTGCCCCTCTCCTCCCTTATAAAAGGGCACCTCCTCCCCCTCCTCCTCACACCAATTTGAGCACTCAAGCTCGGCCAACCCCTGCCATTTTCTCCTCTAAACATCCCTAGAATAATCTTAGAGGTCCGGGTCTTCTTAAAAGACCAATCTTAGTTCCCTAAGTGGAGGATTCAAAGAGGCGTTCCAAAGAAGAGGTAATATCCATTACCGATCTTTTCAATTTCATTCTTCTTCAACTTCTTCTTCTTTAGTTGTTTCATGATGAAATAATAACATCAGTATTACATACATACTGATATGTTATTATAAATATGAAACAACCCTAATTCACCTTCTATCCATCCTACGGAAAAATGAAATCACCGCGCGTGCGTACGTACGGAATACCGTCTCCACGCCGTGGTGTAATCTATTTTTCCACCATCACTTTACAAGGATGGGTATAATGGTGTAATGAGTAACTATTTATGATTATTATAAATTAATATTTATACTGAAATAATATATATATATACTCCAATACAGTTCCACAATCATAGGAACGATATCATCACTCGTGCGTACGTACGGAATACCGTCTCCACGATGTGATGCGACTCGTTCTACATGATCATCATTAAATAGTAATTATATAAATGAATTGAATGAATAAATATGATATATGTTACACTAATACCATTCTGGATATAAGGTATCAATAACCTTAAAAGAAGAATAAGAATGTATTCGGCAAAACACGCATAAGAACAAAAGGCAATAAAGACCCGAGTAACAAGTAACAATGAAATATTACTAACAAGAAGCTAAGAATATGACCATATATGATATCATATCAATATGTATGATTCTGGAATAAGTAAATAACATTATTTAAACCATTATACAGGATATTCGGACACGTACAAAGCAAATCGGACCTAAGGTAAGGGAAATATCACAATCTCATTTTTATCCGAGATTTTTTATTCGTAAGTATTTATTGGGGTGTATTTTATCATCCACATCCATGTTCCCTCAATATGTAATATTGTTTCCATCCACTTACAATATTTTGAATCCAATTTTACCCTTTGGTGAGTTTTTAGTAAAGAATATGAAAGGAATCTTTTGTCGTTTTTTCGTACGAGGTACTTTTTGACTTTTCCGACAAAAGTACGAAGAATGTTTTTTTTAACTTATACGGCATGAATGGATTCTTAAAACATTATTTCCAAGAAGATTCCTTTACAAGTTTTCAAGTTTATTTTTAATCAACTTCTTTTATTTTAAAGTCGCATGACATGTTATGAAAGGAAAAATGTTTTTTGAAGAATAAAGGATATTTTCCTCAAGAATTCATTTCAAGTGTTTTATCAAAATCATTTTCCATCTAAGATAATAAAGGGTTCTGTTTCTATCCATATTTTTACATTGATTGACTATGTTGTGATGGAATTATGTTTATGAATTCCTTTATCTTATATGAATGGTTTTATGATGTCATGTTGTTTAAGAATCCCATTTTTATTACGTGGGTTATGCTATGATGTATGGTTTATGATTATGTGGCACACATAAGAAAGGATTCATTATAAGATGGGTGGGACCTATATCTCCCTCCAATGCATTGGGTAAAGATTTTATATCTCATGAGATAGACATGGCTGGAACAGTAGGTTATAGCGGTTCAGTGAAACAGGACTGGAACGAGGGTGACTCGGTTCAGAAAGAGTCTTTGTCCACTAAGATAGTCTTGGCAATGAGTCATGACTAACAAGAAGTTATTTTCCATGATTATGTGTGCATGCCACAAAGTTTCAAGTTTCATGTTATGATTATGGGGATCTCATTTTCACTTCTATGATTTATTCCATGTTAAGATATTATGATCTCTTTTGCAGGTTTTGATTTTCAAAAAGATATGATATGATTTTTATTTCTTTTATTTTCCCTTGCTGAGCATTTGAGCTCACCCTTTTATGTTTTCTTTTTCCCAGGTCAGGAAGATGGATATTAAGTAGAATATGCTAAAAGGGACCCTAGATATGATGAAATAAATGGGAGACACTGTAGAAGATTTATGAACCAGTTGTTTATGTTTCCCAGTTTCTAAAGACACTATACCTATACGGTCCTTTGTGGTTTTGTCATATTTTGTAATAAGTGTGCTTCAATTTTGAAGTATTAACAATGTATGTAAAGTATGGGTCGTTATATATACTCTATAAAACATGAACATATCCTTAGTACAACTCAGATACTGAAGGATAGTTTTGATTGTCATCCAATGATGGTCACCTAGATCAGCTTGATATATTCCTACCAAAATTAACCTGTAGGTGATATATATCCTACTACATAGCATATCATACATTATTTACCTAATAATGGATTCATAGGAAATAATTTTCATTTTTTTCTTTCCTCATGTTTCTAAGAAACATTATACTGGAAAGATGAATGCCATGTGACACTAGAAACATTCCCCTCATGGATTGTTCCATAATGGGTCTCTTTATTATCGTTTCAATGTATGTACATTGAATTAGGGTGAGAAAATTATTGGATCTTTCACTATGTATCTTGATCCTAACAATATATTCTCCCACACCCATGACCTTCATAGAGTATAATTTATTTAACCTCTACAAAACATACTGTAAGATTGGTATTTCATTTCCAATGAGTAATATTTCATTAACATATAATATTAAGAAAATGACTACACTCCCACTAAACTATTTATAGACATATGAGTCAGGATCGTTCTTTATTTAAACAAATTCCATTATAGCCTCATAAAAATTAATTTTCTATGAATTATATGATTTATTTAATCTGTAAATGGATCTTTTCAACTTCAAAAAAAAAAATTGGATTCCTTTTGAGTCAAATACCCTTTAAGATGTGTCATATGGACATATTCTTGAAGGTTAACCTTAGGGAAGGCTATTTTGAAATCCATTTTACAAATCTAATAATCATGTAAATAAGAAATGGAATGTATATGTATGATGGATTTAAACATTGAAACTGGTGAAAGGGTTTCATTGTAGTCAATGCCTCGATGTTGTTCAAACCATTATGCAACCAATCATGAGTTATAGGTAATGTCTAGTTCATCCATGTAATTTTAATTCTTTAATATACATTTTCAACTAATAATATTTACATCTACTAGAAGGTCTACCAAAATACATAATTGGTTTTGTAACATGAAATCCATTTCAGAGTTCATAGATTCTTGCCACCTGGAAACATTTGTCCCACATACTACTTCCTTATGGATTATAGGATCATTACTATCAACTAATAATGAGTCAACATACATGGGGAATAGAAAAACATACCGTTATGGTTCTCTAACCTATCTAGTACTCCTATGGATTAATTTTATCTCTGAAACAATTTATTCTTCCAAGGGTATTTTTGGAATTTGTTATTGTGCCAAATATTTGGTATCTTGCGCTTATAATTTTATCAATGTCTATCTCGCTCCCACTGTCTCTTTTAGAGATAATATTATCCTCAAGAAATTTGGGACATCTATCAATCACAACGTTTTTGTAAGATGAATTGTATAGGTAATATAACTTTTTTTATATCCTATTAAAATACTCTTTGTGCCTCATGGTGAAAGAATGTTACCTAAATATGCCTTAACAATTGCTTCAAAACCCCACACTTCTAAATAAGATAACACAAGTTTCTTTCCATCTATAATTGTCATGTTACACCATCTATTTGATTATATATCACTCAGTTTTGTACATATTATTTTGTTTGTAACTCGTATCCCTAAAAGGATAATAGAAGACACTCATTACTCATCATTGATATCACCAGTTTCAACAATGTTCAATTCATTATTTTTCTTACACCATTCCTCTAAGACACATAAGGAGTAGTGAGTTGAGATAAAATATTGAACTCTAATACATAATCAATGAACTCTTGAATAATACATTCTCCACCATAACCTGAGATAATTTTTTTAATATTCTTAAAAAAATGGTTCCCAAATTCATTCTTATGTTCTTTGAATTTAAAAAAAAATAATATTACTTATAACTCATTAATTATGTGTTTCCATATCTATTAAAATCATTAGTAAATTTTATGATGTAAGATAACCCACCCATTTCTCCAATACAAAAAGTTCCACACACATCAGTATGAACTAATTCATGAAGCACTTTAGAACTTTCACATTTCCCACTAATTGAGGCTTTGGTTATTTTTACTTTGTAAACATGCGTGAGATACACCATTTGATTTTAGATAAAAATAATATAAATATCCATCTTGATGTAATTTATTTAATCACATTTCATTTACATGAACTGACTGGTGATGCTATAGTTAGGTGTGGTGTGATTCATGTGATGTAGCTATGTTTTCGATATCCATTATTTGGTTAATGTAATCCAACATATAAAGATCATTATATAAATGTGCCTTACCATAAAAAAATCTATCGTTACATAAGAAGAAAATTTTATTAAAAATTTTGAAAGTAAATCTATTTGTATCAAGTATGAATACAGAAATAATGTTATTTGAAACTAAAAGAACATAATAAAAACCCCTTAAAACCAATATCATTCATGTCAATTATGTGAGGTGGTAGTCCTTGATTGCTAAAATATGATGTTTAGCTCTGTTGGATGCTCAAAGATCAACCTCTCCTCATCCACTATTTTTGAATATACTTGGTTCATATATTTACATACATATGTGAGGGTATCAAGCTATATCTAATTATTAATATATAGAATTATATACGTTTCACTTGATAAAAAATTTCAGCTAAAACAATCCCTTACATCCTAGGCTGGGTGTAGTTTTTCTTCCACTGGACCCTTTTTCCACATGAAAAATAGACAGAACCCCTTTACCTAATTTCCCTTTGATATTCCTCTTCTTGAAAGGGTTTGAAGTAGTTTTGGGATTAATGATCATATCTCTCCCATTCCATTTTTTCACCATAAGCATATAAGTTTTTTCACACATCGTATCCTTATCTACTTGGAAATGAAGATTAATATGATCTGGAATAAACTTCTCATTATTGTTCTTATTAAAATTCACAATAAATCTTGAGAATCTTTGAGGGAGTTATTTTAGAATGAGGCTAGTGGAAATTTTTTGGGGAGTCTAAACCCTATAACCTCTAAGATATCAATGTATCAATTGATATTGACTACATGAGTCCTAGCAATGGAACCCTCCCCATGATTTCTTTGAAGGAGCACCATGGAAATCTCAAAACATTCATGTCTAGATCTCTCTTGAAAAAGACCACATTAGTGATCAAGCATTCTATATGCATCCATGTTTTCTTGAGACATACATAGTTTACCAGACATCTATAAAAACATCAAAATTATAATGTTGACTGCATCGCTAAAATGTTTTTCATTGACAAGGAAATCTTTATCACTCGCCTCTTTAGCATGTGGACCAGGAATTGAGGATTCTAGAATATAATATTTCTGTTCATGGAGTAGCACAATCTGAAGGATTCTAAACCAATCCTGAAATGCTACTACGAGTTAAGAGGTTATCTTTATCCAATATTGATCGTTAGTACAGTGTAGATAATGAACTTTTCATTTTATTCTACAATTAAAATAATCATATATTTAGTAATTTTCATGATTACAAAATTAATGAGATATAATAATTTAAATTTATTTAGTTATTAAATCTAAAACTATTTTATCATTTCTTAATAGACTTCACCATTGAATGCGAAATGTCTAGTTTCTTTAAAATTCTATTATGAATGATCCATATTAATTTATTTAATGATCAGATTTTTTTCCATAAAAACCATAATAATGTAATTAGTTAGGCAGTCCCGCCAATTACAGACTTTCAAATCCATGATACATTGATTGGATTCCCCTTTTCTTAAATCTTGACTTTGATTTACTCAACACCTTCCTCTAAATTTGTATTGAAAATACTTTGCCTATTAAACTCAACAAAAATTTGGTTAGGTCAACCCAAACCTCTCATAAGAACTACCCAATAAAAGTAAGTGTCAATACATTATACATATACAACACTCTTTTCTATGCTTTCATTCCCTATCAATTAATGGAATTCATAGTCTAAATTAATATTTAATTGCGGGATTTTAATTTATTATTCAAAATTTTTTATCTTGTTTTATCCTTTACACAAATTGATAATATGAAGATGATGTTAGTAATTAATTAACCGTGATGGATAAAACATTTATTCATAATTCATTTATTTAATATCCATATTTTCATATTAATTCATATATTTATGGGATTTCAAGATTTCATCCATAAAAAAAATTAATGTAAAGATAGAAATAAACAATTAATTAAATGGTTCATTCATGAGTTTTATCTAACTGTTGATTTAATACGTAAACATTAAATCAACCTCTATCCTAAGAAACTAACTCCCATTGTAGATCTTGGAATTATTTATAGCATTCCATCCATACACATGTGAATCGCCTGAGTTAGAATCATTATAGTTTGGTCCTAAACTTCCTCCTCACACCTTGGGATGTTTCATTGAATAAAAATATTTATTACACACACACATGTGAGGGGAATCAAAGGATTGGTTAAATGGCGTACATAAATATCCCTGCTCAAGTAGGTCCTACAAAATAATAGAGGGATAAATGAATCACATGCCATCATTTCATTTAATATTAAATAATTTCAAACACATGAAATAAATTAAATTTAATAATCCAACACATATGCATGTTTTGGTTAGCCTCATGAACAGTCATACATGAATCAAATACACAAAAGAAAATGCCTAGAATTCATTTCTTTATTCGTTCAATTATTATTTAAGATAAATTCACTTAGATTAAATAATTAATTAATTAATTACATTTCATCTTACTGACTATCCGATATTATTTGGAGAAACCCATAATGAATTTCATTTAGGGAAAATAAATGATAGAACCAATAATGACATATTAATTGTTATAAATTAATAGATAATTTAAAATTTTTAAAACCCTTACTAAATTTTCAAATACAAAATAGTGTTTTAATTAAAAAAATAATGTTTTAATGCTATAATTTTTGAATTTAATGTAATTTTAATTTATTCAATTAATGGAATACTACACAATGTTTACAAGAAGCTAAAAACCATGTATCTCAGTTTCTATATATCCTAGTCACACGCCAGGGGATTTGGCGTGTTGACCTGGTCAGACTACATGGTGTGTACATTCCATCTACACACCATGTATTTACTTTTTGTTTTCTAGGTTGGATCATTGAACACATGGTGTGAAATAAAATCACCATGTGTAATTAATTTCTCTGAACATCTAGACATAGTGTGCATGCACATATGGCATGTGATCATGCTACACACCGTGTAACCCAATTTTACTGGCCAATGATTTCGCACTTCGGAATGGAATCTCTGATAATTATTAATTTTTTCTTAAACATTTAAAAAAAATGAAAAACTGAAAAAACATGATTAATTTTTCAATATCATTTTAATTTAAATCAGATTAATGAATGAGTAGTGTGAAATGAAAATCTAACCACAATTTCTACTAAATCAACAATCCAATAAATAATTAAAAATTTAAATGTCACCGCTCTGATACCACTTGTTGAGTTTGGGAGTAGCATAAGCATGAATAAGTGGACAATATATTAAAATTTATTAAATAATAGTTTCCCAAATCCAATATAGAGGATATTTCACATCAAAATTATTATTAATTTGTTTAACATTTGATGAAATAAATACCTGGTCTTATGTAATTTCATAATTGGTGAATGATAATCATAAAATAATTCCCTTTTGTATTACCTCTATTGTGCTATGAGGATCCAAGGATTGAATCCCTCTTGTGGTGATCCACAAGGTCTCCTATGATCTTCGATAAATAATACTCGATATCTAGGTGCTATCAAAGTTAGTCAAATATATTTTGTTGTTCATTCTTGATCGACCATTCTTCAGTCTTGATGAAATCCGTCTTGAATTTTTCTTTATTGAGAAGTAGAGTGGAGGAGTTGAGAGATAATTTATGGTGTACAACAATTCTATATTCTCAATTTTTGGATGTTCTACACAATAAACATATCCTTTTATTTTTACAATTACGATTTAAGATAAAATATTATTTAATTTCATAATGTCCATTAAATAACATTTATTACCTTTAATAAACACCATTCCAAATAATAATAATAATATTATTACTATTTTGTGGTGTGTTCCAACTTGCGAAATAACAAATATTATGAAATGGTCTTATTAATTATTATTTGTCACTTAAATTATTCTTGGTCCATCAAAACTCTTCTATAATTTATTGAACAACCGAATAAAAATTTTATTCATAAATAAATATTTTCTTCACAGTCTAGAGAATAAATATTTACAAAAATATTCAATAATAAAAAATATATTTTATTCACATGTCAGGTAATAAATATTTATTTAATTTATGAAATCAATATAAATTGAAGAAAATTATTCCTCATACTTGAGAATAATATTTATTCCATTAAATAAACATAGATAGAATTTAATCGATATCAATGGAAACACATAGTGTGTGACACATTATGATTCTTTCTCACTGGCATTAGATGGAATTGCCTAAAGTATGAGATTAATGTCTAACAACGAGTCTTGGAACCCAAGAGAAAAACACAATGTTTCAATGTTTACACCCACATATAAACACTCATTGTAAAATATAATCACTTTGTCACCAAATCTCATCAAGAAGGTTTCATATCTATGTCAACAAACTTTATTCCCATTATGTATTTCTTTGATTATGTGAAATAAAAACATTAATATACCATGGCCAGGAAATTTAACATGATGGTTATATTATAATAAAAGGGTTGAGATATTTTCATCCATAAATATGAAAGGGAAAAATCCTTCCTCAACTTATTCATTAAGGATGTCAATCGTGACACACCCAATGTATCCAACTTCACCATGAACTGTTATTGTCATGGATTATGAAATACATCTAAGAACACAAGTTGTAACATGTATTAATTATAATATTTAAGTATAAGGACTATCAAACATTCCCATAGATTGGAATATCTAATGACACCAAAACATGATGAATTCCTATTGGGGGGGGGGGGGTCTTTTATCAAAATCTCTTATCTTGTATATTACTATGTGAAAACTTAATTAGAAGAATCATCATCTGTATACGAGTAATCTCATCTGATATTTTATGTACTATATGTACCATCATAATATGTTATCCAAACATAGAAAATTATTTGAGAGTATCTTCATAGCATATCAAGGTTCTCATAATATAGGGGAACTACTATAATCTTATCATTTCAACATATACTCTATTAAAATAATACATTAGTTTCATGTAGAACAACAAAAATATGTAATAATATTTTTTATTAATATTTAATACATTGAACATCCATGTAATCAATGTAAAAAAAATTCACCTAGGACAAAAACACTAACATCTACAATACCATAATGATTGTAATCAATACCATAAGTATATGAATCAATCCATATACATTTCTAGGATACAATGTGGTAGGAGACCGATGCTGAAAGTGGATAACTTCTCGAATGAGGATACTAAATCATCTCATATATATGAGGCATACAAATTTAATATAGGCTAATGTGTTTTTTATCATCACCACATACTTATTGTATGAGGCACCCTACATTTGTTGCATAGGGTAAGGTTTTAGTTTAACATCTTGCACTAATGATGTTGGTGTTTGTTCATCCCATATTTATTATATAGGGAATCCCTATTTTATAAAGGGAAATACATCTCAAATTAAGAGGTATTATGATTTTATATGGGTCATGGATACATTTTAATGTCAGTTTATAAGGATATTGGTGGGGGATCGTGTAATGAGATGCCTGTTTTTTCTTCCACATGTTTCGTTATTAGGGAATCTCATCCCACTAATGGTTAATAGAAAATAAATGGTTATTATACCAAAAAAGGAGGCCCATGTGGGTATTTGAGGGTGAAAAAACAAATGGAATGGATGGTTTTGTGGGGAATATGTGAATGGTATTGGATTCAAAAGGTCTAGGAATCACTACCTATCCCACACATATGGTAATGAAGACACACATGTTCTAGAAAGCTATTGAGGAATGGGTTTTCTAAAGCACATGGGATGAAGAAAACCATTAGAAAGAGGGGATAATACACAATGTTTAGGGTCATAATTCATGGAATATGGATCATAGTTTAAGGTCATAGATTTTGGAAAAATTGAATATAGTTTAAGGTTACAATTCAATGACAATGTGTGTGGTATTTTAGGATTCTCATGTAGTGTAAAAGAGTTATAACTCGATGTGAAAGGATAAAAGGAGACCCTTCACCACATGATGCGATATGGAATATAGTGGCACATAGTTTAATGTCATACAACATGGAATTAGAAAAATATTTTAACATCATGATGCTTGGACTATAGGAAAATAAATATTTTAAGGGATTTTTCAAGGAAAAAAAGATAAAAAACAAGTTGTGAAGAGAGGGAATTCAATTCCAAAAACCAAAAAATTACCTCATAATAAATGAAAAATATTCTAAGGTCATAATTATTAGACTAATGTGAAGGTGGAAAATATTTTAATGTCATAATGATTGTACTGGTAAGATGTTTGTCTCAATGGTATATGTTTTGCACAAAAGATGTGAAACCCAGCAAGAATGAATCCAAGGAGTCCCATGTGCCAAATTCACACCTTGAGATTAACTAAACAGAGTTTAAGGGTATAATTTTTATAATTTAAATGGGTTTGAGGGAGTGAAGGGTTGATAATTTTTTGGGTGGGCCCAAATATGGGAGATCTAGGCATCACTATGCATCCCATGGGAATGGGAATAATGCCACACATATTTATGGAGCATGGCGTGGTCAGGGACCGATGTGAGAAGTGGGAGAAATGCACTTTAATAAGGTAATATCATGTTCATGACGTGGGTTAATGCTACAGTTTAGTGTTGTGTATTGAGGATGTTAGTTTTGGTTCATCCTATATCATATGAGGCATGCTGATATCTTATGGGGTAATGTTTTTGATGATATCAAAATTAATGTATGAGGAATCCTAGTTGTATATGGGGTAGTACATTTTAGATCACAACAAACTTAATGAGTGAGGAATCCTGACAATATATAGGGTATGTTCATATGTTAACATGATGCGCTGAGGATGTCACATATTTCATTTTAAAGTTTTACAAATCATAATATAAGGTCTAAAATAGTTTCATATCATAATTCATGGACTGATGGAAAATAATCATAGTCCATACTCTCTTTAATGTAGGGATACTATTATATTAATTCCATAATTCACATACCCTTGAAAATTGTTTAAGGATGTGTTTCAAGGACAATGATATCCTCACACAAACTATAATTGTTGGGAGGTGTGATATGATCTTTATACATGGTGATTAAACAATATGATCCCTTAGAATAGATCTTATAGATTATGTAAGATCCCTCTCATTTGTGCTCCAAATATTGAGTAATTATTTTGAGTATCATTGTTATTTTGAGATCAAGTACCATGTAACCCTAGAAGAAAGAGTAGCAGTGAACCTCCATGATGAATACTCTCTCTATCATGTTTTGGTGCCACTATAGATTGGTCAAGGCATGGAACCTATTATCTTCAACAGATTCCAACTCATCTAAATAGACTTCTTCCATTATATCTAGTGTGTATTATTCATAAATAGATTTATAGTGTGATGAAAACTGAACCTTTAGGGGAAAATATGCTTCTCTTCTATACACAAGATAATATGGGGTCACCCTGGTGGAATTCCAAGTTGTTGTATGATAGGTCCAATGTGTATTGGGGAACATGTTCAGAAAAATATTCGTATATTGGCCCACTATTTTATGAAGGATGTAATAAATTATCTTGTTTAATTACTCAGTCTTTCCATTTTCCTTATCATGGTATCGAGGAGTATGGTTAGACTAGATATTGTACATAACATATATGTTATTCAGCTTGGTAGCCCGAAAGTTAGTGTCATTGTCAATTAGAATAGGACAAGGAACTCAAAATCGATGGATGATGTGGGATATCAGTAACTCAATCATAGAATAGTTTTTGAATTCCTTGATGGGAACCACTTCTTCCCACTTTGAGAAGATGTCTGTTTCGGCCAAAATGAACCTGCACTGGTGAGCTATCGCTAGTGGGTATGTCCCCATTATGTTTATATTTCATACTAAAAAGGGATAAAAATATTTTATAGTGTAAATAAGTTACAATAAATGATTAAAAAATATGGAATGGATTTTTCATGCATGACACATCTTGGAGAACTCAATTCAATCATGTATAATGGTAGGATTGAAGTAGCCCAACCTCTTAATTTGGTGGGAGTACATCAATCCTGCTTGATAGGAACCACTTGACATGACATGGAATTATTGAATAACCTGAGGTATCTCATCTCCATGTATACAATATAAGATAATTTCATCAAACGAATTCCTATAGAGTGTATGGTTAGGGTTAGTTACACTTTGTAGGGTAAAATGTACTACACTCCATCAAATTTGATCACTTTTGGCTTAGTTTGGTGGTATAGTTCCATGTTGGAGATACTCAATGAAGGGAGTAATATAATTAGGAATTTACTCAACTAAGAGAGGACCATAGGGTCTTATCAAAGAAGTACTAGTATCTGGTTGGTTTAACTATTGTTTTCCATCACCTAATGTAAAGGGGGAGATTTCCCTCTAGTGTACCACATGAACGATCAAATCATCCTTTTCATGATCTTTAATGGATAAAACTATTAATTCCATGGAATTGGATCGATTATTATATGACTAGGGTAAATTAGTTACCTTTGGTTGGTAATGGAACTAGGCTATTATCCGATGGGTGCACTCTATTAGGGTCATGAATTATTACTTTCTAATGATGTTTCCTTTGATCAATTTGATAACTTACTCAGAGTCTCCCTTCACATGTATTCTAGAGATATCTATATCAAGGGATATCTTGAGACATTTAACGATAGATTGATACTCTACCTCATTAATAGTGTATCCTTCTGAAGATAAGAACAAGTATGGCAATACGGCTTGTGCCTGTGTGATAAAGACAATCCCCATGACTACATCGTTAAGATTGGGATTATTGAGACTCATACAAGTTTGAATCTAGGAGTCACCATATAAATGAATCCATAAACTTGACACAACCTGATATACTTGTTTTATAGAACCATTTAAGAAATAATTATCTAGGTTCAATTCTTCAGGGTTAGGATGGTTTTCCTAGAAGTCTTCTAATGTCTAACCTATTATCGCCATTTATGGAATGAACCTGATGTCAAACTGCTAGATGATCATAGCACAATTCTCTAATTGACCCATTAGTATGGGGGGATTGAAGATATAATTCAGTTTGCCTAATTGGGACACCAGTTGTATCTCATGGTGTTCCAGATAAACCCATAACTTCTACACTGTAAAAACTAGTGCAAGAAAACTATTATCGATAAGGGAGTATCTTGTCTCCATGTCAAGGAGCATCTGACTGAGATAATATAATAGGTTCTCTCTAACCTCATTTATTTTCTAGGATAAAAGGGTGGTGAGTGACCATTAAATGGTGGTCACATTGGGGACTAGATGCTTTCCTAAAATGGGTGGCATCAGAACTGATGGTTGTAGTAGGTACTACTTAATATCCTCAATCATGGTTAATCACTCCTCCTCCCAGTAGTAGAATGTTCCTTTTTTTCATGAGCCTCAAGAAGGGATTACATGTTCTAGATAGATTTTCAATATATCATCATACGTAGTCTAAGTGGCCATGGAGGCCTCAAAACTCCAATATATTTCTTGGGGGATGCATTTGGATTATGGCATTATCTTCATTGGGTTAATCTCAATGTATGTAAATCTTACGAAAAAGCAGAAAAGGTTTCAAGAGGTAACCCCAAATGTTCACTTCAAGTGTTTCATATTCAAGTGTCATGAATGGAAGAATCCAAATAAATTATAAAATTCCATGATATGGTCATGACACTGGTTGGATTAGACCATAAGAGTCATCTACGTATCATTCCACTAATGTACATAAAATTTTATTGAATATGTGATTAATGGACCACTTATAAGTGGCTCCAACATTATTCAACCCAAAGGGAATCACCTAATATTAGAAGGTACTTTGGGGTTACCTAAATGTAGTAGACTTATCACACTGAGGAGAAATAAAAATTTTATTATAACCACTGTATCCATACATGAAGGAGAGGTATGAGAACCTTATTGTAGGATCAATCAAAAACTCTATCACTGGAAGGAAAACATAATCCTTCAAACAGTGGAGCATAAGGTCCTAAAAGTTAATACAGAATATAATATAAAAATTCATATTCCTGTTCAAGATGATGTTTTCTATCCATATGGGGTACTGTAATTCCCTGATAAAGTTTAATTTTATAAGATTTCAACCTTTTATTCTTCCATGGAATCGTTTTAGGGGTTTATATTTATAGTATGTTGCTTGAACCTATGATAACTCATTAGGAGAAAAAGATATTGAATGGTGACCTGAGGGTGCATTCCTTCAATCTTATCATACCACAAGTTGAGAAAATCATAATTATGCTTCTATAATTCCATATACTACTATAGATCATATGGATACAAGGATGCACTGATCAATGATGGACTCGTATATTCTATAGAAGCAAGGTTCATTGGGGTTAACTCGTCAACAATGGTTGAGACACCCTCTTCATATGTATGAGGGGCATCTTACAAGTACTCTTCATCATCTGAGATAGGAGAATTAGAGGGTGGAGGAATATATCTCTGGATAGAATAATTAGAGGATGCACCGTTACCTTCTTTAGCCGACATGAAATCCGTATATAGGGGTTCTTGTTCTGTGGAAATAGTGGTGATAGAAGCTGTCAATCCAATTACATCTAGCCCTTGATTGTGAGGTTTGTTCTTGATGTCAATTTTTTGGTGATGAGTTGACTTCCACTGATTCATACCTTCTCTAAAGAACAAGAAATAATGTCAGGGATTGGTTTTCCTAGTGATAACTTCTTGGTACATCACATAAGTATGGTCTTTTATTATCATCTCTTCCTGTTTGGTGTAGGAGTACAAGGTATTATGTGGGAGATTCTTTTTATAATGAATGATGAAACACTTTTTCTTTTGAAAAATAAAACCTCACACCAATTCATACATTTTCCCCCCTTACTGATTAATTGTGAGAATGAATCTTTCAAAAAATTATTCCCATGGATTTACCGTAGTGGCCGCCAGATCATTGGGAGAAATGATATTTTCAACCCCATTGATATAAACATACTTCACTTCCATTTTTTAGTATCCAAAATCATAATAGTGGGATTCAAGAGAGTCAAATTGGGACACATCACCTTGGAGGACCCCTACTAGACCATTAGGGGATTACATGAGGCACTTATGATATGAGGAAGGGACCACTATGTGAAAACTAAAACATTGTTTACCCAACAACATGTTTTAGGTGATATACCTTGTAAATACCAGGAATTAGGTCCATGCTATCAAGAAATAAAAGTGGATCTTCATCTAAACCATTTTATGTAGTTTCTAATCACTTCTATCATAACTCTAAATTGCTTTGTTGGAGGGAATTAGATCTTCTTATGCCAGTACCATCTTGTGTAGTGTTTGGGTCGAGATGAGGTTAATCCTAGAACCAATATATACCATCCATTAATAGATCAATATACCAATAAATTGTAATTTGATTTATAGTAGGTGTATGTACCCCTACATTTTTAATCCCTTTACTTCCCCTGAAAATGATATGATGGTTCAACATTTCTCTTACTTGGTCTCTTTTATATAGTAGGCCTCTACGATCACTACTTCAGCTTCGAATAAAATATGGATTTCAAGGGTTTTTTCATGCACCACACACATTTAATTATAAATGAATATATCCTTGGGTATTTAAATACTCATAGGTATTCGGGTGAGTTTCTCAGACACATCATATTTTCATTCTACGAACATATTTTTGTCCCCATAGGATCTCTATTTAGAAGGAGGATCAACAGATTATGTTTGATGAACCATTGGTGCCTGGCTAGTGTTGGAAATATTTTTTTATTGAATAGGTTGATTACTCTGAAAATCTATTTAATGAATTTATGTTGGATGAGATCCATCTCTAGATGGGCATGACTGATTCTGGTTTTGGGATAGATGCTTGGACAACAAACATGGTTAGATTTGGAAGAATAAAATATGTTGGAGACGAGGAGGACATTTCTTAAATATATCTACATAAAACATACTACATGGTATCAGTGTCATGAACATCTTGTTTTGAGGCACTATCATGATCATTCTATAAGATCTCATGTCCTTTTTCTTTTTTCAGATGACATCAGTTGGAGGAACCTTGGGGGTTCACATGGAATTCCTCATTGTCGAGCATTATGAAGTGGTCTACAAGATCAATGGAATTAATAGATGTGTACTCCTTATCATCCTATATGGAATCATCTGGATTGGGATGTACTATAGTTTAATACCCTAACATAGGGTTCATGAAGTCGCCAAGAGTTCATGATGGATTTGGAATCAGTGTGTGACTCTGATTTTCATTACGCCATCAGTGTTTGTTCTTACAAGTCTTATATGGATGCGAATCAGATGTAGATGTTGTGGAAAAAGGAGACACAACAATCATACGAGGTTTGATATTTCCCAATTTTTCCTGGATGAAACCATTATCATGATCTATTTCCATGAAATCCAACCAGATATCAAATTTTATGCCCTATAGTTAAAATCCTACTACCATTCACTAGAGCATTCACTTTCACCGTAAGGGTTGAAGGAAATGTTTTCACCTATTTTGACATGTCACCCAACCTGAAAAATCCATTATATACTTGTTCATAGAGCCAATATATGAACAAGAATCATTCCTTTATGGTTTTTCTAAGGATCCTCTAGTATGGGAAATAATAAACATGACCAATGAGTATGACATCCTATGTTCTCTTGCACTAATGAAATTTTGGAATTATTTTTTCTAAAAAATAAATTAAATAACTTTGGACCTATGAATTACTGAAGAAAGAGGTCCAATTTCGTATATCTTGGAAGGGAACTCTTGGAGCCTAGCCTTAACGGGGGTTGGATCCACATATTCTCATTGATGATTCTATGTTTAGCGAGGTTGTTCCTAGAGGTTTTGTAATGTCAAGGATACTATTAATTGGGATATACTAGACGAATCTGTTATATAAAATAGTTTAATAGGTTAACCATCTTGGTATCCTCTCCATGAATAGTGGTGGAAGTATCTTCCTTTATAGATCTTCTCATAGTATTTTTGAGGGGAAATGTGTGCAACTATGGTCTAATTTACTACAACGATTCCTCTACAAACTAAGCCTTTATAGAGAACTCATAGAATACACCTAGGAAGTTATGGATTGTTTGAAAAAATCCCTCAAGGTGTCCTCTAGGTATGTATTGGGTGTGATTATGTTTGAAAAATAGGTATGAAGAATGTCGATGGAACATATTAAATGAAGGGAACCATGAAGCACGAGATACAGAACGTGTATAAGATTGGATCGTGGAAGGTGAAGAGTTTTCAAGAGAAGTTTGTGGGATGTCATTTGGTTTTCGGTGAAGGCATGTAGTACATGGAAGGAGTGTGGTACATAGATTATTTTGGTACGTTGGATGGCTTGACATTCATGAAAACAAGGTAGTGATTTGATAATCTGTGAAAGGCATTTTTCTTGAAAATGTGACTATGATTTGGGCCTCTGTGAAGGAGAGGAAGTACACATACGACTTAGGAAAAATGGTTTGTGGGATGATTGATGTCCATGGAAGATGCACAGTACATGGTGGAGGTGGTACCACAATAAAGATTTGGGTAATATCATATTAGTTGATTTTGATGATCTATTTTCCTATATAAGGAAAGATAATAACATTATTAAAAAAATATTTAATTACATTAGAGAAAACCATCGCTCTAGGTATTTGGAGAATTCTTAAGGATGTTCGCATGGTAGAATAATAGGATGGGTGAAGTAGTTCGTGTGGAATAAATTTTGGAAAATGATTATTGCGTGGAACAATATCCCCACAAAGGAAGAAGGTTCTGTGGAAAGAAGGTGGTCTGAAGAGGATGAAATCTCTTATAGAAGAACATGTAGTATGCAGAAGCGGTATGTAGTGGAAGTTCTCGGGGTCAATATATAAAGGTGGTATGAGACAATGCAAGAGGAGGCCGTCCGTGGGAGAAGTATCCCATGAAGGAGAAGTGGTATGAAGAAAATGAGTAATTTCTTAGAGGAGGTGATCCATATAGAATACTCGTTACATAGTACAAAGAGGAATAAAGGTGGTACACAAAATAGGCAAGGTGGTTTGCAGAGGGATAAACAACGACTGTGAAATCTCAAAATTAGTTCGCAAAAACAATTTACACTAACCTAACTCTACACAGAAAAGTGGATTTCATCCATGGGTGAAAAAGGGACTTCAACACATCATATTCCAATATTTAGGATGCGTGATTTCATTCAAATTAAGGGACCTATAAGTAAATAAACTATGAGTATGTCGATTACACAATAATTTAGTGAAGGAGGAGGAAGATGGTGATCCTTCCAACTAGTAGTGATCCAGAGGAAGAGACATAAGGAGTGAACCTTGGGAATAAAGTGAGCAGACCCTAAACCAAGTAAATGCAGTGTTCCTAGGCATAGATGATCTAGCCCTTGTAATTGGTAGCGAGATTTAGTATATTTCGTACAACATCACATCATCATTGTATGCTCCATGGATGTAGCCCCATGAGGGTGAACCAATTAAAAACTTTAGTGTCATGTGCATGATTTCATTTTTATTGATATATTTATATGGGAGAAAATGAGAAGTGTGTTTCATTTAATAATAATACAAGATATTAAGGGGTAGTTTTTTTAATCTTTCATACCCTAATTCACCCCCCCCCCCCACATCTTAGGGTATTTTACCTAACGGACCTAAAAATTAGTATCCGAGGGAAAAGATAAAAGTCAGTGGTTCTATCTCAATAGATGTAATAGTGGTGGTCATTCAAAAAATAATTATGATATTCGATGGTAAATTTTTTTAATTATGGTATAATTAGATGAATCACTTATTCTGATCATTAGGGATTGATTTCTTTATAGCTGCTATGCATGGAATATTAGTCGATATCAATTGTGGTTTATTATCAAAATATGAAAGTAGGGAATTGGATACAGATTATGATGGGAGCGATGATTTAGGAGGAGCCCTATAAAATGAAATTTAAACAAATGTGATGTCTTGTAAAACATCACATTCCATGTGGTTGAAGCTACAAAATATCTATTAATGAGATTCAAAGGATAGATATCAAAAGCTCTAGTTTTTGCGGAACATTTATGAAGATATGATAATGAATCCAATTGAATTTGTTGATGCATTCTTTGATAGGGTAAATGTTGTAGTGGATGAAATGTGTGGTATTAGAGAATTCATTGAAGCTATAATTGTTATGAAGCATCTCCTGAGGAAACATCCTCCTCAGTTTAATCTAAATGTTTCAGTACTGGAAGATAATGATCCAATGGAACTGAAATTTGATAAATATCATAATACCCATGTTTCATACGAAATGAGAAATGATTATAAAAATTTTGTGGAAAAGGGTAAGTCCAAAGAAGTGGCATTCAAGACGATGAGGAATATGTATATTTAATATAGTCAAGAGGAAAATGATTTTTGTGATTTCATGTCATTTCTCTCTTAAAATTGATAAAGAGGAAGCAGAATATTCAGCAGTAAACTTCCACATGCATGCATCAGATGTGGAAATATTGGAAATTTTTCAAAAAAAGTTCATATGAAATTTGAATATGATGATAAAGAAAATGATGGAATTCTAAAAAATAAGTATTCAACCAATGTAAAATGCATGATAACTGCTAGGATAAAGTACTCCAAAAAAGAAGAATCTTCTTTCAAAAGAAGATGAAAGTTCAGATTAATCTGAGGTAGAAGAGATGGAAGACTGAAAGGATCAAAAAGTGGATTCTTTAGTAGTATGTGTTGGAAAATACTTAATAATAGAATAAACTGATAGTTATGTGGAAGAAGTAGAAGGAATAATTGATCTTTAGGATGAATTAGAAGATTATCTTGAAGATATTGATGTTTGGAGAGACAAAAAAAAGAATTATAATAAAGTGTTTTGTGATTCCAAACTCTCTATATAGTAGTAGGAAGAAGAGAAGTATAATCTGAATAAAGAAATTGAAAAAATGAAGTGTTTAATGATAGAAATATTCTAAAAGGTGGTTGAGTACAAACAAAAAATTTAAAAATACAAAAGAAATGTAAATATTTTAACTAAAACTGGAAAATACTAATCAAACATATCAAATAACTTAAAGAGGAATTCATTAGTCTCCGAAGTAATGTTAAAGATCATGAAAAACAGTTGACTCCAGGTACAAAATCTGGAAGGCAAATCATACAGACAATAGGGATGATAAATGTTGATCATTGTGGTCCAGTATAAAAGATGCAATAATCAAATCAAAATGGTATGGTTGGAATGGGTCTTAATTGAAAACAGAAAGCAATAACAGTTGAAGTCAGACCACAAGCACCTACTCTAAGATTGATGATTTATTTGGGTTTGAAGCCATATTAGAATATTCATAGAACCCAATGGATAACTTATGGTGTAGTATTTCTATACAGGAATTTACCTCGCATAATATTCTGTTGTTGTAGCAAGATGGGACACACACAACATGTTTGATCTGTAAAAAATTGGTATCGAAGGAAACATGACGGACAGAGGCACTCATACATGCTCAATTTTACACATCATCATTTTAGGGTTACTATTTCAAGTGTGGAGGATTGAGACACATGGAAAGATATTATTTATCAATAATATAGAGGAATGTTCCGAAACAGACGAAGGATGGCCAAATTCAGTAGAAAAATGTATCATCAAAATAGATTAAAATGAAAAATTTATTTTCATCTCTACAAGATGAAGCTGGTCCCCCATATTCTATGGAATGTCAAGAGTATCAATCCATATCATTCATGAATATAGAAATAGGGATAAAAAATTATTTGAGAAGGAAGTGGTTTCATAAATTTCACTCAAGGAATCATATCACACTCGAATATGGATAATTGAAAATGGGTTACCCTCCAATATGACAGGAATCAGGGATATAGTAACAGGAATTAGGTATGAGAAAGAAGGTATTATAATATTTTGTAATTATGATGGGTTGAAAATCATGGTCTCTAGGAAAGAAAATTTTGGGTAAAATACATAATATGTTAAGGTATCTTGGTTGTTGAAGGTCATAGTCACAACGAATTATGTACAAGTTGATTGTGTGACTCAATACATTCCATATGATTTTCCATGAAATTATGCATCATCAAGGAAAAATATGGTTCTATTTTATTGTTAATAAATCATACAAAATTGAATATTTATCTTCTTAGTGGAGAATAAGATATGTGATTTGTTTCCATATAAGAAGAAAATAAGTTTTCGTAGAAATATTTTGGACACGTTATCCAAAAATCCTCTGATGTTTTGGTGAAATATGTTAATGCTCGAGACCTACCTATATTATCACATGATCGTAAACATACATGTGATGTCTGCCAACAAGAGAATATCATTTGAAAGTCCTATATGGAAATATATAAAATTTCAAAAAGATTGATTGAGTTGGTTTATATTGATGTGTGTGGTCCAATTTCAACAAGATCTCTTGATATGATGAGATATTATTTTCACTTCATTGATGATTATAGAATTATGGAATGGGTTTCAATCATCACCCACAAATTGGAGGTATTCAGTTTCATAAAAACATATCAAAGTGAAGTTGAGATGATGTTGGGTCAAAAAATCTAATAGATTAGAATAGATAATGGAAGAAAATTCACAAATTCCCAAGTAGAGTATTATCTCGAGAAAAAAGGTATAAGGCATCAAGTGTTAATGGTAAGAACTCCAGACCAAAATGGAGTAGTTGAGAGAATAAATCAGATTGTTAACAATATGGTAAGAACAGTTCTCATTGAGAAAGACCTTCTAGAGATATTTTTTGAAGATGTAGTGCTAATAGTAGTCTACCCATAACATAGAGAATTTATATGCCCTAAATAATAGAGGACATTATATGAGCTATGGAATGGAAAGAATCCATCATTATAGTATTTTCATATTTTCCGAATTAAGTGTTTCATTCTCAAAAGGAGAAACATAGGAAGTCTGATTCCTATGGAGATGAAGGGATATTTATTTTATACTCTAATAAATGAAAAGAAAATAAATGTTTCAATAATAGGGTAGGAAATATTATTGAAATCCATGATGTAACCATAGTGGAAGATGTGTAGAATCTTCAGAAAATACATGATCCGAATTTGGTGGATAGTGATAATGAAATAAGAAGATAATGGTATGCTCTAGTTATAAAGGATGATTCATAATAAGACTCAGATGATTATTAGAATGAGGCTTAATCAGTATATGCCCAAAGACAGAATAGAAGAGCTGAAATTTATTGAAAAAACATAATTGGTGATCAGACAACACCAGTACAGAAAAGGAGGATAAGGACTCTATAGATAGCATCATACTTATCATTGGTATATCCAAAATGTTTTGGTGAAGCAGCTGGTGATGAGAATTGCGTTTAGGATATGAATGAAGAGTTTGACCAAATTTAGAAAACTCAGACGTGGGATATTATTTCGAGGATAGCAAACAAACATTTCACCATGACAAAATTGGTATTTCACAAAAAAAATGAATGAATATGGTGATGTGATTCAAAACTAAGCATGGATATTGTGAAAAGGGTACTCCTAGATAGAGGGTATTGATGTTGATGAAATGTTTTCACCTATTTCAAGGCTATATATAATTCGATTATTATTGGACATACCTGTGTAATAAAAGTTCAATGATTTCCAGATGGGCATCAAGTAATCATTTCTAAATGGGGTTATGGAAGAATATGTTTATATTGGTTATCCAAACTATTTTATTATTCATGTAGATGAGAAAATAATTTTTCATCTATTGAAGTCTTTAAATGGGTTTAAGCAAGAACCAATATCATGGTATTCAAGTATAGATCAGTTTTTGAAGAAGATCAGTTTATTGCATGATGGGTTTGATTACAATTTATATGTAAAAAATGAAAGAAATCAATGGATTATGGTACTGGTATATGTCGATGACATAATCTTTAGTGGATAAGATGAAACACAGTATAAAAAGTTTTCTGAATACATGAAAATTGAGTTTGAAATATCAATGATTGGTTAACTGATGTTTTTATTGGTTTACATGTAACACATGGAAATAATGACACATTAATTTCTCAATACTAATATTCCAAGGAATTTAAAAGAATGTTTGCAAATGATAATTCCATGGAGATGAAGACTCCAGTGGTGACTTGAAGGAAACTATTAAGAGATGATGAAGGCAATGTAGTGAATGTTACAGAGTGGAGGAAAATAATTGGTACTCTACTGTACTTGACAATAACAAGGCCTGAAATTGTTCTTTCCATATTTCAAGTAGCATAATATCAAATTAATTCCAAAATAAGTCACATTATTTCTATAAAAATAAAACTTAGGTATATCAATGTAACCTTGGTTTTTATTTTGTTTTATAATGAAAAATATCATCCATTTCTATTGGGATATACATATGTAGATTAGTCCGGTTCAGAAGATGATAGAAATCAATGTTTGGAGTAGCTTTCTATATATGAGTATTGTGTTTTTCTTGGATAAGAAAGAAACAAGATTTCATTTTATTGAGCACTGAATAATTTGAGTATATTGAGGACACTCAAGCATTCTCACAGTTACTATGTAAGAAACAACATCTTGTGGAAATGGGGGATGAAGTGAAGTTTACGATTGGAATCCATGTAGATATTTAAAGTTATATTAATTTGAGAAGAACAATCCAATTCATCACTCATGAAAAAAGCACATTAATATCATGTATGATTTTATTATATATAAGGTGGAGTAAGTGCTTTTGATGTCAGAGTATGTGCCTACAGAACAACTTGTTGTAGGAATTCTATCAAAGGCCTTACCTAAAGAAGCATTTGAAAGTAATTTAATGAATTTAAGATTTTAGTCGACTCCCCACAATTGAAAAAGTGTGTTTGTGGGGCCTCTATCTGCAAGGTATGGTGTGTTTTTACCAAATGTGATAATCTGTGTTCTTTACCCTATTATAAACATAACAGGAATGGCCTTTGAGTTCATTGAAAAATGGGAAGATATTTTTGATTTTAAATGGGATAATGTTTCGTAATAAAGACACAAGGAGAATATGTCAGGTCAAACAACAAGATATAGGGTGTAAAAGATATTTGGGGGAGAAATGACATAGTGATAGTTTTAAATTTGATTATACTAGACGTGATCAATCAAATGAGATATATCACGACAGCTGAGGTTCGTGATGAAATCTAAATAGTGGTGTTGGAGTGGAATGCTGTGGTTCATTGATGAAATTTTCATTATAATCTTTTTTCTCTCACCGAACATTTGTCATGTGGGATTAGAGTATGTGTTGAGTAAATAATTTATCTCTATCTTAATCACACGAAGGTAATAGTTGTATAATATTGATGAAACATTAAATATGTATCATTTTATAAATGAGTTGTCAACAAACACAAAGGGGGAGATTGTTGGGAAAAAACTCCTCAAGGTGTCTTATCGGTATGTATTGTGTGTGATTGTGTTTATTGAAAAAACCAGGTGACCATGAATGAGTATGGTTGGTGTTTTCCGAAGAAGGTTGTTAAGATAGCACAGTTTCACAGTGTTTGTCAAATTTTAGGGCCCTCAAAATTTGGATCATGGTTTTTTTGAAAAGAATGATTTCTATATAGGGTAAAATAGTATGTGGACCATGAAGCATGGTTCATAGATTGAAAAAGTTGTATGTATAACATAAAAATAATTTAGAAAATGAAGGGAACTGCGAAGCATGAGGTCCATAATGTGTACATGAATGGTTTACGGAAGTTGAAGAGTTTTCGGAAGCAGTTCTCGGGATTCCATGCGGTTCACGGTGAAGGAATGCAGTACACTAAAGGCATGAAGTGCGCATATACTTGTGGTATGAAAGATGGATTATCATTATCAAAATAAGACTATGATTTGAGAATCCATTAAGGGATTAGTTTGTGAAAACATGAACGTGATTTGGGATGTCTCAATAGAGGAGAGGTAGTACGTGGACCGTGTAGGGAAAACAGTTTGTGGGATGATTGTGGTTTGTGAAATATGCAAGTACGCGGTGGAGGCAGCACCACATTGAGGATTTGGATAATCATGGAATATAGAAATTTTTGTAACAATTTTCCTATATGTGGAGAGCTAATCCCATTATTGAAAATGAGTGAATTCTATTAGATTAAATCATCACTTCGAGAATTCAGTGAACTTTTGAAAGAAGTTCGCGATGAAGAATTTCTTGGAGGGTAAAGTAGTTCTCATGGAAGAAATTCTTGCAATGGACTTTTCTGAGGCTCTGTAGCTCTACAAATGAAGAAGTATCTATAAGAGGAAGGTGGTACATAGAGGAAGAACTCAACTGCAGAAGTAGAGGTGGTATGTGGAAGCAGTACACAAAGGCAGTTCGTAGAGTCGGTATGTGAAGGTTTTACGAGACATCGCTAGTGGAGTCCATCTATGGGATAAGGATTCCATGAAGGTGAAGTGGTACACAGAATTGGAGTCCGTTTTCCAGAGAGGTGATCTATATATCATTACCACTACACAGTACAGGGAGGAAGCAAGGTGGTATGTGGAATAGGAAAGGTGGTTCACAGAGGACTCAAGGAATATTAAAAATGATCAAAAAGAGTTTGCGAAAGAAATTTCTGCTAGCATAATAGTATGAGGAAAAGTGTATTTGATATATAGGTGAAAGGAATCTTTAATAGATCATCTACCAACATTGAGGATGATTTATTTCATGAAAATTAAGGGACCTACAAGTCCATAAACTGTAAGTGGATCCTTTCCAAGAGTAGTGAGAGAAGGAAGAGGAAGACAGTGATCCTTCCCACTAATAATGATCCATAGGAAAAGACATAGTGATTGAACCATTGGAATTCAGTGAGGAGACCATAAAACATGTAAAGGAAGTGAGACTAGGCATAAAAGATCTATTCTAAACCTTGTAATTGGAATTAATGTTTAGTGGATTTGGAACATTGACACATCTCCATTGTGTGATCTTTGGACTTATCCCAATGAGGGTGAACTAACTATAAATCATTGTGTTCTATGAATGATTTAATATATGTCATATATTTCTATGAGAGAATAATATATGTGTGTTTTTTTATAATGAAACAATAACCGTAGGGGCAGTGGTTTTAATCTATCATACCGTGATTCATCCACCCTCTTAAAGTAGTTGACCTAGTGGACCTAACATGGGTGGTAAGGGAAGTGATAATAACACTCTTAATGTTTACCACACACATCATCAACATCTCCTCTAGTGAAAGTAGAATGCCAAGTGAATATTTTCATCTTTTCCACAGGGTGAAAAAGTCTATGACTCGCTCAACATGCCTTTGATTTAAATTGAAGACTTCATAAATTCTTTTCTTTATTGTGGTGGATTTAAACTGATCGAGGAACTATATAAGAGGGACCTACAAACTAGAAATTGAACCTATGGTAACTGGATATACCAGATGAATGTGGGTCATTCTAGTGTTTGGATGAAACATCAGTGTTTGGTATCCTCTATCTATTCTGAAGTCCCCAATATAGGTCAAAACCTTAATGTAATTTGGTTTATGTGATACATTGGGTCACATATCCTCTTGAATAGAGATTAAATTGAATTTCCAAACTTTGGAGGTGCTCAGACACTATCCACCCACACCTGGAACGACATTCCATTAGGTGTTTTTTCCACCATTCTTTTTTCCAGTGCTTCACGAAGAGCAATGAGAGAAGATATCAAGTCATCTTGGTGTAGGTATCTGATCCTAAAGGAATTAGATGATCCATCCGCTTGGGGTGTATCATGACCTTGATCCTGAGTAAGGTAATCATGCTGACCGGGCAGGGTCGATGACTCATACCTTGGTCTCTTTCCATATCGCACATATTCTTTTGTGTCTGGATATGCGAGGCCACAAAGATTGAATGGGGGCTTCTGGACAAGTAGAAATGGTTCCACACTAGGTGATATATTGGATCTCTAGGGGAACTATTGTATGGTGGGAACCACTCAACAATGAAGTCAAATGTGAACCTTTTATACTCCTTCAATCTATACATTCAACACAACCATGAAACAATCATAATGTTCAACATTTACCTTTACCTTGTTGAAATACCTATGGGTAGAAAGTAATTCATCTTTGGATGAACATCCATGTTTGATTGCCTGCCAATGCCAATGTGTGAGGTTGATTTATATAGGGTCTATCTGGTACTACAACTCTCTTTAAGAGAGTTTTTCCCAATCATATCCTATATCGCTGGACCTTTCCCTATAGTCCTCTAGAAGTTTGGGTATGACCATGTTTTCTATAATTGTAATGAGAGGGGAGATTCCATCATTAGTGGATTGGCCAGAATGCTACAGGATATGGTTGAAATATAGAGAAACACACTATCCTAGCCTCTGATATGTACGCGTGGATATTTTTCTTCCATAACATGGAAGATAGTTGTGAGGATCTTGAAATTGGTTTTCTAAGGGGCCCGGTTGTAACTGTATAACTCATGACATAGATCCATCTTGAGCACTGTGATATCGACCTTTCTTATTATTTGCTCAATTACATTAAGGTGATCCTGAGATCCTGGGTAGGCCATGCAATGGTCATAGAAGTTGTGAAATATCACCCAGGTAATTTCAAAGGAACACACTTCTTGGTCTTCAATAAGGGAATCAAGGATGTAAAATTCTAGAGTTTTAGGTGGTCAGAACACCACTGACCGATGATAAGGGGATAAAATGTACCATATGACTTCTTTCACAGAAGAAATGTCATTCTCCTAGTAAGAAAAATCCCTAATCAGTACTAAAGAAGAAATGGTTAGTGACAATAATTTAGACTAGTTCTGCTATTTTTTTACAATGATAAGAGTCTATTTGTGAGTAAAATTTCCATTAAATGTTGTAAAATCTCTCAAGGGTTGTCATAACCTCATCATCACATCCCTATAAGAAGGAGTGTTAACCATTGACTCATGTGTAAGTGTGGAAATGTCTAAATTGAGATCATTGAAGTTCTATCGATAATCTGTTGGTGTCATCACATATTTTAAAATATCTCTAACTTATTGGATAGAGGTAGATATTAGGGAAAGTATTGATGATAGATATGGCTACATTACAAGACCATCAAAGAGAGTTAGAACATCCTTCACTAGAAAGTACTTGTGGAGGTATCTAGGGATCGTATGTAACTCAAATTTAAGGATCATAATTCTCAATCATCGGGAACCTATCCCAGAATTTGGTAGTTTGGATTCAGGTTACCTCATTGAGTCATCCATCACCTCAGAATATGAGTGTTATATGATGATGTGGCACTTCCCAGTATTCTACCTCCATCCATGGGTGTTCTCCCTCCTACCCTAGGATAGTTCTTCCAGGAAAGGTATGTATTTGGTATGGGGAGGACCTCTATGTTGAATAGTAATAGAATGTTGAGGAGATCCGTAATGAATGATGATGGAGAAAGGAGGACCTCTGATCTGGTTGGTGATGGCATGTGGAGGACCTTTGTGTACACTAGTGATGGAGTAGGGAGGACCTCCACCTTTATTGTTAATGGAATAGGAAGGACCTCTATGTGTACTGGTGGAGGAGTGGAGAGGAACTGCACTATGGTTTGTGATGGAGAATGGAGAAATTTTACTTTGATTAGTGGGAACATAGGGAGGAATGACTTTTTAAATTACAAGAGCATGGAATGGACCATCATATTGGATCTTGATGGAGTAGGAAGAACCTAAAATCTTATTGTCGATGGTATGGAAATAACCTCCACAATGAGTCTCCAATTAATAGGATGACCTATGATTGACGTCCATGATGTTAGTGATTGAGATAGTCAACCCAGCCTTCATGTGAGGTGGTTTTTGTATTTATCTCAATCGGGGAATGGCATATCCCTTTTCACCTACTATAGGGATTTGAAGGGATATTATGTTGGTGGAATGGTCTATTGAAAATCTAGAAGATTCCCCTTTTTTCCTTTTCTTACCCTTGAAATTGATGTTGGGTGCTTTAGACCATGTTCGACGAAGCAGGGTTTAAATCCACTCGTTCATCGGCCTACAGGTCCAGTCAATACATGTATTGATGAGGGCCATTAGGATCCCTATGAAACAGATCATGGGCAGTGGTGACTGCAGGTGTGACTTGAATGTCCCATACCTCCATAGGGTATGGTAATGATAAATCCATGTTCTTCAGGGAGAGGCTTCCAAATTAATTAGTCATCGGAATGAGGGGTAGTTTCTCCAAGCACGACCCTCAGGGGAATTGATGCATCAAGTCATTGATGCCTCCATGTACTGGAAGGCCATATCCCAGGTTCACCAGGGTATTAGTCACCCTCATCTGTATGATTTTAGTCGGTGAGATAGGTCATGGGTGCCCAAAATCTAAATTTGTGGTTGGAGTCATGGTGTAGGTTCATGTATGTGGGATTACCACATCCGATTTCCTCTTTCCCCAGCACTTATGATAATAAGGATGATAAATCCACATCGTATGAGGATTTTAAGTAATGTGAATTTATCCATCAATATATGTATTGGAAAAGTAATTTACAATTCCCCAACCTCATCAAATATTCCAAAGCAGAGAGAGATCTATTCATAGTATGTCATGAATCGAGGATTCCCAATGCTAACTGACCCAATTCACAAGTGAGTTCTATTATTGGACCACCATTTTATTGGTGGGACCTAGCGATGAATGTTTGAATCAGGTGACATGATAATTCTTTACTTCTCTAAATTCTAATAATCCCCATGGTTGATGAGAATAGTTTCATATCAGGTTCACCATTTCTGTTTCTGAGGCTTTCGCTAGGGCACTACTACATCACATGTGGCATATATTCCCCACATTCCAACTTTTCAAATCCATTTGACCTTTATCACTTTCATTAGTGATGTATTCTCCTTGAAAAATATGAGATGATGGGATGTTAGTTACTCTTTTCATGGATTATTACATGGAGATCATTTCCATGTCCGAGTCTCCCGCATAGATTATGTCATGTTTAATGAACTCATTATTGATTCCATAACCATGTTAATGATAGTTAATTACGATGATTCTATCATTATATGGAATAAAACATCAGTCAAGTTGAGTAGTCATGTAGGGAATGTGTGGGAATTTATGGACATTGGGTATATTGGGAACCTGTATATTCTTCCTATTTTGATTGAATATCACGTGTAATGTATCTTAGGAATGGAACCCAAGGCATGCCATGTCAACCATGATATAATTAATGTCGGGGGAATATGTCCTCCCAGGTTTATTACATTAGTTATCCCATAAATACTACAAAATTATACTTTAACAACACTATAAAAGGATGTTATCAGTTCTAGAAAAGAACTAACTACATGAGAGAGGTTAAAATCCATGGTCTTTCATCAGTGTTGAAAATGAGATGAAAAAGGGGTCCCTATCTGCAATAAAAAGAACTGATAAATGTGGACATTATCAATGCTTTAATTTATCACTGCTAAAGGATCCATTTATCAAACCTTTTTTATCACTAATAAAATATACCTTTATTAGAGCTTCTATGAGAGATGATAAAGTAGAAATTTATTAGAAATGATAAATATGGACATTATAAGAACTTTTAAAAGCACTGATAAAGGGCCATACTGCACTGTGAAGTTACATCACACTACATCACAACTGATGTGTGTTGTAACAGCACACCGCAACTCCAAAAACACAATAGATAACAACAAAAACTATACCCAATACAATATTTAAATGAGTTTAAATTTACAACACGAACAAAAGAAGAAAACACTATATTATACACATTTCAAATATTTTATTATACAATTACATTAATAAAAATTATTACACACATCCAAAAACATAAATATTCCTTTATCTTTTAATCCTAACCCAAATCATGTTATCACTGAAAAAACCACCCATTATTGATCAAAAGAACACACATGTATAAAAAAATTATTTTTTTGTAATAAAATAAATAATTAAATTAATAGAAAGTGATAATTTTACTAAAATTGATGTCAATTTTAAATAAAAAGATGCACTTAGAGTCATATCGGTCAAAATGCGAATCATATTAAGGCGTGTGTGATTCTAACATGTCGAAAATTGCATGTGGACCTTTGTCTTAAATTAACAAAAAAATATGAAATTGTATGATCGATTTTGAGTACTTCAGTTTTCTTTTTTACCAAAATGTTATTTTAAAATGGAAACATCCACTTTTGATTCATTCTAATCACATCGTGTATCGGATTGATGTGAAACAGATTCCTACACATCAAAAAATGACATATCAGTTATTATCCTAAATTAACCAGAATATCAGAGTGCATTTGATAAGTTTTTAGTGAGTGAATCTTTTTGAACTAAAATGTTAACTTTAAACTGATAACGGGCACTTTGAGTCATATTAGACACATAATGTATCATATTGAGGTGTGGATAATTCTTACATGTCACAAATAACTTATGAATCATTTTTAAATGTATTAAAACAATAATAATATTCATTCTTGGTTCTTATTAGAAAATTTGTCTATTTTACTAAAATTGATGCCTATTTTAAATGACAAGACACACATTGAGTAATATTGGAAAACTGTGCATTAGATTGATGTACGAATGATTCAAACACATCCCAAATGACTTATGAAGAGTTTTTTAATGTATAGAAACACCCAGAATTATATTTCTTAGTTTTGAGTAGGAAAATTGTCCATTTTACTAAAATTCATGAGCATTTTAAATAAAAAGGCACAATTTGAGTCATACCGGTCATATCGTGCATCAGATTATTGTAATACTAATTCCTACACATCCGAAATGAATTATTCATAGTTTTAGTAAATTATCATAATAATATGAATTTTTATTCTTGGTATTGAGAAAGTCACTTTTCTTTTTTACTAAAATGTCATTTTAAAATTGAAACATGCACTTTGACTCATAATGATCACATTGTGTATTGGATTGAGGTGAGGATAATTCCTAAACATCAAAAATGACATATTGTTCATTTTTCTATTATATTTAAACAATTTTAATGGGTTTTCTCAATTTGAGTAGGTCATTTTTCCTTTTTACTAAAAATGATGTCGATTTTAAATAATAACACACACGTGGATTCATATAGGTCACAATGTACGTTGGATTGAGGTGAATAGGATTCATGAAAATCTTCAATCACATATGGATCATTTTAATAAATAATAAAAAAAATATGAATGTGTTTGTTCTATTTTAAATAGGTTAGTTTTTTTTCTAAAATTGACGTCAATTTTAAATAAAATGCAATTAGAGTCATACTGGTCACACCATGGATTAGATTGAGGTGTGGATGATTCATACACATTAAAATAACTTATTTATTATTTTCCTAAATAATAAAAAAATCTAAATGTGTTTTCTCATTTTGAGTATGTCACTTATTATTTTTACTAAAATGTCTTTTTAGATATAAAACACACACCTTGAATGATACATATCATATCATGTATCAGTTTTATGTGAGACCAATTACTACAAGTAATAAACAATTTATGAATAGATTACCTAAATTATCAATAAAATACGGGTACATTTTCTTGGTTTTTAGTGTGTGATACTTTTTTAAAATCAAATTTCTATTTTAAACTGATAATGGACACATTGGGTCAGTTTTATTTTTTTACTAAAATTAATATCAATTAAAAATAAAAAGTAGTACATGGAGTCATACTAGACACATTGTGTGTGATATTGAGATGTTGTAGAATCCTACACATCCCAGAGTTCAAAAACAATCCTAACTGTCAACATTACCATGATTTCAATCAATTTCATTGTTGAACTGCAAAAACATTATGAAAACATTGAATAAACCACATCAACAAGAAAAAAATAATCCACCTATATAAAAAATTATTATAAGTAATACTAAATATAAATAAATTAAACATAAATATGAAATTAAACATTGATTCTATTGATAATGAATTTACTCTTCAAATATCAATATTACCACTATGATTTCATAGAAGAGGGAACATGAAAGATAGTGATAAATGTCCACACTGAAGGGGTGAATGGTTTTGAGGGATAAGAAGTATGTGGAAGTTTGGGTGAAGAAAGGGATTAAAGATAGACAGATCAACCCATCATGAAAAAAATAATCCACCTGTATAAGAAAATAATTATTTTGGGAGTAATACAAAAAAGAAATAAATAAAACATAAATATGAAATAATAAATCAATTTGTTGGACAATGATTTTTCTTGGAAAAAATCATGATTACATCTATAATTTATCAGAGGTAGCATCATTTATCTTCATACAATGAAAGTGTAGAGAACATTAAAGAAAGTAATATATGAAACACTATAGGAGTGAAAAGGTTTTGAGGGATAAAAAACATGAATGTCCTAAAGAGCACCCAAAATTGAGATAAATAACCCAGCTCTATAAGAAACAAAATTATGTGAGTAATACTTAAAAGAAAAAAATTATTCATAATTATTAAAAAAATAAATTAATTCTATGAACAATGATTTTATTTTGAAAACATTAGGATTACCTTTGACATTTTTCATAGGCAGCGTCGTTTCCTTTCCTCTTATGGAAGAGGAGATTACTTAAAATAAATTGATAAATGCAACACTTTAGGGGTGAAAGGTTTTTGAGGGAGAGGAAGTATGTGAATGTTTTGGTGCACAATGGCATGGATGATAGATAAAGAACCCCAACTCGAGAAAAATAATCCACCTATATAAGAAAAAACTTATTATATGAGTAATAATAAAAATAAATAAATTAAACATAAATATGAATGAATACATTAATTCAATGAACAATGATTTTACTATACAAACACCAAGATTAACTCTATGATTGAACGGAGACAATGACATTTATATTCTTACAAAATCGTGACACATGGAAAGAAATATTTTAAATTAAAAAAACTCTACAAGGAATAATGATAATTAAATCAATGTATCATTATATAACTTTTTACTAAAATAGAGAAAGAATATTGTTAGCTTGACTTTACACTTTCTAAATGGTTTCTTTGGTCCATATATAAGCTAATAACAAAACTAAGGATTCTGTGTGCACTTCATTATGGTTTAGAAGACTATATGGATATCAGGAGAATCTAAGACAATTAATAATATTAATGTCTATTTGGATCCATTGATCAATAGATCCAAAAAAAGGACTAGATGTGCATCACTCACAAAGTTAATAATGAAATTAACGATTCACTATACACTTCAATATTATTGGTTAACTACCACTTAGCATGGCATCTGATCTGAACATCCTACCTAACTTCCTTGTGATGCTCTCATCCCACACACACTCACCACCATCACTATCATATCACCATTAAACATTCAATTTTCATTCTCTTACTCACAATTTTATTTATTATTTGAACATGAGGTAGTATTTTTTCATCATATCATTTTCAGATTCTCATGTTTCTTCTTCAAGAATATGTGTTTTCCACAAAACCATTGCACAATGAATTATCTTATTCTAAAAAATTTTCTCTTTTTTTTCATGAAAATAATTAGTTTTTTCACTATATGTGGGTGGTGATAGAATCAGGTGGACGCTAGATATGAAGTTCAGGTCAGAAGTTGTGCTAAGAAGTAGTTAACCTGAATAGGTGAAGTGCACAAATAATCCTTAGTTTTTCTATTAGCATTATGAGTGATTCATAACCAATAGTTGTTTGGGATCCATTTATCAATGAATCCAAATAATTATCTTGAAAAAGGAATTCCTATGTGTGGCCTTTTCTAACTCTCCACACAAGGAAACCCCCTCCCCACAAAGAGGTAACTCCAGAGAGAACCCCAACCAAGAATAAGCCATTTCTAGTTGATATGGAAGAGAGTACCGGAGGGTGACAACTCGGGTGGTGATGGTTCGTCAAGAAATCCGTTAGCATGGGTGGGTTGCGCCTCATTTTTCCCACCTAGTCAGAAACTGGGTGACCTGGTAAGGCTAGTGGTTCTCAGGAGAGAGGTTCTCCCCGAAGGTGGACTCCCATGATTCAAACCATGTACCTAAAAAATAATAGATTTTTTTGTACCCCTCTACATCAATACTTCACCACCGCTGAAGTGTCATCAATTAAGACAAATAGACATCAATATTATTCCAACTCTTCTGGAATTTTTTTTTTTTGATTACAAAATTGTAAACATAAAAAAGGATTTTAGAATAGTCATCTTCATGCTCCCTTGAAAACCTGATGAACACTTTAACTCAATATTCAAATTAATTTTTCATATGATTAGTATTCATCAATTTTTAGTTCATATCAATCTTATTGGGTTCAAAAATAATTAATATTATAAAAAATATAAATAAATAAAAATTAATTTAAAAATGTGTAATTGATCATTTTATTTATTAAAAAATAATTTTATGGATAGATTGAAAGTGTTTGTCAATGGGTATGGCATTATATATAGAGGTTCAAGAGACGAATGATGATAATAATTTTCTACATTAACAATTACCAATGTTTTAAGGTTATTGATTAGTGAGTTGAAATTTTCCTTAGATTATAGGTGAATTTTAGAATTCATGGGATATTTATTTTCCAATACATGTATGTGAGGGAAGTGTTGTATATATTTAAAAAGTACGAATGAAAACCCATGTTAAAAACCCTTGAAAATTGAATAAAATATTCAAATATTTTGGGTGTAATGTCAATCAATATCATGGTGTCTGGGAGATTCGTTATATGAAAAAAAACTATATTAAAAAGTCTTGACATAATATTTTTATACATGTCATATAGTTAGGTATCAAATTGATTACATGGAAATACACTTTTTATTAGTTAAATAAATACAAAAAAGGTCAATAAATTTATTAAAATTTGCATTGTAGAGAAGAAAATTATAGTGTCTTATAGTTGTATATAGGTCAAAAAAGTTCCATAACTAGACATGGGTAATCTCCAAAAGATATTTGTTTGATAATTATAGAGATAGGGTGAGTAGGATGATTCTGAAAAATCATAATATAGATTGATAACAGTACATAACATCAATGTACAATATTTTATATATTATTATTGAAGGGTTTTATAAATAATGTTGGATTAATCTAAAGAGGGAGAAAAATAAAATATATTTTAATAAAAGTGTACTGACATATGAAGTTGGATTATTGAGAAAAGGTACAACACATTTAGAAATAGATATAGTTTCCAAAAAAACCCAAGACAACCATATATCAAACACTTGATCTGGACCATTAATAGTTTCTAAGGGACAATCTCGACCCCCCTCAAGCTGTCAATAAGCACCAAGGAATAAAAAACAACATAGTGGGAGTGATTTGGTCCAGAATATTAATTAAAATAGTAGAAAGAAAATTTAATTAAAAACTTGTGTGATGCATCCATACATTCAATTACCTTAACAACCATGATAATTAGAAAAAAGAAGACATGAATCATTATAATATAAAATAAATCCCTTAATCTACCTTCATATCCCTCACACACAAAATCTGATGTTTCAATTTCTAAAAATTCACATCTATGGAATACATTGATAGAATAATAAATAAAAAATATGTATTATAACTTTGGGTGATCATTTTGGGAAATGTAAACAATAAAAAATGACCAACTAAACTCTAGGTGACTCCATGTGTCACAATCGTGTCCAAAAACAATTAAATCTCACTATTGAAAAAATGGGCTATACCCACGGTTCAAAACCATGGGTATAGCCCCCCAAACCGTGGGTATAGCCTATACCCACGGTTTTGGGAACCGTGGGTTGGAACAGCGTCGGTATAGGTCCCCAGCCTATACCCACGGTTTTCTAAAACCGTGGGTATATGTGTTCTGCCACCGTGTCAAAAAAACATTCCCAATTGCCACGGTGTCAATGGATTTTACCCATGGTTTCAAAACCGTGGGTAAGAAAATGGTTTAAAATGTACAATGATTCATTTGAAAAGAGATTGGACACTACGCGAACCTATGTCCCAGTCATCATACTATGCCGAAAATGATGATATTGGATAATAATCAAGTTATGATACTACCATAGATAAAGATGAATGATTAGAGTGCTTGTGTTGATTATGTCATTTGAGTGTTGTATCAACAATGTACTTGTTATAATAATTATGGAGTATATAAGGATTGTACTATAGTACTATTTCATTAAGGACTTCAGATTGTGTGGAACATAGAAAAGTTACTGAATAGCAGGATAAATTTTTGGAAAATATATGGTTGAGAGAATGATAAACGATAATATAGTTCTGATACCGAGGTAGTGATTTTGGAATAATACATGATTGATTTGGATAAATTATATTGGATATTCTTGACTACCTTGAAACTGATTAATGATTTGTATATTCCATCATTGTTGGAGTTTAAAACATTTTTGGATTGAAGGAGTATATCTATTGTTCTTTAAGGAATGAGGGATCATGAATGTAATCAATAAGGTTTTATGGTAATTAAGGATGTTGCCGTGTTTTAAAAGAATACATGATGAATGTGTTCACATGTTATTACGCAGAAAAAAGGATATTTATTGTGTTTACCTTCCTTATAAATTTTGGACTGACGTATTTTGGATAGTTCGAGTTCAGATTATTTTGGATTTCCATAAAAGGACAACTCGGAGGTTGGGCGGCAACCCGTCGCGTCCGGCAAGGCCGCAAGACTTGAACCCACAACCGAAGGGCGACAAGGGTGTATCACCTACCACTGACCCATGTGATGTCTGAGATTAAATAATTTAGTTTTTTAAAAAAAGATCTGGTAGATGAATTATAAATTACTTTTTTTAACCCTATACGAATAGGATAAATAGAATATATTTTTTTACGTTCTATTATCATTTAGAGTGAAAGATAAGTTTGAGGTAGAAATTTATTAATGGATAAAACTCTAATTATAAAGTAAGTATATCTCCTTATGATCCTAGTAAATCTCATAAATAAATTCCTCAGCATTAAGAAAAGGAACTTAGAACAAAAATGTTGTCCTAGATGGTACCTTAAATCATCACTAATTTATGGCTTTGGGATTGTTGGCCTTTTCATAGACATGTTCTCTACCACTATCCATCAGATAATTGATGGTTATATTTCTCTTCCATATCCATATTTTCCCATATGGAACCCTAGTATTTGTTATTTTCAGTAAACTTCATACTTTCCACTCTTTATTTTAAATAGAGGCCTCGTTAATTCATTTTTCGATGTGGGTTTTCAACTTAGATATTTTGAAACGTCAAAAATGGGTTATCCAAATACCCTATGTTTTGTTGAACCGATGGTATTTAAAATCATCATAGATTGATGAATTTAAGGACCTCAATTTTATATTTGTTTGTGATTGATGACCTCAATCACTACCTATAAATATATACGTTTTTCATCCAATTATATGTCTCTAATTGCCACCAATGTTATTCTAACCGAGACCATAATTTGGTGGTGACCCTTTCATTTCTCTTTTCCACATATTAAGACTAGATTTTAGTAACCTAATTTCTGATATGGGTTTTCCCACAAAGATATTTTCTATTTTAAACATTTTATTTTCGAAGAACAATTTCAAATTGTGAGGATGCAATTTATTGAAGGAGGGGAGAATGTAACACCCCAAGATTTCATAGTGTGTTATTTCTTCAAAATAATTCAATAACTTGCACTACACACAACACCGAGTTCAAGCGCACCATGACTTACCAAACAAGACGTTCAGAAGAGGTTATGAATAGTATTAACTAAATTTTAAACTTTATATATTCCCTATAATTTTAGAATCCATATTATGAGTTTCTTAGACATAATGCAAGAACAAATTCATTTTCAGTATTGCACGTTTTCCAACTTTTAATAGTGAACCCTTTTTAAATACAATATTTTAAACTTTTTGACTAAATGGGGACATCAAAAATTTAAAATGAAACATCCCAAGCCTCAATGGTATGCTTTCCTTTGAATAATACAGTGGCGTGTGTTGTAAGCAACTTCATGTTCTAACACACACTACAACCAATCAAACTAGCCGTTATGAATAGTAATACCTACTTTTTGATATTATATATATTTTATATTTCAAAATGGACTTCAGTTTTGGATTCGGAGTATCGAATTTAGCCTAAGGTGAAATTTTGGTACTTTTCGGATATCTTTCATATTTTGAGGAATAGTGAAAATTACTAAATTTTAATTAAAAAGAAATTTTTTAATCAAAATAATTAATAGTGATAAATTAAGAATTTGAGTGGTTTTAAATTATATTTAGAAAATATTTTTCCCATTTAATACAATGTTGGTCATTAGACATAATTTCACAATTAAACCGAACATAAACAAGTATCAATCTTTTGATAGTTATTATATCTTAAAAACACGTTTTTTGTTTTAACAACGGGAATTAATTTTAAATTAATTTCTACCACTTCTGTGTTTTGTATTTGGAAAAATGGGTTCCATATTTGGAATCAGGATTTTTAAATTGTGTATATAGGTAACTTTTATTTTTAGACATTTTGAATAATTACTGCGGTAAAAATTTTATTTACCATTGTTAAGGGTAAATCCGGTAAATAAGGGTTAACATATAATATTATAATCATACTAAATTACCCTAAAACGTGTCCTAACCTTATTGGTTGATACATGTTCGACCATAGGCATCTTTGGGTCAATTTTGGCACCCCATGGAGCCACTTGTAGGTGATAGGGACACTTTATTTTGATTAAGTTAAAATGAATACAAAAATGACACAAGCATATATCTTTTGGAAAAACAATTTTAACATAGGGTTATATATGTTGGATTTTCATCTATAAATATTTGTTGGAATGATAAAAGGATATCCTATATAATGATATTTTATTTATAATTTTTAAACATTAAATAATTTAATTTAGTTATGACACAATGATGATGTAGTAATTCCCATAATAGTGATAATTTAAAATAATTGATATTATAAATACCCAAATAAATGCAATTTGAGACTTTTTATGAATTACACTAATTTTATAAGTTAATATGACATGTTATGAATCATTTACATAAATGATTTCGAAGTAATAATTCTTTTATGAGTTTCACAAAAATCAACTATTGAATACTGTCAAAATTGACATAAAAGATTTTTTAAAACAAATATTATATTATAAATTGATATTAAATTCCTAAAAATCTAATGTTCGGCCAAGAGACTTATATCATGATCTGTTCATAATTAATGGACCACATTGGGGACTCTTGGATTTATATGGTATGTTTATTAAACATATAATATAAAAATACCAAGAGACATTGTAAAAGTGAAACTAATTAACTTATAGTTAATACTTAAAGATAAGGTTAATATAAGTACCCAAACCTGTATAAATTCATTTGGTTGAGTTTTTTTAGACCCATACCCACCTTATGCTTTGAATAATCAACTTTGGAGCCATTAGAAACCGAATATAAATATAGTATAAATTAATATTTCTAGATTTTCCAAAGGTGCCCCTCACCCCTCTTATAAAAGGGAACTCCTCATTCTCATTTCTTCACACCTTAAAAGCCTTTTGGTTCTGCAAAACTCTGCCCAAATACTCTCCCAACTTCCCTCACTACAACCTAGAGGCCTTAGTTTTATCATAAAGCCATCCTAAGGAGCCCTTTTGATCAAATCAAAAGGTAGAACCCGAAGAAGAGGAAATGATTTCACCACCCTTTTTCAAGTTCCTTTCATCTTCCAATTATTTTTCCGTTGTTGTTACCATTATAAAATAATAACTCCAGAATCATATATATACTGTGATGTTATTATAAATATTGTACAACCATATTCACTATTCTATCCATCCTTTTAATAACATGTCACCATACGTGCGTACGTACGACTTACCGTCTCCACATCGTGGTGTAATTGTTATTCAATAAATTATTATTTGGATGGGTATAATAATGATGTGTAACTCATGTAAATAACAAATATAACATTATAAGGATTCTGTATATATTATATAACATTCAATTATATATTATTTTAATATCAAAAGAATGATATTATCGCTCGTGCGTACGTACGGACTACCGTCTCCACGAACGCGATGAGATTCCTTCTCCATCATATCCATTCAAGTATAATTCTCATTTTATTATTAATAATAGTATATAAGGACTTGATATCATTCTGGATATGAATAATATACAACCTATCCATTACAAACATAGCTTACGTAACAAAATATAAAAAAGAAAACGAGCAAGTTAACACCCGAAACGACGATAATTCTAAGATATTATTAACAAAGCAATGTTAAAAGATCATATATGATATCATATTAATGTATATGATTATTTAATAATTTAATAAAAATTATTTCACCATTATACAGGAGGTTAACCTACACCATTCAAGTAAGAGAGTAAGGTAAGGGTTTATTTCGCAATCTCTTTATTATTCGAGGTTGTTTATACGTAATAATATACTGGGATTTCCTTATCATTCACATCCATGTTTCGTCGAAATGTATTTCAAAACATTTTTACTATTTACAAAGAATATGGTTTAAAGTCATTTATACACTTATGTGTTTTTAAGTGAATGTTTCCATCGTTTTCCAAACAAAGCACTTTTTACCTTTTGACAAATTTAAGGTAAGAATGTTTTTTTAAACTTATATGGCGGGTGCGGCTATTTACCACCATTATAAAATCGTCAAAACATCCCTTACAAGAATACAAGGATATTTTCAAAGTTAATGTTTTATTTTATAATTATGTGACTTTTAAATTATTTCAAAATGAATATTTTAAGAATTTCGGAAAGGTACTCTTTATCAATATCAGAATTTTAAATGTTTTAAAGATTTATCTTTATAAATCTTTTTAATTAATGTCCATGTCTTCAAAATGGTTTTTAAGGATTTATTTATATGGTCATGAATGTTTTTAAAAATGTTAATTCCTTTCAAAAGTTTCAAAGTGGTATGGGACACTTTGATTTAAAAATATCTTTTTAATTACTTCCTTTATAAATGTGTGTCTTTTAAATTATTTCAAAAAAGGAGATATTTCTCTCAAATAGTTTTGATTTCATCTATCTCAACATCCTTTGATGGATTTTAAGCTTATTTGATGTTGATTTATTATTGTACAAAACTTCTATATTGTATTGAAGGTTTTTTGATATGTTTGACTGTGGATGTGCTATTTTTATACCATTCATAGTTTATGGTGAAAGTATTAAAATTTCGTATGCAAGTTTTAATATGAATGTTTATGTTATGTTTAGACCTTTTCATATGGGAATGTATTGGACTCAATATGTGATGGGTGGAGCCCGCTATAGCTCCTCGATGCATCGGTGGGTATCATGAGACAAACTAGTGTCTTGGCACAAGGCCTTGACAAAATCTTATTTGTAGTCTTAGCACAAGGCCTTGGCTATGTGGTTATGATAGTCTGACATTGTGCATTCCGTCATTATGAAAGTGGTTATTGGTTTTGCATGTGACTATTCGATTAGTAGAATATCCATGTGAATAAGTAAATGACATTATTTCATTTTATTTATGCCATACTATGTAGAATGTTCACGTTTGAAAGGCTTTGGTTTTAGTTATACATTGCCTTAAATGTTTATTCTTATTTATGAAAGTTTCAACTATATTGTTATCCTTACTGGGAAATTGAGCTCACCCCTTTTCTATGTTTCATTTTTCCAAGATGTGAAGAAGTAAATTATTAATATCCTGTATGGATATTATGAGGGGTTAATAGTGTGGACTATGTAGAGAATATGTTGTTGTAGTAGTTTTTCACTTTATGATGTAATGTAAAACATTATGAATATATCTAGTGTTTCCAAGGCTACTAAACCAATCGATCTTGAGAGATTTGATCTTTCTTGTGATCATGCAAATGTTATGTAATAATGTACTGACTCTGGGTAACTAGGGTCGGGGCGTTACAAAAGTACACATGTTGATCTACTTTTATAAACAGTCTACAAGGAAACAAGCAAATCATGAATTTCACTTCAACCTATAATCGCTAGGCATGGAAACAGGTGAGACAGCTAAAGTCAAACGATACCCAAAAGATGTAAACTGAACAATGTAAGGGAAAACGAATCCAAGAGTAGCAAATTATCCCCTAACATGGTCAAATTACCTCTACACAAGCATACAAGCAAGGCATAAAAACAACAAGGTCAAAAAGGTAAACACGCGATACCCCGTTCACGGGTATCGGTGGAAAATCACACATAAACTCAAGGACATTGAATAGTAAGGCAAAAAACACCTACCTCGATCCTAAGATATCAATATAATTGATCCATGATGGCTGATTCTCCCTAGAACATTGTAGATCTGAGAAAACACACAAAACGTTCATCCTTAGATAACATGAAAAGGATGAAGAATTGGTAAACAAGGTTCAAGAAGAAGGAAGAACTCACAGATGCGCTTCCAACGCAATCAACCATGCTTGAATCAGAGATCGGACGGAGCGGCAGAAGCTTGGGGAAGATTCGGCCATACGGGTCGCTCTCAAACGAACCAGACCTAGATGAAGACGAATATGTTGAAGAGGCGTGACACTGGTCCGTTTAGTGAAAAAAAGTACACGACATGTATTTTTAATGTACACGTCGTGTAGTAAGTTTTTCCTTACTCCACCAAAATTCACCTCCACGTAACCCCTACACACCGTGTGTATGACCCGGGCACGGCCAGCACACTGCTTCGAGCCTGAGAAGTGTACACGGCATGTACTCAGAAAGTACACAGCGTGTACATCAAAATTTTCTATAAATTCAAAAAATTATCAAAACTCTAGAAAGGGAAAGACATACCTAAAACAAAAATCCGTCTTGTTACAACCGAATTAACACCTACTATTAGTGGCCTTGAAGTGGATAGAACAGTATGGTCATTGCAGAGGTGTGGGATTTGGGGTGACACCCCGAACATATTTTGATAAAAACAATAGGAGGATAAAGATAAAGATATGAAATAGATGAAAAAAATAAAAGATACCTTTTATGAAGAAATTTAATAGTAGATAGAGTTACTAGAAGCTTTTATAGGGGTAGGAAAGAGACAAAATAACTCAAGAACAACCATTTCATGAATATCCCACCTCACACCCACTAGCTTTGAGGTGAGTCATTCCCCTCAAAAAGATATCTTGGCCAAGGTAATCATTATTATAATAACTGTTTCTATAAAATATGAATCAGATAGACACTTATACCTTTTTATTACTGATATTATATAGGGTGATAATGACTGTGATTTATATCTATCAACACCCACTCATCACCTTGTATTGAGGGTTACGATGTTCAATATCCAAAACAATGTGATAAAAAATATACCACTTCCAATATGTTTTGTGAGAGTGTCGATTAATATATACTATGATCCGAGCACCGATCTACCTATTCCAATTGATGAAGAATATATTCATAAGGTTGACCAACTATTGGAACATTCAACGTATGGCCGTCAAATACTGTAAAAAAATATATCGACAAGGAGGTATTCATTTCCTATGTTTTTCATGCTAAACCTTTAATAATTAATGAAAAATGGTCTGAACCAAAAAATGTTATTAAATATGGACAAAGGGATGGGTTGAAATGAAATGTTGAATCAAACCCATCTAAATGATCAACTAACTAATCTAAGAGATTATCCAAAATCACATTTACCCCGCCCATTGAATATCCACATTTAATAATATTAAGGCTTCATGAAAATAAAAAGTTACAATGTTTTAGTAGTAACTTAGTTGATATTGATGAAAAAATGCATGGATATGATGTTATTGGATACATTTATTCTAATAATGTAGATGAAATATTCAACTATGAATGGCTAGGTTCCTCAATTGTAAATGTATACATGAGGTACATTTTTTTGATTAAATTTTCCAAAAGATTGTATACTATGTTAATTATGACTAAATACATTTAATATTTTTACATGCATATATATATCAATACCAATTCAATGGATTTTCCCATAAAAAATTTGGATTCATTAGTCCTCCTGTCACCTATACAGCCCAAACAAAAATAGAATCCAAACAAATGGATGAAAGAGTTGAAAACCTTGGAAAATTGTTTAAAATAAAACATGGTGATGAAATTATCTTCTTAATACAAATGATGTCAGGATAAAATGATACAATTTAATCATATTTAATATATTTTTTATTTTATTCATTACTTATTCCTTTTTTTTGTTTTTATGAAAAATTGGATGCTAATAATGATCAATTTGGATACAACAAATATTTATTTCTTGGATTCACTACATAGATTACCAAATAACTATCCACACATGATAACATTTTTCAATTTTTAATACCCTGAATCCAACATTTTATGACTAAACATCATGTTATATAATTATATATTGTTTTATTAGGATTTTATTATTATATAGAGGTGTGTAAATATCATTTAAATCATGGCATGAGGACAAGAATTGCGCACAATTACCCAGACAAGTTATACAACTGGATATTTATCGAGGTATATATAATAATATTTAAATATCCAAATGCATATAAAAATTACTTATTTTTCTCAATGTTTCTATAGTGTCTAAAATAAACAAATGGAAAATATTTTTTGTTATTATGTATGTAAATTTACAAGATAGATCATATTCTATCAAAAAACACATCCCTAAATAGGTAATATCAATGTTAATTACTAATTTATTTAAAATATTTATTAATCCTTTGTGTATTTATATTTTTCCAGTACTATTATGAATGTAAAAAAATAGTATTTATAAGACGATATAAGTTTTCTTAGAAACAAATGGGCATCGTACCTGATCACGGAATGTATAAAAATGGCATGAAGATGTAACTTATATAGAAGTAATGGATTGTTTTATATTTATGTTTAATTTATTAATTTTTAGTATTAGTCACATTATAATTTTTTTCTTATACTATAGTATTCTTTATAATTTAGTATTCTTTGGAGACTTTGGGATATGTAGGAATCAACAACACCTCAACCTGACATATGATGTGATCAGTATGACTCCAAGTGTTTTTTTTAAATTGACATTAATTTTAGTACAATATAAAACTCACAAACACAAAACCAAAAAAGTATTTAAAATAGTTTTATTACTTTAGTATAATGATCTATAAGTGATTTAAGATGTGTAGGAATTAGCCACAAATTAATCCAAATAATGGTGTGAACAGTATGACTCATAGTGTCTGTTGTCACTTTTAAATTGACAATTTACATCAAAATATGTCACTCAATTAAAATTGAGAAAACACACTCATATTGTACTATCAATTTATTAAATCTATTAAAAAATATTTTTTTACATGTAGGAATTTTTCGCAGTTCAAACTGATACATGATGTGACCGTTATTAGTCAAAGTGCATGTTTCTAGTTTATAACAAAATTTTACTCAAAAAGAAAAGTGACATACTTAAAAACAAGAAAAAATATTTGTATTGTTTTGATACTTGTGTACAACTATACATAAGTCATTTGGGATGTGAAGAAATCATTTTCACCTCAATATAATGCACGGTGTAACCTGTATGACTCCAAGACCATATTTTTTTTAAATTGACATTAATTTTAGTAAAAAAGAAAAAGTGACATACTAAAAAATGAGCAAACACATTCATATTGTTTTGGTACTTTTGGGTAAAACTTCATTAGAAATTTGGGATGTGTAGGAATCATTTTCACCTCAATATGAGGCATGGTGTGACCATTATGACAACAAGTGTGTCTTTTTTATTTAAAATAACATCAATTTTATTAAAATGAAAATTTTACCTAATAAAAAATGTGAAAAACATTTGAATTATTTTGATATTATAGGAAATTGATCCACAAGTTAATTGGTATGTGTATGAATCAGCTGTACCAGAATGTGATCCTCAACAACTCTAACAGGTAGCTATAAAAGGAGGTGCACGATTTTCTTATCTCCCAAAAAATAAAGAAAACAATAATAGAATAAAGGCACCAATAATGTAATAATGTTGATAATATACCCAAATTCTTGGTGGCCACCTCCGTCCTCCTATAGAGCGTCAATATTAATTTGAAAATTAGATTTGAACACAATCCGAGAGATGAAATGAATTGCAAAATATTCCAGATAGTCGTGGTCACAGCTACAGGAAGATACCAACTAGCAATTTATGAGTAATGACGAGGCATAATAATAGATCCTACATGGTCTTAGAGAACATTCACATGGTCAACATAGGCATCACCAGGAATCGTCGCATCAGTATTAAGTTTGAAAATACCCTGAGGGGGATGAATCCATCTGAAAGTAGATGTATGAAAAATTATTTGATAACTAATGTTGAATCCCACATTTTTATGTCTCTTATTGCGTAACCGTCATTAAAAATCCCACTGACATAGTTTTAACATATCATATCTATTAAATAATATCAAAACTCTATTCATGGGATTCTTAACATTTGTAATGTATAATTGAAAAATCATGATGAATTCATAACATATTTGTATGTCAATTATACTAATGCATCAATATATTTATTGACCAAAGTCATTGGAAACATATATTTATTTTAATATATATTTATTTAATTATAATTATAATTTTAAAAAAATATATTAAAAAAGTATTTATATATATTTATAAAAATAATAAAAATAATAAATATATTTATTAATTAAAAATTAATTATAATCTTATAATTATTTATTTATATAATTATTTAATTATAACGTATAAATACTTTTTAAAGCATTATATATATTCGAATTATTAAAAAAATTATATTAATTATCAACATGCGTTTTTTATTTAAATTATACAAATAATTATTATTTTTTAATGTAAATGTATTATATTTATATAAATTAAAAATATTAGTTATTAAAAACATTTATTAGTTCTAATAATAGCATTGTGCCTAGATTACATGGTTTCTCAAAAACGCTTTCATTTTTGAAATCATTGTTAATGACGATAGGTTTTGGCTTTCAAAGATTCATAACTAGGGCTCTCAATGGCTGGATGTTGAGGAGGATCATCCACCATCACCAATTTATTCCCCACCTATCATATGGCTCCCCCTAGATGTTTTCAAAATTAATACTGATGTAGCAACCCCTAGGGATGGTTTTATTGTCCTTTGGACAGTCCTCCAGGATCCCACTGTCTCTCTTATTGTGGCTCATCATTCCTCGAACATTGAGGATTAGTCTCCTCAAGTGGAAGAGGCCATGACTATTTGGAAGGGTATTCAGTTCGTATTGTCTCTTTCCTAGAAGGATGTTTTTGTCGAATCTTATTGTTATGTTATCATCAATGTAATCAAGGAGGACAAAGGTAGCCTCCAAGCCTGCGGTTCCATTATCGACATCATTAGATAATTGGTTCTTTGTTCTCTTCTTGTTGTTTTCCCTTCTATTGGATAGAGGGAAATTGAGTGCTTTATTTTTTTTTTGCTACTTTTAGGAATCATTGGGGGTCTAATTAATGGATTTTTTCTTTTCTTACAGAATTATGTATCGTGGAATTGGTTGATATCTAAGGTTTGATGATTATCATTTGGAAAAAAAATATAGTCCCCATTTATTAGTGTTAATGAAAGTGCTTATAAAAGCTACACCTTTATCAGTGTTTCTTTAGTGCTGATAAATGGAATATTTATCAGCGCATTTTAGCCATTGCTGATAAAGCACACCCTTTTATCTGTGCTTTCTGTTTAGCGCTGATAAAACCTGACGTATCCCTTAATTTAATATGTGGAAGTGAATGGGAGGATCCACCATGTGTTACTGACATCAACATTAGTGGCGGTTTAAACTACCACCAAATCAATAAATAACCACCGCTAAATGATTATTTTCTAGTAGTGGATACATAACACATTAATGATGATTATGAGTTGACTACATGTCAATCTAACATATGATATCACAGGTTTGACTGAAATTTTGTGTTTTCAATATAAAAGGGACATTTTAGTTTAATGATATAATTATTAAAAATTAATTAATTAATTAATAAAATTAATAATTGATGATATTATTAATATATTAAACAATTATTAATATAAATTATAGATATAATTAATTGAAATTGTCATTAAAATTTTATAATAAAAATAAAAATAAAAAATTAAATATTTAATTTATAATTAATTTATAATTTTCATTATAATACATAATAATAAAATTAGTATTATAACTTATAACATCATAAATATATAGAGTAATTAACAATATAAATTATCATTTTTGAATTATATATCATTAAATTTTAAATTTCTTTATTTTTTTATGAACTCCTACTAAGATAAAAATTGTTTTTATTGGGTGGAAAAACATTTGTAAAAATGTTGATCATTGGATAAAGCCTGCTAAAATAAAAAAAACCTAATTTTGTTTTAAAAAAACTACCCTAATTATGTCGAACAAAAACCCAAAATTATATATGAATTTATAAATTTTATAAACAAACAAATTATTTGAAAAAAAATATAAATTTATAAACAAAAATGTATTGTTTTTTTATTATAATATGTTATATGAATTATTTAAAATATTATATTAATGATGAATTAAACATTTAAAAATTTAGTTATTTTATAAGTTTTCATTTATTAAAATTAATAATCAAGACCAAAAAAATAAATTATTAACCAAATAAATTTTTACAACCCAATACTCTTTTTATTATAACCCTTTGGTTATTTTTAATTCAGTTTTCAAATAATAGTTCTGTTAACAACATATTTTCCCACCCATTGGGGGTAATCTCTACATAAATATACTTCCATTTATGAGTGGTTAGATAAAAAATCAAAAGATTAAAAATATAGAGAGATAAATAAATAAATATATATATATATATATATATTAAATGTTGTATAAATGAATATACAAGTCAATGTTATATTACTGAATAAAAATCAACATTAAATATATATGTGAGTCAAATATTATCAAAATCAATTCTACATTTGTAAATTAAAATTCATCCAAATTATTAAAATCAAAAAAATTGATAATCGGGTTTAAAATGATCATTAAAAATCACCCAACATTAGGGATGTCTACTCATCAAGTATGCATAAAATATGGGATAATAAAATCCTCACTCGTTTTATTTTTTCAAAACCAAACCCATTTATAACAAATTTATTTTTTAAAACATTATTTTTAATTATATTCTATTATATATAGAAATGCACTTTTAACTTCTCAAACCAGCGTAATTAAAGAGAAATCTATTATTTTAAAATTTAAAATTTATTTATTAATCATAAAAAAATTGATATCAAAGAAAACAAATGAATTTTATAATTTTATTAAAATTTTAAAATAAATCATTATTTAATTAAAAACAATTATTTTAATTAGATTAGAATTCAGATTTCATTAAAAAATTCAACATGAACAATACTCAAAATACACAAATAAATTTGATAGTTTTACTATCTTTTTAATATTCAATTAATAAATTAATTAACATTAAGTAAATAGGGTTGGGTAATTCCTTGATATTAATTTCTATTATAAATAATCGATTTTTTATCCCACCTTTCTTGCTATTAAGAGGAATTTTTAAGGAGGGAAAGGCCAAAATAAAGGATGATGGTGCTATATAAGGGTGGAGGCTGTGTTTTCAAACTACAAGCCACTGACTGGAATTACCCACTTCTCTAAAACCCAATGTCGCCTGATGATGAAGATGAATATGTTAAAGAGATGGATGGTTGGAACTCGGTTTAAGTAATGATTTGGCAGAATATCATTTGAAAAGTTCAAAAATCTGGAGCAGTCTCCTAGAGTCCCACGAGCCAAGATGAAGCCAACAATGATGTCTTCAAAAGAAGAGGTTAACACTAATTCACCAATCTTATCCCAACAGATAATAGAGGAAGACTACGAGGGACCCTATCCAACCGTCCCATTCTCATGGGAACACATCCCCGGTGTACCCAAGAAAGAAGATCCAAATATTATTTGCGATCAAACTTTTTGTCATTGCACATTATTTTATGCTAGATTATTTTCAATGGAATTACTAAAAAGTTAGTTTTATAAAAAAATAATTAAACATATTTACATATAAAATATATTTTTCAATATATAATATTTATCTAAATAAAAACTAATATTCATTGTATTTATAACAAAAAATATATGAATATTTATATACATATATAATGTGTTTGTGCCTATATATATATATATATTGATATAAATATAAATATATAAATATAACTAACTATATATATATATATATATGAATATATGAATAAATATTATTATATATATAAATAAATAGATATTTAATTAAATGAAGAACCAAACAAGATGGGTGAATGGTAATGGTGTCAGCGCACAAGGGAGAGGTGTCAGGTTCAAATTTAAGCAGAGGTAGGGGTGTGCGGGTGGGTGTAGGGGGTGACTATTTCCATTAAGGGGTGGGGGATGTGCGCATAGCACTGTTAAATGGGTGTTGGTGGTGCATGTGGATGGGGATTCCTAGCGTAACTAAAAGAGAACTATTAAAAGGGGGTTTACCCTATAATTAAATGATTTTTTTAATAATTTTTTTTTCAAATTTTATCAACTCTTTTTTAGCACTAACAAAAAAGAAATTTATCATTTTTTTAGACCTAATAAAGGGACCCTCATTTAATATAGCCTCGATTATCTATTATTTTTTATCGATGATATATGTTTTTTAGGAAAACTCTGTTTTTTAGTAGTGGATGTTGTATAATTGCATTTTAGCACTTTGAATTTCCTGATCACCAAAAAAATATTTTATTGCCAACCATTGTGGTTGTGAGGGGATATTATTGGACTATACTACCTCGATTATGAAGGGGTCTAGTTTGTTAAATATATGCATGAGGGAAACCCTTGCCTCTTGGACTGGGGTTAAGAATTCCTAGTAACATTTACATAGGCATGTAGTTGTGCATGAAGATTCCACACCAACACACAAAGAACTATAGTGTAGATATTTATTCATATGCCAGGATGTGACATAGAGAATCCTCCAAAACATTTACCTTGAAATAATTTATTATTATTACATTAAAAATGTAATTAAAATTAATTTACGTATCTAATTACTTTGTGAGATTTCTATTTTTAGCATCATTTTGGATATAAAATTACCTTTTAATATTTTTTATTTCTTCCAAAACCTTAATATTAATTTCATATTCTATACAACATCTCGTATCCATAAAAAATACTTTATATTAATATCAATAATCAAACTATTGTTTTTAATAAAATGTTAAAATATTTACCAAAAACTTATTGATTATTTTTTGACTAGCAGCATGGCTTTTGTGAACATTGTTCACACAATCAATGACCCAGTTGGGTTAAAATATATTGACGTATCCCATTTCAAAAAATCAACTATAATTATTCTTGTTAAAAATATCAATGATAACATATTTTTTAAAAATAAATTAATGTGAATGAAAATAAATTTCATTACTCAGTTTTTAAAATAAAATAAAAAAACACTTTAAAAAATCATAGAAAAAAAATATTTCATATTGAAAATATAATATCCTCCTTTCACTAAAAAATACTAGTTTTTTTATTTTATGTTAAAAACTAAAATTTACTTAAAATAAAATCAATCAATGACAGTTTAAAAATAAATCTACTTTATTTAAAAATACATTTTTTAAATATATCATTTTTTTTTAAAATAAATAGATAACCATTCTTCTAAATTAATTTTAAAGGAAAAAAGTAGAAGTTTAACATTTAACATTATGTTATCTAATTAAAATATTAAATTTTTGTTAAATGGAAAAGGGGGATTTTTTGATATTTTAAATTTAAAATGTGATCAATTAGAAAAATCAAATTTTTTTATTTATCTTAATATAAAATAAGAATATTCATTTTTAATTTCCAAAAACATCAAAAACCAAAGGTATATTTAATTTTTTATTTTTAATATAAAATAAATAATTTTAATTAATTTTTTACGATGAAAATTTGGATATTTTTTGAATTTTATAGGGGAGAAATATTTTTTTGATAAAATATTTCTTAATTTTGAATATAGATTTTTTATTACTTCATATAGAAAAGATATTTTTTATTAATTCTTCATAACTAAAAATTTAGTTTATTATTTTATTTTAACGAAAAATAAATAATTTTTCATTATTTTTTAAGTGAATATGTAATTTCATTTAATATTTCTATTTAAATTTTATTAATGAAAAATGATTTTTTATATTTTTTTAATAAAAAATGATATTTTTTAAATTGAAAGAGAATTTTGGATGAATATATAATTATGAAAAACATTTTGTTACTAGTTTTTTACTCTTTAAATTATTAATGGAAAATATGAATTTTGTTTATATTTTTCATAATATAAAAAATAATTATTTTTTAAAAAAACTGATCATCGTTCTTGCATGATATCCATGGTAATATATGGTTGTAATCCCATTTTATCATTAATTTACCTCCTCCCTCATCTAGCGATGCAATTTGTACTTATTAGTTTTATAACCACAATGTTTTCAAATCCCTTTCATTAATGCATGTATAAGGATATCATTGTCACTACAAAAAAAATGAATTTCCACTACCATAGATATACCTTTAAACACTTCGCAAAGAGAATTAATGGCACTAAAAAACACTATCATCGTCAGCGTCATTAAAATTAGGACCCCATTATCATTGTTTTCATTAACACTGATAACTTCCCTGCTGTTGCAATGTTCTGTTTGAATAAAAACACATTGCACCAAATACACCTATATGGAAATGAACCTGTATGAAAATTAATTATTTAATTGAAATAAAATTTACATTAAAAATAATAAAAATCACATTATATACATTTCAAAAATTATTTTTTATAATTACATTTTCATTTATTATCCATTGACATTTAAAAACATCAATGTTTAATTATATGTGGAACCTACGAACCCCTTTCAAAAAAGCCTAATCATGGTATCAACTACCAAAAAAACCAGCCCAACCAAAGAAAAATAATTCAACTATATAAGAACTCATTTTTTTAATAATACTATAAAGAAACAAATTAAACATAAATATGAAAGAATATATTTTTAAAATTCCAATTTTAAATAAAAGGACACACATGGATCACTACCACAAAAACAGATTTACGTAGGTCCACCCTTTATCAACGCTAAAAAAATTCACTGATAATGGGGGTACCTTTATTAGTGCAAAAAACTACTTAAAAAAGGTTCTTTTAAAAGCACAAAAAATTTTGTTAAAATTACCCTCTTTATTAGTGTTTTTTATCATTGATAAAGGTACCCCTTTATCAACATTTTTAGGACTATTAATGGGACTCACTTTATCAATGATTTTTTAGTATAATTTATAAATGGGGGATTTATCATTGTTTCTTTTCTAGTGATGATAAATGGTATATGTTTATATATATATATATATTTCCTTAAAAATAATATATATATTTTAAAATATGTTTTCTTTATTGATAAATATACATTTACACATAAAATATAATACATTTAGTGAAAATGGATTATAAAGTAATTAAAATAATATTATTAATTAATATATTTCTAATTATTATCAATTAACTGTCATTTATTATCAATTTAAAGACACAAAAAATAAAAAACTTAATAAAAGATCTAAAATAAATTGAAAATGTAACTTGGATTTCAAAAGGTCATAACTTTTTATTCTTGTTCCCGTTTGAGCTCTACCACATATAAAATCTAATATTATGCCAATATATATACAATAATGATGGAGGGAATCCCATATTATGTTTTCTATGGCCCAACAAGTCCATAGAATGGCTTTAAAACCGAGTTTTTAGTCAGTGTATCCTTATTTTTTAACATTAAATCTATTTTTAACCTCATTTAAGGGGTATTTTCTCCACTTTTAGTGGGGAATGAATTTCTTCACAATTATTACATTCATTTTGATATTAATGATTTAAATTTTATCATTTTTCATAATTTAGTTTTATTTATAATCAAATATATAAAAATATATACATATTTTGTATATATTCACACATAAAAAATATATTTTATAAAAATATATGTAAAAATATTTACATATAATGTATATTTATAAATATAAACACCTTATCTAAATAAAAAATAATATTCATTTTATTTAAAATAAAAATTTATATATATATACAATTACTGTATATATAAAGTTTGTATGTATATAAATATATTACTGTGTGCATTGGAAAACCAATATTTATTTATCTATATGTTATAATATATGTATATAAATATTAGCATATAATATATTTAACTAAATATAAATATGTCAAATTATATTTATATATGCACAAACATTTGTAAATATATATATGTATGTATGTATTTATAAACACACATAGACACACACACACACAAAATAACATATTTTACATATGTATTTTAATATATATATAAATATATATCTATAAATATATGATTAAAAAATATAAGGAAATAAATATAAATATATAGATCTATCATAAAATAAAAAACAAAACAACATATGGGACTCGAAAATGAGCGAAATTATAAAGGGGGCCTCAGTTTCGTAACCCAGAAAAGGAAGGGGTGTGCGTGGGTGGGTGATGTAGGTCTCTAGTATTATTAAATGGTTGGGGGATTAAAAGTTGTTAATGGGGTGGGAGGCTTGACAATTACAATTAAAAGGGGTGATCTACCGCTGAAAAAGGGGGGGAGGTACCAGCATCCAATTTGTAGAAAAAAATTCTTTTTAAAAAATACTTTTTCTGATTTATATCAGCGCTAAAAAAGCATTGATAAAGGACCATTTAATAAACTCTTTTTTAGTGCTGATAAAGGACCCATTTTATCAGCACTTATAAAAGGATCCTTTATTAGCGCTTTTTTTAGAGATGATAAAAAGTACCCCTTTTAATTGTTATGAGGATAATAAATATTTTTAACACTTTAAATGCCCATTTTGCGAGCGGTTAACAACCATATCTACAGTAATTGAGTCATACAACTCACTCCATGCATCAAATTGAGGTGGGGAAGATTCTTAAAACTCACAAATGACTTATGGAACATTTTTTAAAAGTATTGTAACAATCCGAATATATATTCATTTAAGACACCTGAAGATAAAACAAATTAAATTAAACTTAACGTTGGGGTCAAAGGTAGGATCTGAACTCATGCTCAGTGGTGGGGGTTGGTAGGAAAGCTCTATGGATAGTGGAAAAGGAAGGACTTTGTTCATCATGGTTACTGAAGGAAAGACTCAAACCTAGGTGCGATGGTGAGGGATTTTAACGAGGGTCAAACCTTACTCGAGGAAGAGTTCGATGGCATGAGAGGAAGAATTCGCTCCAGTTGCGGATGGTGATTTTTCAGGAAGGTCATCTCCATTATCAGTGTATTTGTCCACCCTGGTGATCTTCCACATATATTCTAATGAAAGCTATGGTTTGGGTTTCTAATTTGGTTGTCAAATGGCTGGATGGATAACTTGGGGGATTTCAATACAAATCTAATTCTAGGTATCTCTTCCTTATCCTTTCAGACTATATGGATTTGACATTGAGATAATTGGATTTAATTACATTTACAATTTCTCTGTCTTTTTTTGGGGCATGTTGTGTTTATGGATTCAGTCATACAAGGGGTTCTATCTCAATCTAGCACAACAGGACTTATGCGTTTCTTAATAGAGGGGTTTTCCCAACATATTCTTATAATAATGTTACAAAAAAATAAAAACCCATAAACAAAAAATTATTATAAAATATAAACATTTATAATTTGAAAATAGTTAACAGAAAAGAACATAATAATAGTTTTACTAAGAGGGTGGGGGTTAACTCCATTTGATGGAGGGAACTCCATCCCTAAACTATATGTAAGTCACTACAAATACTCCATCATCTGATCATGTTGTTGATGTTGCTGTTGTCATGGATGCTCCTGATGTTGTCTCTACTCTTTATGCTCTATAACTAATCTCTGAATAATATCATCCTGAGCTCATATCCTTGAATCATACTCTATATAAATAAAGGATGAATATCTCATACACACTATGATTTTCACTAAATGATGACTTCACATCACTGCCATTGTAATTAGTCAATGTCTATTGTAAACCAATTTCAATCACCATGCCCTTCTAAATACCACTTTTCACCAAACATTGCTATGTTTTCTCATTAAAACATGATCGCATGAGTATTTGACCCCACCATCATTCTTATCCTAAATCCAAAACATATGAGAAATATCTATCTAATATATCTCCTCTAATTACAAAAATATAAATAAAATGATAAGAATTTAAATTATATGAATTTATAAAATGTGAAGAAACACTAACCACAATTATCTCTCACCAGCAATCTACCCAATACTAATATCATTGTACATCCGCTTGTACACATAAAACTGTGTAGAATATGGATCAACAAAAAACAATATGAATATATCATATACATATCTTATTAAATAATATTATTTAGCAAATTTTGATTATGTATTCTAATAGTATGACTCTCAACTCTGTGTGCGAAATCCCTCCAGCCCCAATTCTATAAACCATAAGATTGTAGCCTCCTGAAATATCTTATATCCAATAAGTAAAAAATACCACTGAAGCCACGGGGAGGACACTACCATGGAAAACAATTTTTGCAGCACCACCCTTTAACAGTGCTAAAAATGTTGATAAATGGGGTACCTTCATCAGTGATAAAAAAGAATTGATAAAATGTAATTTTAATAGTTCTAAAAAAGAATTGTTAAAAGTACCATTTTATTAGCACTTTTTTTAGCACTGGTAAAGTTACCTCCTTTATCAGTTCTTTTTTAGCACAATTTAAAAGACCCCATTTATCAATGCTTTTCTTAATATCGATGATAAAGGGGGTGGTCTTTATTTTCCCTTTTGTAGTAGCGCTGATAAAGGATATATTTCAAAAAATAATTATAAATAATAAATTAATATATAAACATATAAACATATTTATATATTTATTTTGATATATATATAATAAATATTTTTTAAATATGTTTTAGATAAGTATAGATACACTATAACACCTAATATATAAGATGTTCACTGAAAATGGATTATAAAATATTTTCAAAAATATTATTAAATAATAATTTACTAATTATTATCATGTAATAATCTTTTCATAACAATTTGAAGAGAGAAAAAAATTTAATAAATGATCTATGATAAATTGAAAATATAACTCAAACTTCAAATGACAATAACTTTTGATCGGGGTGTCCATTTGAGCTCTACTACATATCAAATCGAATCTTATGACATGATCTACACACTAGTTACATAACAAACCCCACTTTAAAAACGATTGATTCCAAAAACGACCGAAAATCCCTACAAAACTGAGTTTTTAGTCGGGATACCCAATTTTTTTAACATTCTATGGAATTTCTGCCTCATTTAAGAGGGTCGTTTTTCCTATTATCTTTGAGGAATGAATTTATTCATAGGGATTAGATTCATATTATTATTTTGGCCTTGAAATATTATCATTTTTTACAATTTAATGTAATTTATTACCAAATATATAATAATATAGACATATTTTTTATATATTCACATATAAAAAAACGTTTTTAATAATAAATAATTAAACATATTTACATATAAAATATATTTCTAAATATATAAGCCTTATCTAAATAAAATCATATGTCCATTTTATTTCAAAAAAAATGTATGAATACTTATATACTTATATAATGTGTGTGTGTGTGTGTATTAGTCTGTGTCTTTATTTACAAAAATGATATATATTATCTATATATTCTAACATCTGAATATACATATGAATATATAATATATGTGAATATATATAAATATATATAATTATACTTATAGATACACATAATATATATATGTGTGTGTTTGTGTTTGTGTTGTATATATGTATTTATTTATTTAATTATTTTCACACACACAGACAAACATATTATATAAATGTATTTAAAAATAATCTTCTAAATATATTTTAATATACAAATAAATATATATATAAAAAATACAACAATATATATATAAGTATATTTAAATATAAATATATAAATATAAGTAACTATATCTATTAATATATATATATATATACCTAAATTAATATATGAATAAATATAAATATGTCATCAAAGGGATAACCAACCAAGATGGATGACTGGTAAACACTTCTACACATATAGCCATTCAAAGTAGGGAAAATTTCCTCTAGCAGTACTAAAAAATTGTTGTTACTCAAAGCAATGATAAGGGGAGCCTTTATCAAAGCATTTTTTAGAACTGATAAAGGCCTAGCCTCCTGTAGTGTGAATTTTATATAACATCGCACCCAGAAGAAAATTTGTAGTTTAAACAACACACTCAGAAACAAACCCCCTATATACATTTAATTGATATCATCAATAGAAAAATGTCCACCCATGGTATTTAGAAAAAAAGACTGTTATTTATATTTCCAACAAAATGTTTATATAATTTCAATTAAATTGTCCATGAAACATTATAAAACATTAATATTTCATATTTTAGTGCCCGTGATCCCCTCTCAAAAATGCCCACCCATCGTATCAATTTCCAAAAAAAATCAACTCAACTTGAGAAAGATATTCCACCTATATAATAAAAAAATATTATGTTTTTAATACTATAATGTAATTATTTAAACATTAATATGAAATAACACATTAATAAAATGTCTATATTTAATAAAAATGAAAAATTTGGATTCATACCGGTCATATCATGTGTCCTATTGAGGTGGGGTTGATTCCAACACGTTGAAAATGAGTTATGGATCATTTTACTAAAATATCAACACAATCCGATTGTGTTAGCTTGGTTTTGAGTATGTCACTTTTTATTTTACTAAAATTAATGTCAATTCTAAACAATGATACATTTGGAGTAACACTGGACACAACGTGTGTCATTTTTAGGTGTAGCTAATTCCTACACGTCACAAATTATTGATAGATCATTTTTATAATGTATCAAAACAATACGAATTCATTTTCTTAGTTTTCAGTATGTCCATTCTGTTTTTTGCTATAATATCATTTCAATCTAGAAACACGAATTTAGATTCATACCGGTCATATCATGTTTCAGTTTGATGTTATACTAATTCATACACATCAAAAATGACTTATGAATCATTTTCCCAAGTTATCAAGATAATAAGAGCATGTTTTCTTGGTTTCTACTGAGTGACATGTTTTGAACTAAATTGTAAATTTTAAAATAATAATAGTATCTTTTAGTCATACCGGTCACACTGTGAATTGTATTGTGGTTGGGTTGACTAATACATTTCAAAAATGACTCATGGATAATTGGCCTAAAGTAACAAAACAATCAGAATTTATTTTATATGTTTTTAGTATGTCACTTTTTATTTTTACTTAAATTAATTTCATTTTCAAAAAAAATAGACATTTTGAGTTATACCAGCTACACCATGCATATTATTGAGGTTAGGATGATGCACACTCATAAAAAATAAATAATATATCGTTTTCCTAAAATATCAATACAATATGACTGTGTTTTCTCAGTTTTCATTATGTCACTTTTTTTACTGAAATTAATGTTAATTTTAAATAAGAAGAGACACTTTGAGTGATTCTGATCACATTGTGTGTAATATCGAGTTGATAATGAACCCTTAAAAACATAAATGAAAAGTATTCAATTTTATTAAAATATAATATCAATAAAAATGTGTTTTCATTGTTTTCAGTATGTCATTTTTCATTTTTACTTAAATTCATGGCAATTTTAAATAAAAAGAGACACTTTGAGTTATACCGGCAACATTGTGCATCTTATTGATGAATGGTTGAGTCATACATGTCAAAAATGAATAATTTATCATTTTACAAAATTATAAAATTAATATGAATTCCTTTTCTCAGTTTTCATTATGTCACTTATTCTTTTTACGTAAATTGATATCAATTTTAAATAAAAAGACACACATTGAGTCATACCGGTCACACCATTCGTCTTATTGAGGTAACGTTGTATCGTACACATCACAAATGACTCATGGATCATTTTCCTAAAATATAAAAATAATACAAATATGTTTTATCAGTTATCAGTATGACACTTTTTGTTTTTACTTAAATTGATGTCAATTTTCTAAAAAAAAGACACTTTCAGTTATATCGGACACACCATGCATCATATTGAGGTGGGGCTTATATAGATGTTATGTTGTATGATTGTTAAATAAATAAAAAATTCGTATTAAGATATATGTATTGAGGTTTGATAAATGACTTTCTATCTTATGGAAAGTTTTCAGGATATAGCATTAAAGGAACTAAAGGGTGTCTAGTTTGTGAATAAGGTACACATTAAATTAGGTTGAAACATTCATCAAAGACTATGTTTATAGGATATTATATATTTCTACCCTAATTGGATAAGTACCTATATTAGACTACATCATTTGGTGGAAGTTCATAAGAATGTACAACACCGTCTCCCCTAATAGTAGATTAACTGTTTGAGAAAGTAAAAGAAATGGAAACTACTTTTGGTAAACCATTTTTGAAAACCTTATGAAAACTAGTTGGAAAATGTGATCATTTTTTGTTTGAATTATCATTATAGAATTTTCTATACACCCGAAATTTTCTTGATGTTAGGAATTTTGAGAAAAAAATTTATGTGATAGTTTCACCGGTATGTTGCTAAATGCACCCAGAAAAACAAAGGATGGAATTAAGGCTAGGTTGTAGATTGTTCACACGGTAATATGAGAATATTTGGCGCCTATTATGGGTGAAAAATAAAATATTCATCATCTACCTTCTTACAATCTTTCCAGGTAGGAGATATATTAGTTTTAAAACTTCTTGAATGACGTAAAGGTTCTATATGGGTATTCATAAAATATCAAGAATATTGGGTCAATAAATTTTTTGAAGTTAAAGGGTCTAAAATCACATGAAGGTCATATTTTTATGAAAGAACTTATTCCTATAGATTTACCTCTCATTTTTTATAATAATGTCTTTAATAAATAAACCAGTATTTGTTTCTTCTTCAAATCTATGTCGAGAAAAGTTATAGATCCGATAAAACTACCAACTATTGAAAGAGAAATTGTTATCATATTATGTGAATTGGAAATGTTCTTCCCATAAAAATTATTTGATACAAGGGTTCACTTTAAGGTTCACATAGTGAGTGATATTAAACTATTTGGTCCTATACACTATAGATGGATGTACCCTATTGAATGGTAAATGAATTTTTTTAAAGGGTATGTCAAAAAATAGAATTTGACCAGAGGGTTTTATTAAAAAGTGATATATTGTTGAGAAAGCGATTGAATTCAGTAAATAATACCTAATAGGTTTGGAAATATTTGGTCTACCAAAATATTTTCACACTTGGAATCTTGCATGTGAAGGAATTTTTGGAATATATGTTGTAAAAATCAATATTGTAGATCAAGAGTAGACCCACCATTACATTTGTCATAATGGTTTGGAGGTTCTACCATATGTTGAAATACACAATGAAATTCATAGTAATTTTAATCCATTAGGGGATGAAATATGGAAATCAAATACACATAATCAACCGTTTATTGTATGGTTTTAGGACTATTTTTTAACGAGTCAGATAAAAATACACATTCAATTTTAGAATGACTTTGATGGTTATCCAGATGACCATGTGTGTATGTATTATCTTACAATGGTTATATAATTAAGGGAAATACATTCTACACAAATGGACATGATGAAGACAATTCCATGAAAAATGTGGAGTTATACTTGTGGCTAAAGTGATACATGTTTCTAATACTAAGCACAAAAATATAATTTACATAAATATTTCAAACATTTGCATCATCAAACAAATATGGGTGTCAGATTTTACAACATTCCCAAGTACTGATTTTTCAATACAAGTGTGTTGATAATATGTGTGATGTATAATAGATGAATTGGGATTCATGATAGTTTATTTCAGCAAGGAAGGTTACAAAGATGAACCATTTATAATAGAATCATTGAAAGTACAAGTATTTTATGTTCTAGATCCTACAAAGTGAAATTGGTAAATTGTTCGGTTATCGACCAAAACCACTAAAGGGTCATATAAAAATCTAGCATAGGATTGACACATTCATTAGGATGTTGTAATCATTTCATAGTGGTACCAATATAGATTTTGGTTTGTATGTCAATGGATACCACAATGAAGGGATTTGGATAGTAGATAAAGGGTTAAAATCCCTTCATCCTTTAAAAAAAAGGGAGTTCAATAATCAAGTTATATTTTATTGTAATATAAACTGTGTTACCTCAAGTTATTATCTATTCACTATTATATTTATTTATTCTAAATTAAATGTTAAACCACTTATGAAGAAAATAACTTTAACATATGTTCGTGCTCCCAATCATGAGGAACAATAGGTCTGTCAACCAAATGTTGCTCACAATGCAGAGGAACAACGACCTTTTGCATGTTCTGGTGCTCTTAATCCATAAAAATAATAGGTTTCTCAACATGTTTCTAATCTCATTGCAGAGGTTAAATGACCATATTCACATGATGATTCTACCTCTCTAGAGAAACCATGTATTGATGATTTTTAAACCAAATAAATGGTAGGTGATGAAGGACTGATGATACAGAAAGAATAGAAGTTCTATAGTTTGATGGTGTTAGAAAAAACCATTAAGGTGAAAATCAATGACATCAAATATGTGGTCGAATGTAAGGCACGAGACCATCATGCTAACCCCAACAAGGCCATATTCAGTAGTAACATTGGAATCATCACTCAATAACATGTTCCAATTGTTGTAGATTCATGGAACCATTTTTGGCCTATTCTTTATACATTGATGGGGGAGGAGATTACAATAACTTTATGATATAATTTATTTATTTTATGAAAAAATAAAATAATTAAACATTGAATTAATCTTTACCATCCCTTGAAGAGTGCATTTATATTAGATGAATCCCATAAAAATATGTATTAATACTAGCTGGAAATATTCAGAGTGGATTTTTCACAATTCAAATGAGACATAATCTTAATGATATTGAATGGAAAATAAAACCACACTCATCGCATATGTATGAACACCTGATAACCCAAGGGGTATGGGATATGTTTACTTGACATCATGCGATTGTGTCTTTTCAAGAACATTATGGCTAGTAATACATTTTTTTTCAATACATATACTCATAAATTTGATCGAAAATTTTTTATTTATTAAATAGAAACTAGGTGATGAAAATTAGGGATGGTAAGAAAAACAAATTTAACCTTACCGTAAAGTAATGATGGGGTATGCATCACTTGAAAAAATGTTATGTATTTTAAATCTAGTGTAATAATTTTATATGAAATGAAATACCAAAATAATTATGTTACTATATTTATATAAAGATTTATCAATCCAAATCACAATCAATTTCCATCCCACACCATGTGTTTTGGAAGGATAAATGTGTAAATAAATATAGGATACTAATAGATGAAAACACACAAAAGGTTGGAAAACATGTGTTTGTATGACATAAAACATTTTTTAAAATCCATATTACATAACAATGATTACTTAATTTCAAATATTTTCTATATGAATTATTCATAGGAATCATCAACACCTATACAGGATGAAAACATACTATCAGTGCCCTTGAAGTAGACAGAAAAATATTTTCACATCATATGTTCGAGTTTTAGGGTGACACCCTGAACATATTTTGATATAAAATATGAGGATATAGATAATAAAATGAAAGAGAAAGAAAAAATAGTATTTATCCTTGATGAAAAATTATAATGGTAGAGAGAGTTTCTAGAAAAATTTATGTGGTGAAGAAAATAGAAAAAACAACTCAAGAACAAGCATTTCTTGAATATTCTTCACCCCACCCCCACCACCCCCATCTTTGAGGCGATTCATTCACCTAAACGAGCTGTCATTTCCAAGGTAATCAACGGTATAATAATTGTTTATATTAAATTTAAATCAGATAGACACTGATACCTTTCCTGTATTAATATTATATAGGGTGATAATGACTATGATTTATATCTATCAACACCCCCCCCCCCATTTCCTTGTACAGAGGGATACAATGATCAATTTCCAAAATGACATGCTACACAATAGACTAATTCATATAAGTCATGTGAGCATGTTGATTAGCATAGCCGATGAGCTAATAATAGAGCTACCTATTCCAATTGATGTGGAAGGTATTCATAAGGTTGATCAAACTGTTGGAAGATTAATCCCATATCCTTCGCATATTGTAAAAAAACATGTCTACAAGGAGGTATTAATTCCCAATTTATTTTTCATACTAAACCTTTAAAAATTAATGGAACAAGGCCTAAATCTATTAATATTATAAAATAAAAATAGAGGAAATGGGATGAAACAAAAATTAGACTAAAAAAAATCTATAGGATCAACCAATGGATAACAAAAATCTTCTAAAATCACATTTACCCTACCTAATGAATATCCTTATTTATTAAAATTGATGGTTCATGTGGATGAAAAGTTACAAAGTTGTAGTAGTCACATAGATGATTTTGAAGAAAAAATGTACATAGAGGAAGCTAAAAACTACATTTCTTCTAAGAATTTATATGAAATCCCCAACAATGAATGTCTAGGAGCCTTAGTTGTAAATATATAAATTAGTTATGTTTTCGTGATTTAATTTTCCAAAATATGACATTATATGTTAATTTTGATTAAATAAATATCATATTTTTCTCAGTTGTATATATTGATACCAAATTAATGGATTTACCCATTAAAAAATTGACTCATTAGTCCTCACATCACATCTATAAACCAAAAAATTTTAAAAAAATGGGTTAAATATTAGAAAACCTGGGAATATTGATAGAAATAAAACCTGCAGATGAAATACTCTTCTTAATACCAAGGATTCATGGGTAAAACTATCCAATTTAATAATATCACACATATTTTTCATTTATTTAATTATTTATTTTTTTTTATTTTTAGGAATCTATGGATACTCATTACGGTCAATTTGGAAACTCCAAATATTTATTTTTTGGATTCACTCCATGGATTAACAAAAAAACGACAACAGTTAATGACGTTTGTCAATTTTTAATACACTATATCCAACATTTTAGAAATAAAATCCATGTTATATAATATATATTATGTTTTAACTAAGATTAAATTATTATAGGGTTGTGTGTAAATATTGTCTAAATCATGGTATGAGGACAACCATTGCACACAAGGACCATGAAAATTTATACAAATTCATAAGTATTAGGGTATATATAATAATATTTCACTATCCAAATACCTATAAAAACAAATTACTTATTTTCCTCAATATTTATGCGGTGAATGAAACAATAAAATGGAAAATATTGTGATTATTATGATTATAAATTTATGAGAGAGATCATATTCCATCAAAAAACACACATCCTGGAACATATATTTTCAGTGTTAATTACTAATTAATTTAAAATATTTATTCATATTTTGTGTATTTATATTTTTTAGTACTATTATAACTGAAAAAAATATAATATTCATAAGATGATAGACATTTTATTAGAAACAAATGGGAATCATACCTGATCGCTGAATGTACACAAATAGCATGAAGATATGACTTATAAAGAAGTAATGGATTGTTTCATATTTATGTTTAATTTATTTCTTTTTAGTATTACTAAAATGAGAATTTTTTCTTATAATATATGATTCCTTGGTAGTTTGTATTTTTTTCAAACATTGGGTCATGTATAAATCAAAGGTGCCTCAATCTGACACATGGTGTGATCGGAATGAATCCTGGTGTGTCTTTTTATTTAATATTGACATTAATTTTAGTAAAATATACAACTTAAATACTAAAAACATAAAAAATGAATTCATATTGTTTTTATACTTTATTAAAATGATCCATACATCATTTAATATGTGTAGGAATTAGCCATACCTCAATCTGACACACATTTTCACCAGTCTGACTCAATGTGTTTTTTATTAGTTTAAAATTGACATTTTACTTCAAAATGTGTCACTCAATGAAAATAATGAAAACCGACTCATATATTCTTGATAATATAGTAAATCTATTCCTAAATCATTTTTGATGTGTTGGAATTGGTCTCATGTAAAACTGATACACGATGTGACCAGTATGTGTCAAATTGTGTGTTTGCAGTTTGAAATGAAATCTTTGTAAAAAAGACAATGGAAATAATGAAATCCTTGAAAAAAATTATTGTTCTAATAAATTTGAAAAATGATCCATGATTCATTTTGGATGTTTATAAATAATTCAAACCGAAATATGATGTACGATGCGACCAGTATGACTCCAAGTGCTTCTTTTTATTTAAAATTAACATCAATTTTAGTAAAAAGGAACAAGATTCATACTAAAAAACAATGAAAAACATTTATATTGTTTTGATACTTTAGGTAAACAATCCCTGGGTTATTTATGATGTGTAATTATCCTCCACATCACAATATGAGGCATTGTGTAACCGGTATGACTACAAGTGCGTCTTTTTTATTTAAAATATACATCAATATTAGTAAAAATGACAATTGACTTAATCAAAACCAAGAAAACACATTAGAATTGTTTTTATATTGTTTAAAAATGATCCATGAGTTATTTAGGATTTGTATGAATTAATTGTAAAATAATTTGAGGCAAGGTGTGACCGGTATGACTTTAAGTCCATCTTTTTATTTAAAATTGACAAAACATTTATTAATAATGAACAAGTGATATATTTAAAACTGAGAAAACTCATTGATATTATTTTTATAATTTATTAAAATGATCCATCAGTCATTTGAGACATGTATAAATCATCTGAACCACAATCTGAGGCATGGTGTGACCGGTATGGCTCCAAGTGCGTCATTTTTATATAAAATTTACATCAATTTTAGTAAAAAGGAAAACTAACATAATCAACACCATGTGAATGAATTAGTATTGTTTTTATTCATTATGAAAACAATTCATGATTCATTATAGATGTGTGATAATTATCCAAATCACAATCTGACTCATGGTGTGACTGATATGAATACAAGTGCATCTTTTTATTTAAAATTGATATCAATTTTACATAAATGAAGAAGTTTCATACTGAAAATTTATAAAATGAATTCTTATTGTTTTGATACTCTAATAAAATGATTTATGAGTTACTTGGGATATGTATGAATCAACTACACCTCAATCCGAGGCACGGTGTGATTGGTATTACTTCATGTGCATCTTTTTATTTAAATTTGACATTATATTTAGTAAAAAGGAACAAGTGTGGTATTGAAACCAAGAAAACGAAATCATGTTATTTTGATAATTTAGGAATATTATCCATGTTCCATTTGGAACATGTAGTAATTAGACAAACCTCAATATGAGAAACAATGAAAAAACTATGACTACAAGTGCATCTTTTTCATTTTCAATTTACAACAATTTTAGAAAAAAAGACAACTGACCTACTCAAAACAGAGAAAACACATTTTGTAATGTTTGGATACTTTATTAAAATGATCCATTAGAAATTTGAGACTTGAAAGAATCATCCTAACCTAAATATGATGTCTGCTGTAACTTTTATGACTACAAGTGTGTCTTTTTATTTAAAATTGATGTCAATTTTAGAAAAAGAAATAAGTTTCATACTGAACACTAAGAAAATACATTTGGAATGTTTTGATACTTTAGATAAAAAATTAATGTGTTATTTGGGATGTATAATAAGTATCCATGCCTCAATATGAGGCACTATGTAACTTGTATGACTCCAAGTGTATCTTGTAATTTAATATTGACACCATTCCTTAGTAAAAAGGAAGAAGTGACGTATTGAAAATTGAGAAAAAGAATTTTTATTTTTGATACATTAGGGAATTGATTCATGAGTTATTTTGGTTGTGTAGGAATCACACACACCTCAATACAATGCACAGTGTGACTGGTATGACTCAATGTGCCTATTAATAGTTTGAAATTGACATTTTAGTCCAAAACGTATGTCACTCATTGAAAACCAAGAAAATGTTCTCTGATTGTATTGATAATTTTTGAAATACATTAATAAATAATTTGTGACATGTAAGGAGGATTATCATGAAATACTAACCCACGATGTGACCCGTATGACTCAAAGTACATGTTTCGAGTTTGAAATGATATTTTAGTAGAAATCATAAGTAACATACTAAAAACCCACAAAATGTATTAATATTGTTTTGATACTTTAGGAAAATGATCCTTAAGTAATTTTATATATAAATTATTTAGCCGTACCTCAATCCCACACATGGTGTGATCGGTATAACTCCAAATGTGTCTTCATTTAAAATTGACATTAATTTCATTAAAAAGAACAAGTGACGTACTCAAAAATGATAAAATGTGTTTGAATTATTTTGAAACATTAGGATAATGTTCCATATCTCATTTGAGACATTTTTGAATTAGGTGAACTTCAATATAATGCATGGCGTGAATGGTATAACTCAAAGTGTGTTTTTTTAAATTTGTAATATTTGTAATGTATTCATTCATATTAATGTTTAATTTGATTGTTTATAATATTACTAACATAATATCTATTTTATTATATAAGTGGATTCTTTTGATTAGGTTGAGGTTATTTTTTCAGCAATAGATACCATGGGCGGACATTTTTGATAGGGGATCACTGGTGCCAAATAAAAACATTAATGTTTTAAATTGTTTGCGGATAGTAATTGTAAATGTAATTATATAAAACATTGTGTGAAATGAATATAGTATTGTATATTTTATTTATTATGTAAAATTTATTTCAATTAAATTATATTTTTTATGAATAGGAGGTTGTAGTGTGCTGTTTTTTGGTACAAGAGATTTTTTTGCTGTGTTTTTATACAAACAAAACAATGTTGCAGATGTGGCCTTTATTAGTGAAAATTTATCACTGATAAAGGGTCCCACTTTTAACAATGCTACGATTAACAATGTTTTTATAATTTTTAAAAGTGTTTTTTCACGATGTGAATGGAAATATTTGTATTAGTTTAAATAGAATCAATTATAAACATAATAAAATTATAACCACAATTTTTAATCATATGAAATTTATAATTATAAATAAATTATAACCACTAATTAATTACAAGCATGAAAATTTATAACCGATAAACATGTGGGTATAAAAAATTAAATGAATGAATATATTTTATTGAAAAAAATAATGAATAAATCTATTAAACATAAAAAATAAAAATTTAAATTAAAAATGATATAGATTTAGGTAGAAGATCCATAAACAAGAGAGCTGAAATTGAGAAAGGAAAACATTAGATTGCATGCAATGAAAAAAAATTTTAGATGAAAATAGATATTAATGGATGATAATGGTGGAACTTGAATGAGATAAGAGGAATGAATCTTTTTTAGGAGAAATGTAGACAGGAATGGGGGAATGTGAGTGAATCAGGGTGAACAAGACAACAGGAAGGGGAATCGTTGAAAAAGGCGGATATATATAGTTAAAAGAAGGAGATGGAGCATGGTCATGTGTCAAAAATGTTAGGGTTTCAAAGAGATTAGGCATCGAAATAATGAGTAGAAAGGAGAAGATCGTTTATTTTCAATTTTATAAAAGGTTTTAAGGTATCTTTGGAAATGAATCCTCAACATAGATATCATCCAAATCCAAATTACATCACTCTGAGGGAAAAGATGAAATTAAACTATTAGACCCTTGACTACTCCCAAAATCTGCTCTAAAATGGGCTACATGATTTATGCCTCTGCCAAAGAAGGAAAAACAATAAGAAGAGAATAAGTTAACCAATGATCTGATGATCTTGATAATAGACCCAAAGGCTATGTGGCCACCTTCATCCTTCTCCAGCACTTTGATAATAACCCCACAATCAAAGTCGACCACAATATTCTTCTAGATGAGAGAAAAAATGAACTGCATACCCATCCAGATAGACATGGACTCTGCTACGGTAGGATACCAACAATCAATGTTTGAGGAATAACGAGTCACAATAATAGAGGCTGCATGGTCCTTGAGAACTCCAACAAGGTTAACAAATCCATAACCAGGAATCACCATGTCAAGATTATATTTGAAATCACACTGAGTGGTAGGAATCCATCAGATAGGAGGGGGATGAAACATTATATGATAACTGATGTTCAAACACTGATTTTGAAGTCCGTTATTGCATAAACGATGTTAAAAACTCACACTAACATGACTTTAACGATGGTTATCCATTAGCTGATATTAAAACCCTCTTAATATCAGTTTTAACATTTGTAATATATAAATTAACATTCATGATAAATACATAACATAGATGTATGTCAATTATACGCACACATTAATATATATATTGACCAAATTCCTTCGAAACATATATTTATTGAAATATATATTTATTTCATTAAAATTATAATTATAAATATCTAAATTTAAAAAGTATTTATTTATATTTATAAATATAATGAATATAATGAATATATTTATTATTTAAAAAATTATTGTAATATTATAATTATTAAAATATATATTTATTTAATTACAATATTATAAATAATTATTTTAAACATTATAGATATATAGTTGAATTATTAAAAAATTAATATTAATTATAAACATGCATTTTTTATTTAATGTATACAAATAAAAATAAATTGGAATATAAATATAATAATTTTATATAAAATAATAATATTTTTTATTAAAAACTTTTATCAGTATTAATAATATATTTGTGCCTAGATTATATGGTTTCATCATAATTTATTCATTTTTTAGCATATTGGAAATGATGACAAGGTCTGGCTTTCAAAGGTTCATAACTGGGGCTCTTTGTTAATGGATGTTAAGGAGGCTCATCCACCTTCACCAGTTCATTCCCCTCATGTCAGATGAATCCCCCCCCCCATTTGGTGCTCTCAAACTTAATACTAATGTGACGACCCCTTGGTACATGTTTGTTAGCCTTGGGGAAATCCTCTGGGATCACACTGGCTGTATTATTGCGGCTCGTCATTCATCATACCTTGTGGGTTGGTCTCCTATGGAAAAGTCTATAAATATTTGGAATTGTATGTTGTTAATCTTATCTCTTGGATGGATAGATGTTGTGGTCGAATTTTATTTTTAAGTTATTATCAATGCACTACAGGAGGATGAAGGTGGACTCCAAGTATATGGGTCCATTTTCGACATCATCATATCTTTGATGCCTTTTTTCTCTTCTTGTTTTTTCCTTTGTAAGAAGGGAGAGAAACCAAGTGGCTCATTTTTTAGATTCTTTTGGGAATCATTGGCTGTTTAATTGCTGGATTTTGTCTTTTATTTTGGAATTATGTAATTTTTCTTCAGATTGTATCTAATGTTTGAGTATTTTCTATTTGAAAACAAATTAATTCCACCCTTTATCAGCAATAAATGAAGCACTAATAAAGTGTAGAACTTTATCAACATTTTTTTATCCCGGATAAAGGGTAGATTTATCTTCACTTTTATACAGTGTTAAAAAAGGCACCCCCTTTTATTAGTTCTTTATGCATTTCACAGATAAAACCAAGCACATCACTTGCCTAGATCTGTGGTAGTGAATGGAAGGAATCACCACGTGTTGGATGTCGACACCAACTTTAGCAGCAGTTTAATCCACCACCAAATCAAAAAAAATCGTCTCTTAATGAATATTTTCATATAGTGGATACATAACACAATTATGATGTGTATTAATTGACAAAAATGAAAATCCAACACATTAGGTTACAATTATGAATCAATGTTTGTGTTTTCAATATAAAAGTTTCATTTTATTTTAATGATATAATTATAAACAATTAGTTATATAATTTAGAAAATTAATAAATGATAATATCATTATTATATTTATTAATTTCTATTATAATTTATAAGGATATTTAATTAACAATGTAAATAATAATTCATAATATAATTATTAATTTAAAATATATTTAATAATTAATAATTATTTTAAAATTTATAATATAATCATTAATAATAAAATTAGTAGTATAACTGATAATATCATTAATATATATAGTAATTAATAATATAGATTACCATATGGGAATTATAAAACATTTTAATTAAAAAATTTCTATTTTTATGAACTGCTTCCAAGATCAAAATTGGTTTTATCGAGTGGAAAAACCTTTGTACAAAGGATGATCATTGGAGGAAGCCTACTAATGTTAAAAAATCGTTAAATTTAAAAAAAAATCAACCATTATTGTGTCGAACAAAAAAACATTATATAGAAATAGTTAGATTTTATAAATAAACAAATTATTTGAAAATATATATAAATTTTCAAACAAAAATGTATTGTTTTTTTGTTATAATATATCTCATAGGGTTTTTAAAACATTGATTTAATAAAGAAATTAAAAATTAAAAATTACGTTATTTTATAAATTTTTAGTTATTAAAATTAATAAAAAACCAACAAAAAATTGGTTATTAGAAAATTAAATTTTTTACTAACAAATACTCATTTTAGTATAACAGTTCGGTTCTTCTTTATTTTGTTTTCAATGAACATTTTTGGTAACCATCAATTTTCCCACCCTTAAGCCCCATTACATATTGGGGGTAAGCTCTACAAAAATTTATTTCCATTTACGTCTGGTTAGATAAAAAATTACAAGATTACAAATATATATATATATATATTAAATGGTGTATAATGGTTGATATGATTCAAATGTTATATTATTGAATTAAAAACAACATTAAATATTATATGGTAGTCAACTATTCTAAAAATCTATTCTATATTAATAAATTCAAAATCAACAAAATTATTAAAATCTACAACTTTGATAATTAGGTTGAAAATGTTCATTATAAATCACCCAACATTATGGATGTTGGCTCATCAAGTTCCCATGAAATTTGGGATAATCAAATGCCAACTCGGTTGATTTTATTCAATCCCCAAACCATTTATAACCCATTTATTTTTTAACTCGTTATTTTTAAATATATTCGATTATATTTTGAAATATACCCAAACCAGATTAATTAAAGATATTTTTATTATTTTTAATTTTAAAAATTATTTATAAATATAATATCAATTGATATCAAAGAAAAAAATTAATGATTTTATTTACATTTTAAAATAAACCATTATTCAGATAACAATAATTAATTTAATATAATTTAAAATTTAGATTTCATTTCTAAATTTAATATGAACAATACACAAAATACATAAATAAATTCGATAGTTTTGCTATCTTTTTAATATTCAATCAATAAATTAATTATAATTTAAAAATATGGTTTGGTACTTCTTCAATATTAATTAGTGTTATAAATAAAATATTTTTCTATCCTTCCATTCTAGCTATTAAAGGATGAGAGGCATGTTTGCGAAGGGAAAGGAAAATATAGAGGAATATGTTACTATATAATAGTGGAGGCTATGTTTTCAAACTCCAAGCCTCCGACTAGATTACCATTTTCATTAAAAGCCTTCACACCAGATGATGATGATAATGATGTTACATAGATAAATGGTTGGAACCTAGTGAACGTCATGATTTGGAGGAATATCATTGGAAATGGTAAAAAATATGGAGCAATACCTTGGAGTCCCATGGCACCTCATGAATATGATGATGAGGTCATCAATAGAATAGGCTATCACAAATGTTCTGATCTTATTCATGTAGAGAATTGAGAAATACTATGAGGGACCCTATCCTACTATCCCCTTCGCCAAGGAGCACTACGCTGGGGTACCTAATAAAGGAGATCTAAAACGTACCCCAACCCAAGCACCGTAGAACCCTAGGGGGATGACACCAGTGGATTATTTTTATGGCATGTGGTGTCTAGCTATCCCATTCACAATGGAACACTCCCCAGGGGTACCCAAGAAAGGAAATAATGTAGGTACCACAACTCCTAGATCGGAAATTGAAACTCTATAGGGGTCCCCAAGCAAGGGGATCCCCAAAAAACCCTAACTCCCCCAGGGCACCTAAACCACATGAATGAACTTCCCAACCTGTAATGTACTAGATTTTAGCCAACCTATATTAATAGGAAAATTATTCTCATCAAAAAGTACTTCTCTATTGGGCCACGTTCTTAAGGAAGGTTTCAATGGAGGGTAGTGTCAAGTCCTCCCCTTCACCTGGGAACAATTCCCATGGGTGACCAAGGAGATCCAGAAGTCATACCAACCCGGGAGGTCCTAGTAGAGGTGGAACATGGTTGAGGCGGGATGTGTATGTGTCGACATGTAGGGTAGACCATTGTACGGTTGCTCTGTAAGGTAATAGCGTAGGAAGACCGTGGTAGATGAGGGATGTGGATGTGTGAGCGTGCAGGGAGGAGCATGGTATGGTTTCTTTGAGATTTCATAGCTGAAGCAGAGTGAGGTTGAGGCAGGATGAGGATGTGATGACGCGCAGGGTGGTCATGGTGGGGTGGAACACGGTCACGGTGTGCCGTCATGGAAGAGGAGGAATGAGGTTGAGGTGGGGATTCATTGCGGATGACCATCATTAGTGCGGTCATGGAGGTCGTGTAATTGAGGCAGACACAGAGCTGGTGTGCGGGTAAGTAGGGCTTTAGCTGTCTGGTGTATAAGATTTTTCTCATGTTCAAATCAATGTGGAGTCATGGGTGTACAGGTAGGTGTAAGGTGGTATTACACTATTAAAGGTTGGGGGTGTGCGACTAGCGTGGTTAAATTGAGGGAGGTGGTGCACGTATGTGGGGCTTCCTAGCACTATTGAAAGTGGATCAACCGCTATTAAAAGAAGCTGGGATTACCCTTTGATTTACAGAATTTTTTTTAATTTTTCTAATTTTATCAGTGCTTTTTTTAGCAATGATAAAATTTTCATTTATCAACACTTTTTTGAGTATTGATAAAGTGACCCCATTTTAAAATTTCCTCGACTATGAACGCTTTTTAAGCAGTGATAACGGTTTTTTTGTCATTGATAAAACTCTGTTTCATAGTAATGATTATTGTTCAGTTTCATTTGAGCACATTGAATTTCACTATCACTGTATAATCTTCTATGTTTATTGCCCTAGTGGTTGCGAGAGAGAGATTATTGGGTTATCCTACATCGATTATGAAGGGGTCAAGTGTTTTAAATATATGTATATGGTAAACCCTTGCCTTAGGGATTGGGGTTAAAAAGTCCCAATAATATTTACATAGGCATGCAGTTGTGCATGAAGATACCACACCAACACACCAAGACCTATGGTGTAGATATTCTTTTATATGCTTGGATGTAACATAGACAATCCTTCTAAACATAGGTGTAGAAATAATTTATTATTTTTACATTAAACATGTAATTAAAACTAATATATGTATGAAATTTATTTTTCAGAATTTGTTTAGCATCATTTTAGATACAGAATTTCATCTTAATATTTTTTATTTCTTCCAAAAATATATTATTAATATAATATTATATAACACATATAATTTTCATAAAACATAATTTAAATCACTATCGACAATAAAACTATTATTTTTTGAAAAAAATTAACAATGTTAACATATTTATGCAATAACTTATTGATTGTTTTTTGACTAGTAGTGTGGCTTTTGTGAACCTCCTTCATAGATGCTAGGACCTGATTTTGTAACAGTATTTTGACTTATCCCATATCAACAAATCAACTAAATTTTTTTCATTTTAAAAATTTAAATGAAAAACAAATTCTAATATCAAATTAAAGTAAAGGAAAATATAGCCCATAATATATATATATATATTTAAAAATTATTCCTTCCAAAAATCATAGGAAAAAATTATTATTTATTGATAAAATTATATCCCCCTTCCACATAAATAATCACAGTTTTTTAAATTTTCGTTAAAAACTAAAATATACATAAACTAAAATCAAGCAATTAAACATAAAAAAATATCTACATTAATTAAAATTAATTAAAAAAATAATGAAATAGATTTTTTTTAAAAATATATAGATAACCTTCATTCTAAAATAATTTTAAAGAGAAAATGAAGAAGATTTATTTTTATGTTTATGTTTTTTAATTGAAATTTTTTATTTTTTTGGAAAGGAAGCAGTTTTTTTATATTTTATATTTAAAATGGGATCATTTAGAAAAAGTAAAATTTTTATTTAACTTAATATAAAATAATAAAATTCATTTTTAATTCCCAAATACATCATAAACAATATGTATATTTTTTTAATTTTTTTTAAAATATAATAATTTATTTAGATTAAATTTTTAAGAGGAATATTGGGATTTTTTTAAATTTTATATGGGATCAAAATTTTTTTGATACAATATCTTTGGATTAGGAATATATTATTTTTATTACTTCATATTTAAAAGGGAATTTTTTTATTAATTGCTCATAAATAAAATTTATTTTCTTATTTTATATTAAAAATAATAATTTCATTTATTTTTAAGATATTTTTTGATTTCATGTAAAATTTATATTTGAATTTTTTTAATGAAAAATTAGTTTTTATATTTTTTAATAAGAATTGATTTTTTTTAAATTGAATGTGATTTTTTGATGAATATATCATTATGAGAAATATTATTATGCTTTTTTTACTCTTTAAATTATTAATGGAGAATATGAATATTTCTTTTAATTTTAATAATTTTAAAAATAATTTTTAATTTTTTAAAAAACTGATCATCTCTCCTGTATGAAATCCATGGTGATATAGTGTTATAATCCCATTATATCATGAATTTACCTCCTACCTCATCTAGAAACACAACACATACTCATTGGTATTATGAACACAATGTCTTCAAATCCTATTAATTTTATTCCTGTATAAGGATATCTTTGTCACTATAAATAAAATTGAATTCCCACTACCACAGATAGACCTTTTAACACGTCGCAAATAGTTTTAACATCGCTAAAAAAAGATTTTTGTCATCACGGTCATTAAAATGAGAACACCTTTAACATTGTTTTCATTAACACTGATAAATTCCCTATTGTTGCAATGTGTCGTTTGAATAACAACAAATTGCACCAAATACACCTGTATGCAAATTCACCAGTGTGAAAATTCACAATTTAAGTCAAATAAAATTTTCTTTACAAATATAAAAAAATTATAATATATACATTTCAAACAATATTTTATACATTTAAATTTTCAATTACTATCCACAAACATTTAAAAACATCAATGTTTAATTTTCTTTTTCACCTGTGATCCCCTCTCATAAAATCCAAACCATGGAATTAGTTTTCAAATACACCACCCCAACCCGAGAAAACTAATTCTTCTTTATAAGAAAACAATTATTATTTTAATAATACTATAAAAAAATAAATTAAACATAAATATCAATGAATACATTCTTAAAATTTCAATTTTAAATAATATGACACACATGTATCACTACCAAAGAAACAAAATTACACAGTTCCACCCTTTAACAATGCTAAAAAATGTGCTAATAAAGGGGTACCATTATGAACACTTAAAACCAGTGATTCAAGGAGATTTTAAAAGTGCTAAAAACACTATTAAAATTACCCATTTATCATCATTTTTAGCGATATTAATGGTACCCCTTTATCAAAGTCCTTTTAGCGCTGTTAAAGGGACTCCATTTATCAGTTCTTTCTTAGAAGCACTGATAAAGGGGGACTTATCAGTGTTTCTCTATTAGCGCTATTAAATGGTATATTTCAAAAAAATATATTTCATTAAAAATAACATATATTTTTTAAAATATGTTTTAGCTAAGGCGAAATAGACATTTACAATTACAATATACTATACTTAGTGAAAATTTATTATAAAATAATTCAAAAAAAATTTATTTAATAACATACTAATTATTATCTTCTAACAGTCATTTATTATTAATTTGAAGACACAAAAAATAAAAAATGTAATTAAAGATCGAAAATATATTGAATATGTAACTGAGATTTCAAAGGGTCATAACTTTTGATCTGTGTGTCCATTTTATCTCTACCACATATCAAATTTAATCTTGTAATGTCATATTCACACTAATTATTGGTATGAATCCCATATTACATTTTACAAGTCCCAAAAAGTCCCTAGAAGGCCTTTAAAACTGAATTTTTAATTGGTGTATCCTACTTTTTTAACATTCAATGGACTTACATCATCGTTTAAGGGGGTAGTTTTTCTCATTTTCAGTGGGGAATAAATTTATTCACAAGTATTACACTCATATTAATATTCATATTTTCACATTTTATCATTCATCATAATTTAGTTTTATTAATAAGAAAATATATAATAATATATACATATTTTTTATATATTCAATCATAAAAATTTAATTTTATAAATATACATGTAAACCTATTTACATGTAAATTATATTTATATATAAATAAACCTTATCTAAATAAAACATAATATCCATTTTATTTAAAATTAAAATGTATAAAAATGTATATACATATACAATTACTGTATATATAATGTTTATATATATATAAAATATATTTGTGTGTGGATTGACATACTGATATATATTTATCTATACACTATAATAAAAGTATATAAAAAACAATATATAATATATTTAAAAAAATATAAATGTGTATAATTATATTTATTGATTCACACACATATATAAATAAATATTTATTTATTTATATGTTTGAATGTATTTATAGACACACATACCCAAAAAAACATATTTTATATATGTAATTAATTATATACATCTATGGATAAAATAATACAAAATAATAATAATATATATATAGATATGTCATAAAATACATAAGAAAACAATATAGGGGAGTGGAAGAGGAGTGAGATTTTGAGGTGGACGTCTCAGTTTCAAAACTCAGCAAAGGCAGGGGTGCACACGAATTAGTGATGCAGGTCCCTATCGTTGTTAACTGGTGGGGGGATTCATAGCATTGTTAAAGGGGTGGGGAGGATGTACTAGAACTATTAAAATGGGGGATTGAGTTCTAATAATATCGGAGATGTCCCACCCTCCAATTTGTAGAAAAATAAATTCTTTTTAAGAAATTAATTTTTTTACATTTATCAGTGCTAAAAAAGTGGTGATAAAGGTCCAATCTATAAGAACTTATTTAGCATTGATAAAGGCCCCCTTTTATCAATGTTGATAAAATGAGACTTTATTAGCATTTTTTAGTAATGAAAAAAAGATACCCCCTTTTAAAAGTGTAAAGATTAATAATGTTTTTTAAAATCTATAAATGCCCTTTTTGTGCATGTTAAAGGCCATATCAATAGTAGTTGAGTAAATACCGACCTTGTGCATCAGATTGATGTGGGGATGATTCCTACACATAAAAAATTAATTATGGTAAATTTTTATACAGTATCAAAACAATTTGAATATATATTCATTTCAAATAAATGTAGATAAAAATAAGGTAAACTAAATGTAGAGATCAACAGCGGGATCTAAACTCCTATTCGATGGTGGGGTTCAGTAGGAATACATTAGGGATAGTGTAAAATGAAGGAATATACTCATCAAGGTGGATGAAGGAAAGAATCAATACCTAGCGTGATAGTGAGGGCTAGAAATGAGGGTCAAACCTTACTCAAGGAAGGGGTCAATGACATGAGAGGAAGAACTTTCTCTATTAGGGGATGGTGATTTTTCAGTCGGGTCATCGCCATTAAGAGTAGATCTATCCACCTCATTGATCTTCCCAGTGGTTCCCAATAGAAGCTATGGTTTGGGTGTCAAGGTCAGCATTGAAATGGCAGGATGGCTACCTTGGGGGATTTCAGTCCAAGCCTAATTCTAGGTTTCTCTACCTTATTTTTTCAGGCTATATGGATTTAAAATTTAGTTAATTTGATTTACTACTATTTAAAATTTCTTTGTATTTTTTTGGGTCATTTTGCATTTAGGGATTCAATAATGTAATGGATTATATCTCAATATATCTTAAAAGGGATTATACTATTCTTAATAGTGGGGTTTTCCCAACCTATTCTAATAATAAATTTAACTAAAAATAAAAAAAACCATTAAAAATTATATAATACATAAACATTTGTAATATATAAAAATCACAATAAAGGAACCTAATAAAAGTTTCATTATAAAGGTGGGGGATTAACTCCATTGTATGGATGGAACTCCATCCATAAACCGTTTGTAATTAATCACATATACTCTATCATATGATCATTTTGTTGATGCTACTATTTTCGTTGATGGTCTTGATGTTGTCTATATTATTCATACTCTATATCTAATCTATGAACAGCCCCATCCTTAGATCATAACCATTCCTCATAATCTACATAAGTAAAGGATTATGATCTCATACACACTATGATTTTTGTTGTAAGAAATTATGGTGAGAGAAAATATTAATTATGGTCATCGCATTCATTTGGAAATGTCGTGGTGACACATCGTGATGAAACCCTACCAATGATTCCCCATTTAATTTTGTAATAGAAATTTAATAATGGGGAAGCCAAATGAGGGTGAATGCAGGCCATAAAAGGGGATCTCCAACACCAGTTTTTTTCATTAGATTTAGAAGCAACACATCTTGATCCTCGAGTGTAGTATTTTGAGTGGTTTTTGTCCATATTTATTACGATATAATTTCTTGTGTGTTTTCTACTAGTAATAGAGGGAGAGAGAGTCTGTACGCACATTTTACCATAGTGAAATCATTCTATTTGCTTGTAATTTTTTACCACTTTATTTTTTGGGGTTTCCACGTTAAATATTGTGTTATTTTAATTCCCTAGTTTTTCAATTTATTTATAGATCGAATTTATCATTGAATTTATTGGACAATTGTTTAGGATCCTAACAAGTGGTATCATACGAATGAGGTTTTGTCCTGGGAAAATTCTGGACCAATGATGTGTCCAAATAGCGGTGAAATACAAGATCAAAAAATTCAATGGATATAATTTTTCATTGTGGACAATGAAGATGAAAGAGGTGTTGTGGAAAGATAAAGGCATAAAGGTGATTACAGAGAAACTGGTGGATGTGAAAAATGAAAAATTGATTGAATTGGACAGGAATTATATTTACAAAATACATTTCTCTTTAGAAGATGGGGTCATGTCATGCATAGTGAAGAACAAGATAAAAAAGAGAAATCTGGGACACTCTGACAAATCTTCATAAAGAAAAATTCACTCCATAATAAAATTTTAATGAAGATAAAATTATACACTCATAAAATGGTAGATTATTCATCGGTGACTGACCACATAAACACCCTCAATACCCTTTTTTCTCAACTTATAGTATGGAGCTATAAAATTGATGATGCTAAACATGCAGAGATTCTACTCAAAATGATTACAAATTCATGTGATCAACTTATCATAAACCTCAGAAATAATATCTTAATGGACATGTTTCCATTCAATGATGTTGTAGCTACTGTTATTGAAGAAAACTATGGTGTAAGAACAAGGAATACAGATATACCACTTTACACTAAGTGGAAGATCTTTCAATTGAATGAAAAAGAATGATGGAGTGTAATTCCAATGAGAACTAGAATTATGGAAGGTCTAAATCAAGGAGAAAGAAGAAAAACATAAAATTTTAAAATTGAGGTAAGAGGGGTAGGCTGGTGAGAAGAACTCTCAAGTAAATGTTGTGATTACATCTGTAAATGGATACATACAAGTTAGTGACGTGACAATGACTTCTGAAAGAAGACAAAATCATGACGACGCATGGATTGTTGACTCAGGGGGAACATGGCACATGACATCACTATGGGAATGGTTTGACCAATATGAAACTATCCCATAAGGACTTTTTTACATGGGTAATGATCATAAATTGAAAATCGTTAGAGTTGTAACCATCAAACTAATTATGCATGATAAAATAGTCTGAACCATCCAAAGAGTACACCATGTGGGGGGTCTCAAGAAGAAAATTTTCACTTTGGGAAAATTTTATGATATCAGATCATTGACTCACAGCGAGAAAGGGATTTTGAATATTTTTAAGGGAGAACTTGTGTTGATAATGGTGGAGAAGATGTCAACAAACTTTTATGTTCTTATGGGTGAAATTTACAAGGAAACAGAGATAGTTGTCTCATCAACTACCTCAATGGAAGAGTTGACGACGTTATGGAATCAGAATCATGGCCATATGTCTGAACGAGGCTTAAATATTCTTGTATATCAGAAGTTTTTTCCTATTATTATGAAGGTATCCCGATTATTTTTTATGAATTTTGTTTTGAGTAAGTAAGACCTGTTGAAGTTTCGAATGTTAATGACAAAAAGAAACTAGATCATAGAGTTGATTCATTCCATGGTTTGGAAATCACTGGTTGTGTCCCTAAGACGAGTAAGGTACATTGTATATTTCATTGATGACTATTCTACCGAGATGTTGGGTGTTTCTAATCAAGAAGAAATTGAATATCTTTGAAGTATTCAAAAAATTAAAAGTGTAAAATAAAATTGAATCTGATAAGAAGATCATGTGTTTGAGGACTAACCATGGTGGAGAATATATAAGCAACGATTTTGATTCTTTTTTATAATAGGAAGTAATAAAGAGTTAGTTGATGGTGGAATACACTCCTTAGTATAATGGAGTGGTAGAGTAGATGAATATAACATTGTTGGATATAATAAGGGTGATGATGAAGACTGCAGAAGTTACCAAGACACTCTGGGAAGAAGCAGTAAATATTGCCTACTATGGGATCAATCAATCCCCTTCAGTGGAAATTGATATGAATATGATGATGGATATGTGGAATGGTAAACTCGTTAATTATTCTCAATTAAATACATTTGGAAGTCTTGTATATGCACTATTTCATAGCTAGGGAATGTATCTTCTTGGAATACGCTTATGGTGTGAAGGGGTGTCATTTGGCGGATCCCATTGCCTGCAATATTATTATCTGTAGAGATTTCATCCATTCCAATGACATAGTGAAAATGAATATTTATAAAGACATGGAGAATGAGAGTACATATACTACAATAGTCATGGTGAAGGATGGAACTTAGATTATGTCACTGAGAGAAATGTTGCAAATTTCTTATTGACAGAATATGGAGAGATATCATCTATTTTGGTGGACACCCAAAGTCCATATATATCTTCATGGATGGCAGTGATGCATGAGGAAAATGATTCCCTGAACATGAACAATACTTGAGATCGTGTTTCATTACATCGTGGAAGTAAGGCTATTGGGAACAAATGGGTCTACAAGATCAAGAAGGATGAAACAGACTAGGTGGAATTATATCATAAGAGACTGGTGGCCAAATGATATTCTCATAAGGAAGGTATGAATTTCAGTGAAATATTTTCTCGTATTGTTAGAATAACCAATATTCAAGTAGTGATGGTGATATGTGTTGCATGAACACTTAATCTAGAGTATCTAAATGTGAAAACATATTTTCTACATGGTGACCTTGATGATGAAATCTATATTCTCTAAGGAGAAGGTTTCTCTGAATAAGGTAAAGAGAACATGGTTTTAAGGATGACAATTTTCTTTATGGTCTCAAACATTTGTTGAGGTGTTGTTACAAGAGATTTGATTCATATATCAAGAGACTTCAATACAAAATACATAATTCAGATCCTTGTGCTTATTTTGAGGGTTTATATGGTAATGATTTTATCATTATACTTTTTTATATGGATGAAATGTTGGTTGTTGGACCCAATAATGATAAAATCCACAAGATGAAAGCACAATTGTCTAGGGAGATTTCTATGAAGGACTTTGGACCAACAAACAAAATTCTTGGGATGAAAATTTACTGAGACTGGAATAATGGAATGATTTGGATATCACAGAAAAATTATTTGTGGAAATTATTAAAACGCTTCAACATGAATGACTGTAAGAAAATTTCTACCCCTCTTCCCATTAATTCCATGTTATCTTATAAGGTGAGTCTTAATAGTGAAACAGAGAGGATTTAAATGTATCATGTGTCGTATGAATCAACAGTGGGGATTCTAATGTTCCCCATGGTTTTTACTAGAATATATATCGCACATACAGTGGGAGAAGATAGTCGGTACATAGAGAATCTTGGAAGAAAGCATTGGATCATGGTGAATAGGATCCTGATATACATCAGGGAATCCTCAAATTTTGAATTACGTTTTGGAGGATCATATTTCACGATCAGAGGATATGTTGATTCAGATTTTGTAAGTGATTCTGACCAGAGAAAATCCATTAATGGTTATGTGTTTACTCTTGAAGGAGGAGCTATGAGATGGATTTCAAATTTATAGTCAGTTGTGGATCTATCAACGATGGAGGCAGAGTACATGGCCTCTACATGGTCATAAAAAGTGGTGAATTTGATGAAATGGTTTTTAGAGGAGCTTGGGCACAAAAAATATCATATTTAATTGTTTTTTTATAGTAAGAGTACCTTTCACATTACATGAAATCCATATTTTTATTCTAGGATGAGGCACATTGGTGTACAGTATTATTTTGTTTGAGATGTTGTGCAAGAAGGAAGTTTCAACTTGTAGAAAATTCACACTAAAGAAAATATGGAATATTTCCTAGATAAGGTGACTAGTTCTGATAAGTTCAAATGCTATAGATCCTTGAGAATCCTCGTAGAGACATGATTAGTAGGTTTGGAAGATAGAACATATTTGTAGAGATGTTATTGGAACTTAATAAAATATCCACCGGTTTTTATCACCAGATTCTGAAGCAACATATGTTCATCTTTGAGTGCAATATTTTTTGAGGTGTTTCTCCATCTTTACAAAGAGATAATTTCTAGTTTGTTTTCTCCATGAAATTTAGAGGCAGAGAGAGAATTTGTTTCAACACTTTTTTTAGTGAAATTCTTTTATTTGCCTATGGTATTTTACCCCTTTCATTAGGGGGATTTCACACGTTACATCCGGTTTTTAATTCCTCAGTTTTTTACATTATTTATATCTCACAATAATCATTGAATTGATTGAAAAATTGTTTACAATCCTAATTTATTTTTCTAAATTATAACATCGGTTCAATTCTATAGTAACTAGTCGAAGTCGATTTTAAACCTATTTCAATCACCATCCCTTTCTAAATACCACATTTCACCACCAATGACTATGTTTTCTCATAAAAACATACCTGTATGAGGCCTTGACTTGACCATATTTCTTATCCTAAATCCCACACATATGAGAAATATCTGTCTAATATATATCCTATAATTGAAAAAATATAAATAATATGATAAAAAATTATATTATTTTAATTTAAAAAACATAAAAAAACACTAACCACAATCGGTTATTATCTCTAACCACCATTATTCCCAATACTACTATAAGTATATATCCTCTTGAACACATTAAAAAATGTAATAAATGGTTCAAACACAAACAACATTAATGTATCATATACGTATAATATTAAAAAAATATTATTTACCAACTATGTATGATTTATTCTAAATGCAAGACTCCCAACTATGTGTGTGACATCCCGTCAGCCCCAATTCTATTAACTATAAGATGGTAGCCTCTTGAAAGTATCTTCTATCTATTAATTGAAAAATACCAGTGAATCCTGTGTGGGGAAACTGCCACAAAAATAGGTTTTCACAGTGCCACCCTTTTGTAAGGCTAAAAAACACTGATAAAGGGGTACCTTTATCTATTTTTTAAGCATTGATATTAGTATCGCCTTTATCATAAATTTTTTTCATTGTTAATGGGGCCCCCATTATTATCACTGATAAAGGGTATATTTCAAAAAAACATTAATAATAAAATATTTATATATTAATATATAAATATATTTATATTGGTATAAATATACTATATATTTTTGAAATATGTTTCAGATAAGTATATGTAGAAATTTACACCTAATATATAAAATGATTATAGAAATAGCTTATAATATATTTAAAAAATATATTATTAATTAATAATTTTCTAATTATTATCAACTAATTATCATTTAATAAAAAATTTATGACCCAAAACATCAAAAAATAATAATAAAAGATCTAAAATAAGATGAAAACGTAATTCAAACTTCAAATGATGATAAATTTTGACACTAGTGTCACTTTTAAGCTCTTCTGCAAATAAAATTAAATAATATGATGATATCTACACATTAGTGAAAAAAAAAATCCCGTTTCCACATATATCTAGGTAAAAAATCCCAAAATGCCGTCAAAAATGAGTTTTTAGCTGGGATAGCAATTTTTTTTAATATTTGATGAAATTTCAACCTAGTTTAGGAGGGAGTTTTTCACTTTTTCAGTGGGTACTGAATTTATTCAGAGTTATAATAGTCATATTGATATTATGGATTTAAAAATTAATCATTTTTCATAATGTACTACTATTTATAACCAAATATATGACAATATGTACATATTTTTTATATATTCATACATTATAATTAAATTTCACAAATTAATGATTAAATATATTTACATTTAAAAAATAGTTCTCAACATATAAGCCTTATATAAAAAAACTAAAATCCATTTTATTTAAAATAAAAATATATGAATATTTATATACTTATATAATGTGTGTGTGTGTGTATTAGGGTGTGTCTATATTAACAAACTAATATGTATTATATGTATATTCTAAATTATGAATACATATATTAATATATAATATAATAAAATATATATAAATACATATAACTATGTATAATTATACATTCAGATACACATATATTATATATATGTGTAGGTATATTGTATATATGGATAATTGTTTTTGGAATGATTAATTATTGGAACCACAATTGGGCTATTAAATATCTTAGCATTTCAGGGTGGATAACTCCTAGAATATCATTTTCTGAATCCTTCTCCTTATGAAATTCATTCTCTACACTCATGATGCACAACATTGTGAAATTTTTTATAGTGTACAACTTTCTTCTGAACCGTATAAAATCATCTTCACTGGAGCATCATCGATAATTTTTTGCAGATATGGGATATTGTCTCACATTACAATGTAATACTATTGTGGTAATGAGTATGTTTATTTAGTGAAAAGAAATTCTAATCAAATTAAACTTTCTTGTGAGGCCTATCTGGCACTGTTCCCTTCCAACAGATGATGTGATTAAGCGTAAATGGATAAGTATGTTGTCATAATGTTTTTTTGTTGTTTCTATAAGGAGGAATCAGTAAAACACATGTTCTTTGGGGATATTGGGAAAGAATGGTTTGAGAAAATCTTTGGAAACATATTGGCATTGATATTTACGTGGGTGATGGTGAGTTCTTCTACTTCTCATGGTTTCACTATATGGAATAGAATAGCTTGGAGAGGAAGCTGAGGGCTGCCTTGATTTTTTCTAGTTGCTGGATCATCTGGAATGCAGGAAACAAAGCTCGAGTGGATGGTCTTTCTACCTTGTGCTTTTAAATTCATACCTGGGTCTAGTGTATTGTGGTGGATCTATGGGATCTTCTGAAAATCTGTGAAAAATCAAAATCCATGATAATTTTCATGAATGGCTAGTGAACCACATCCTTTTCTCAATATGGGTCTTCACTGGGTAAATGGATCTGATAGAACCCCTGGTGTAATGGCTTCAAGCTCAATACTAATGGATATTATAACCTTGGAATCATGAGATGGAGAGTCATTGTTTCTAACTTCGATGTTTTAGTGGTGATTTCTTTTAGAAGCTTTTATGGTCATGGAATCTCTCTTATTTCAGAGTAGGTGGATTTTCTTAATGGTTTGGATATTTATCTCTCTAATAATATTCCATCCATAGAGATAAAAAGTGATTCTTCAGTTACATGAAACTCTTTCCAAGGGATATGTGAACCTCCTAGGTCTATAATATATATTACCTGACGATGCAAAGAGTTTATTGGTCGAGCTACCATGAAGCACACATAGAGGAAGGGATCTTTTCTACAGAGAGACTGGCATCAAGGGGGAATCTGAGTAGTCATTGTATCATTTATTCTACAATAGGCTCCCTTTCCACCGTGTTTGTTAATTTTTTGATGGTTGATTCCTTGGGGATTCCTTTATTTTATCCACCCTAACATGACAGATTTCCCCTTCCATTTATGATCAATAAATTATCCTACTTTTAATGAATGAATGAATATATATATATATATATATATTGATATAAATATATAATAATATATGAATAAATATAACTTAATATATATAGATAAGTAGATATAGCATTGAAGGGAGAACCAACCAATATGGATGAGTGGTAAACAGTACTACACATATGGCCTTTCATAGTGTGAAAATGGACTTTAATAGAGCTAAAAATAGGCTATTAGTCACAATGATTATAGGGGGCCATTATCAGTGCGTTTTTAGCAGTAATAATGGCCTAGCCACCTGATGTGTGATATTTATATAACAGCACACCCTAAAGAAAACCAAACATTTAAATAGCACACCCAGAAGAAAAACATCAATATTAATTTAATTGACATCATTAATAGAAAAATTTCCACCCATGGTATATAGAAATAAAACACAGATATTTACATTTAATTTTTTTATACAATTACATTTACAATTTTCCAACAAACATTCTAAATAATTAATATTTCATATTTTGAAGCCCGTGATCCCCTATAAAAAATGTCTTCCAATGGTATCAATTTTCGAACAAATTATATCAAACCATGAAAAAGTTTCCACTTATATAAGAAAACAAATATTATGTTAATAAGAATATAGATAAGTTAATTATACATTTTTATGAAATAAAAACATTAATAAAATGTTAATATTTAATAAAAATGAATCATTTGGAGTTATACGGGTCATATTGTGCATCCAATTGAGGTGGTTTTGATTCCTACATGTTAAAAATGAGATATGGATCATTGTAATTAACATTACAAAAATTCGAATGTGTTTTCATGATTTTGAGTATGTCACTTTTGATTTTATTAAAATTAATGTAAATTTTAAATAATGATACCATTGGAGATAACTGGAAACATCGTCCATCGTATTGAGGTACAAATAATTCTTTACTTGTCACAAATTACTGATGAATTTTTTTCCTAACGTATCAAAATAATCCAAATATGTTTTCTCAGTTTTCAGTATGTCCATTTTTTTTTACTAAAAAATCATTTCAAACTAGAAACACATATTTTGAGTCATACTGATTGTATCATGCATCTTTTTTATGTGAGACTACATCATACATGCTAAAACTGACTTATGAATCACTGTATTTAATTATCAAGACTATCATAGCTCATTTTCTTGGTTTTCAGTGAGTGACACATTTTGAACTAAAATGTATATTTTAAACTGATAACAGACACTTTTATTCATACCAGTCACATCATGCATGAGAATGATGTATGGTTGACTCATACACATCAAAAATGAATCATAGATCATTTTCCTAAAGTATAAAGACAATGTGAATTCATTTTCTCAGTTTTTAGTATTTCACTTGTTGTTTTTACTTATATTAATGTCATTTTAAAATATAAATAGACACCTTGAGTTAAAATTCCCACACCATGTATCATATTCAGGTGTGTCTAATCCTTACGAATCAAAAATCACAAATAAATCATTTTCCAAAAATATAAAAACAATATGAATTTGTTTTCCTGGTTTTTAATATCTCACTTGTTGTTTTTACATAAATTATTATGAAATTTAAATAAAAAGAGGCACATTGACTGATACCAGCCACACCGTGTGTCGTATCGAGGTGTATATGATTCCTACATGTTAGAAATAATTAAGAGATTTTTTTTCCTGGAAGATCAATAAAATCTGAATTTTTTTCTTGGTTTTCAATATTTCACTTGTTGTTTTTACTTAAATTCTATCTATTATAAATAAAAATAGACCCCTACAGTTATACTATCCACACCATGCATCGTATTGAGGTAATTCTAAGCCCTACATTACATTAATAACTCATGGATTATTTTACTAAAGTATCAAAAAAATATGAATGTGTTTTCTCAGTTTTCAGTATTTCACATTCCTTTTTACATAAATTAATGTCATTTTAAAATAAAAATTCACACTTTGAGTCATACTAGTCACACCATACATCATATTGAGGTGCAGCTGAATCATACACATCAAAAATGACTCATGGATTTTTTATCCAAAAATATAAAAATAATACAAATAGGTTTTCCCAATTTTAAGTATGTCACATGTTGTTTTTACTTAAATCGATGTCAATTTCAAATAAAAAGAAACTGTTTGAGTTATACTGGCCAAACCGTGTATCATATTGAGGTGACATTGATTCAGGCATTGAGTTGTATTATTCTTACATAAATGAAAATTTCACATTCAGCGCTATGTTGTAAGAGACGATAAATCACTTTCTTTCTTATGGGAATTTTTTAGGATATAGCATTAAAGGAACTAAAGGGTGTCTCATTTTCAATAAAAGGTACAAAGTCCATTTGGTTGAAACATTTATCAAAGACTATGTTTCGAAGAAATTTTATATTTATACTCTGATTAGATATGTCCCTATCATGGACAACATCATTGTATGGATATTCATAAGAACATAAAACACTATTTACACAAATATTTTATCAACTGTTTACGATTGTAAAATATGTGGACACTGCTTTTGGTAAAAAAAATTAAAACTTTTAAGAAAATCAGTTGCAAATGGTGTTTAGTTTTTTTTGAATTTTCATAATGTAATTTTCTATATGATATATATTTTCTTGATGTTATGCATGCTGAAAAAAAATGTATCTGATAGTTTCATTGGTACACTGATAAATTCTCCCAAAAAAAGGATGGAATTAAGGATAGGTTGCACATGGTTCACATGGGAATATGTGAAGATTTGGTCCTAGTGAAGGGTAAAAAATAAAGTTTTCTTCCTCTAGCTGCATACACTTTTTCCAGGCAGGAGAGATTTCAGTTTTTAATGTTCTTGAATGAAATAATGTTTCTAGAGGGGTATTAATTGTATAACAAGAATATCGTGTCAATAAAATATTTAATGTTAAAGGTTATAAAATCACATGATTGTCATGTTTTACTGGGAGATCTAATTTCTATAGCATTATGTTTCATTTTTCCCAAGAATGACTTTTATAAAATAACCATGCATTATTTATTCATCAAAGCTATATGCATTAAAGTTATAGATCTGGTGAAATTGAAAACTATGGAAAGATAAATTATTATCATATTATTTGATTTGGAAATGTTCTTCCTACTATAATTCATTGATATAATGGTTCATTTTATGGTTTAATTAGTGATAGAGATTAGACTATATGGTCTTATACAATATAGATGGATATACCCCATTGAATTGTATATAAATATTTTGAATGGGTATATAAAATATCAAATTTGACTAGAGGGTTGTATTTCAGATAGATATATTGTTGAGGAAGCCATATAATTATGTACCAAATGCATGTGAGGTGTGGAAATAGTTGTCCTACCAAAATCTCATCACACTATGTGGCTATTGGGTGAAGAATTTCTGGAAGAGATGTAGTCACAATTAATATTTCAGATCATGAGTAGGCAAACCTTTATGTTTGGAACAGTTTTTTGGAGGTTTCCCTATATGTTGAAATCCACAAATAATTTATTAGGCATTTGAATCCATCAAGGGATAAAATATGGATATCAAATACACATAATAAATAGTTTAAAGAATGGTTTTGGGACTATACTTTTAACAATTCAGATGAAAATCTTAATTCAATATCAGAACAGCATTGATGGTTATCCAAAGGACCAAGTGTGTATGTATTATCATAAAATGGTTATATAATTAAGGGTTATATGTTCTATACAAGTCGACATGATGAAAAAAATTCTATGAAAAATCGTGGAGTTACACTTGTGGATTAAGCGATGCATATTTCTGGGGCTAAGGACAGAAATCCAATAGATGTGAATATTTCATACATTGGAATCATAAAAAAATGGGATTTGGATTATATAACATTCAATGTTCTAATTTTTCAAATCTATTTGGTTTATAACATGAATGATGTTAAAATAGATTAATTTGAATTAGTGAATTTTTATTTTATTATTGAAGGGTGAAAAGAAGAACCATTTATAATGAAATCACAGGCAGTACATGTATTTTATGTTCCACATACGACAAACTGAAATTGGTCAATCGTTATGTTATCGACCAAAACCACTGAAGAGTCAGATGAAAGTTGAACTGCGGGTGACACTTTCTTTAGGACATCGCAATCATTTCATAGAGGTCATAATGTAGATTGTGTTTTTTTGTTAGAGGAGACAAAAATGAAGGGACTTAAATAGTCGATTTAGGGGTCAAATACCTTCAGCCATTAAAAAAAGAGAGTTCAATAAATATGTTATTTTTTAAAATATACATTGTGTTACCTCATGTTATTATATATTCGTTTTTGTGTTGATGTAATCAAAATTAAATTATAAACCACTTATGAAGATATTGAATTATTCACATGATGGTGCTACCAATCCCGAGGAACATTAGGTATTTTAATCTATTGTTTCTTTCATTGTAGAGGAACAATGACCTTATTCATGTGTTGTTAATCCCAATCCTGAGGAATAATAGGTTTTTCAAACTGTTGTTGCCCCTGATGTTGAGGTTCAATAACCATTTTCACATTTTGATGCTACTGCTCTAGAGAAACAACATATTGAAGATGTTGAATCTAAGGAAATGTGAGGTGATGAAGGACCAATGATGAAAATAAAATAGGTGCTCCATAGTTTGATGGTGTTAGAAAAAATCAGGAAGGAAATAATAAAAGGCATCAAATATGAGGTCGGATGGAATGAACGGGGCGAGCATGTTAACCCCAATAAGGTCATTTTTAGTAGTTACATTGGAATCATCAATTGGTTATGCAAGCCATCTAGTGTAGTTTTTGGGCACCATGTTGTTCCAACACATAATACACTACCATAAAACTGGGCAAGGCCATGCCACCCTTTATCAGTGCTAACAAAAAAGTGCTGATAAAAGGGGGGTACCATTATCAGCGCTAAAAAAGGCACTGATAAAGGGTACTTTTATCAGCGCAAAAAAACACTGATAAAAGTACCCCTTTATCAGTTCTTTTTTTAGTAGTGCTGATAAAGGGGGGTCTTTATCAGTGCTTTTTTTAAAAGCGCTGATTAAAGGTCTACTTCCAAAAAAAATTATTACAAAAAATAAATTAATATTTAAATATATTGATATAGTTATATTGATATAAATATAATATATATATTTTAAATATAATTTTAATTATATTTTAGATAAGTATAGATATACAGTAACACTTAATATATAAGATATTTAGTGAAAATGGCTTATAAAAAATTAAAAAAATATTTTTAATTAATAATTTTCTAATTATTATGGAGTAATAGTCATTTAATAACAATTTTAAAAGTAAAAAAATTAAAAAAATTAAAAAAAAATAACTGAAATATGTTGAAACACAACTTGAACTTCAAACGGCCATAACTATTGATTTGGGTGTCCGTTTGAGCTCTACCACCTATCAAATTGAAGTCTACGACAAGATCTATGTCTCTTTAATTGGGGGGGACCAAGTTCAATGTTTTTTAGAGGCCAAAAAAGTCTTAGAAGGCATCCAAAACTAATTTTTTAGTCAGGGTACCCCGATTGTTTTAACATTTTGTGGATTTTAAGCCTCGTTTAAGTTGGTATTATTGGCTTTTTTGGTAGTGACTGATTTTATTACAAGGTATTATATTCATATTGATATTATGTCTTTGAAATTATATCGTTTTTTGTAATGAACTGCTCTTTATAATTAAATTTATAATAATATATACATATTTTTATATATTCACACATAAAAACTTAATTATAAATATAAATAATAAAATATATTTACATATAAAATATATTATCTTTATTTAAATAATAACTAATATCCATTTTATTTAAAATAAAAATATTTGAATATTTATATAACTATATATCTATCTAACTATATATATATTAATATAATTACATATACATATTAATATAATAATAAATATATATATTAATATCACTATAAATATATATTTTAATATAATTCTATATTTATATTTATATAAATATATATTTATATTAGTATAACTATATATTTATATTAATATAACTATATATATATATATTAATATTAATATATATTACTATACAAATAAATATTACTAAATATATAAATAAATAAATAAATATATCACTAATAGGAGAACAAATCAATATAGGAGAGTGGTAAAGGCTTCAGGCATGCAGGGGGAGGTCTCTAGATCAAATCCGGTTGGAGGTAGGGATGCGCGCGCATGGGTGAATCTGGGGCTAGCGCTGATATAGGACCCTTTTATCAGAACTTTGTTTTTGTGCTGATAAAATACCCCTTTTATCAGTGCTTTTTTAGCGCTGATAAAAGGGGTCTTTATCAGCGCTTTTTGGAGCACTCATAAAGGGGACCCCCTATCTACGCAATCTTTAATAGTGCTATTCTAGAACTTTTTATGGCTAGTAATATGTTGTTTTAAAATACATATATTCATCACTTTGAGTGAAATTTTTTATTTATGAAATAGAAACTGAGTGTTAAAAATAATGGAGGGGTAATAACAGCAACATACCCCTACCTTAAATCAAGGATGGGGTACATTTCACTTGAAAAACAAGGTACGTATTTTAAATCTACTGTAACACTTTTATATGACATGAAACAAAAAAAATAATTATTTTCCTCTATTTATATGCAGATTGATGAATCCAAATCTAAATCCACTTCTATATACACCATGTGTTGTGTAAAGATTAATGTGTAAATAAATATGGGAACTAATTGATAAAAATACACAAAAAAGGTGGGAAACATGTGTGATTAGGAAATAAAAACAATTGTTTTTCATTAAATAAAAATTACTTAACAATGATTACTTATTTTCTATATTTTCTATCTATCATAGTCACATGAATCATCAACACCTATATTAGATGAACACCTACTATCAGTGGACTGGAAGCAGATATAACATTATGGTCACATCAGAGGTGCGGGTTTTGGGGTGACAACCAAAAACATGTTTTTATAAAAAAAACAAGAGGAGTATAAAGATAAAGAAATGAAATAGATGAAAGAAAGACAATATACACATTAATAAAAATAACAATACCATAGAGAGTTACTAGAAACTTTTATAGGGATACTCAAAGAGAAAAAAGAACTCAAGAACAACCATTTCTTCAATATCCCTCCCCACACCCACTAGCTTTGAGGGGAGCCATTCCCCTCGAAATGATGTCTTGAAAAGGTAATCAATGTTTTAATTACAGTTTTTATAAATTGTTAATCAGATGGACTCTAATAAATTTTTGGAACTGATGTTATACAGTTTGATAATGACTGTGATTTAAATCTATTAACACCCACCCATCACCCTGTAGTGAGGGATACAGTGTTCAATATCCAAAATGATGTGCTAAACAATAGACCACGTCCAATAGGTCTTGTGAGAGTGTCTATTAGCATATCCCGTGATCTGAGGGTTGATCAACCAATTCCAATTGATGTAGAAGATATTGATAAGGTTGACCAACTGTTGTAACATTCATCGCATGTCCATTAAATCATGAAAAAAAATATCGACAAGGAGGTATTCATTTCCTATTTATTTTTTATGATAAACCTATAATAATTAATGAAAAAACTTCTAAACCAACGAATGCTATTAAAAATAGACAATAGTATGGGGCTGAAATGAAAGGTTGACTTAAACAATCTAAAGGATCAACCAACTGATTGAAAAGATATGTCAAAAGCACATTTACCCTGCCCATTGAATATCCACATTTACTAACATTAATGGTTTATGCGGGTAAAAAGTTATAAATTGGTAGTAATCACATAGTTTATTTTGATGAAAAAATGTATGGAGCAGATTTTATTGACTACATTGCTTCTAATAATGTAGATGAAATCGTCAAATATGAATGGCTAGGTGTCTCAGTTGTAAATGTATACACGAGGTACGTTTTCGTGATTTAATTTTCCAAAAGATGATATGCCATGTTAATTATGACTAAATACATTTCATATTTTTTGAATTCATATATATCAATACCAATTCAAAGGATTTTCCATGAAAAAAAAACAGGACTCTTTAGTCCTTACGCTACCTCTATAAACTTTGGAAAATCGTTTGAAAGAAAACATGGGGATGAAATAATTTTCTTAATACAAATGATTTCAGGATAAAACGCTGCAATTTAATAATATTTAATATATTTTTCATTTCCTTCATTACTTATTCCTTTTTTTGTTTTTAAGAAACCTTGTATTCCTATTATGATCAATTTGGATACTCTAAATATTTATATCTTGGATTCACTACATAGATTACCAAAAAACTGACCACACATGATAACGATTTTTTATTTGTAATACACTACACCCAATATTTTAGAACTAATATTCAAGTTATATAATTATATTATGTTTTAAATAGTATTTTGTTATTATATGGTGTTGTGTAAATGTCGTCTAAATCATGGAATGAGGACTAGAATTGCACACAAGGACCCAAACAAGTTCTAAAACTGGATAAGTTTCAAGGTATATATAATAAGATATAACTATCCAAACAAATATAAAAAAATTACTTATTTTCCTTAATGTTTCTATAGTGTCTAAAATAATCAAATGGAAATTATGATGGTTATTATGTTTGTAAATTTATGAGAGATATCATATTTCATAAAAAAACACACATCCCCTAAGAGTTATTTTCAATGTTAATTACTACTTTATTTAAAATATTTGTTAATCCTTTCTATATTTATATTTTTCAAGTTCAATTACGAATTTCAAAAAAATATTATTTATAAAATGATATAAATTTTCTTAGAAAAAAATTGGCATCATACCAGATCATAGAATGTACACAAATGGTATGAAGATGTGATTTCTATAGAAGTAAAGAATTGTTTCATATTTATGTTTAATTTATTTATTTTTAGTATTAATCAAATAAGAATTTTTTTATTATATTGGAGTATTAAATGTAATTAAAGATTATTTTAATACTTTGGGACATGTAGGAATGAACAACACCTCAATCTGACATACTACATGATCGGTATGACTCCAAGTGTGTCTTTTTATTTAAAATTGATCATAATTATAGTACAATATACATCTCAAAACTCAAAACCAAAAAGGAATTAAAATTGTGTTTATACATTATTATAATGATCTATAAGTCATTTATGATATGTATGAATCAGCTACAAATCAATCCAAAAAACAGTGTGACCAATATGACTCAAAGTTTCCGTTATCAGTTTAAAATCGAAATTTTACATAAAAATACATAACTCACTAAAAACTGAGAAAACACACTCATATTTTCTTAATAATTTAATAAATCAATTCATAAATCACTTTTTATGTGTAGGAATTGTTCTCATTTAATACCGATACTCTATGTGACTGGTATTAGTCAAAGTGTGTGTTTCGAGTTTATAATGATTTTTTCCTAAAATAGAAAAGTGACATACTAAAAACTAGAATAAAATATTTGGATTGTTTTGATACTTTAGTACTGCTATCCATAAGTAATTTTTGATATATATAAATTAGTCTTACCTCAATCTGACGAACGGTGTGACCTATATGACTCTAATTCCATCTTTTTTATTTAAATGTGATGTCAATTTTAGTAAAAAGGAACAAGTGACATACTAAAAAATGAGAAAACACATTCGGATTGTTTTGATACATTTGGGTTAAAATAAATGAGTCATTTGGGATGCCAAGGATTCTTTTTCACCATAATATGTGGCATAGTGTGACCGGTATTAATACAAGTGCGTCTTTTTTATTTAAAATATACATTAATTTTAGGAAAAAGAAAATTGACCTACTCAAAAATGTGAAAAAGAATTTGGATTATTTTGATATTGTAGGAAAATGATCCCTGAGTTAGTTGGGATGTGTATGAATCAACTGAACCATAATGTGACCCTCAACAACTCCCAAAAGTATCTATCAAATGAGTCGTACGATTTTCCTCTCCCAAAAAAAGAAAGAACAACAAGAATAGAATAACATCAATAGTGATATGATGATATTGATAATAGACCCAAAGTATTGGTGGCAACCTTCATCCTCCTCCATCACGTCGAAAATAACTTGACAATCAGATTCGACCATCATATCCTTCCAGCCAAGAGAGGAAATGAATTGCATAATTTTCCAGATAGTCATTACCACTGCTACGGGTGGAGACCAACAACAAATTTATGTGGAACGACGAGCCGTAATGATAGAGACTACATGGTCCTAGAGAACTTCCATAAGGTCGATAGAGCCATCACAAGGAATTGCCGCATCAGTATTAAGTTTGAAAATACCCTGAGGCGGATGAATCCATCTGACATGAGGGGGATGAACATTTATTTGATAACTAATGTTGAAACCCACATTTGGACATTGCTTATTGTGTAACCAACATTAAAACTCTCACTGACATGGTTTTAACATCGGTTATCCACTAACTGATGTCAAAACTCTATTCGTGTGAGTTTTAATATTTGTAATTTGTAAATGAACAATAGTGATGAATTGATAACATATTTTTATGTCAATTATACTCACGCATCAAAATATTTATTGAACAAATTCATTGGAACCATATATTTATTTTATTATATATTTATTTCATTATAATTATAATTATAAATATGTATATTTAAAAATTATTTATATATATTTATAAAAATAATAAAAATAATAAAAATATTTATTATTTAAAAATTAATTATAATCTTAAAATTATTTAAATATATATTTATTTAACTATAACTTATAAATACTTTTCTAAAACATTATATATATTTTTTAATTATTAAAAATTATATATTAATTTTCAACATGTGTTTTTTATTTAATTTATACAAATAAAAATTATTTTTTAATATAAATATAATATTTTTTTATAAATTAATAATATTTTTTATTAAAAAAAATTATCAGTGCTATTAATATAATTGTGTTTGGATCATATGGTTCCACCAAAACGCTTTCATTTTCAAGATCATTGTTAATGACGACATGGTCTGGCCTTCAATGATTCAAAACTGGGGCTTGCAGTGGTTGGATATTGAGGAGGATCGTCCACCTTCACATGTTCATTTTGTTCCTGTCAGATGGCTCTCCCCCCCCCCTTTGGGTGTTCTCAAACTTAATACTGATGTAGTGACACCTATGGATGGTTTTGTTGGCCTTTAGACAATCCTTTGGGATCACGTTATCTCTCTTATTGCGGCTCATCATTCCTCTGACATTGTGGGTTATTCTCCTCATGTGGCAGAGGCCATGGTAATTTGGAAGTGTATGTAGACCATCTTGTCTCATGTATGGAAGGATGTTAGGGTCGAATATGATTGTCAAGTTATTATCAACGCACTAAAGGAGGATAAAGGTGGCCTCCAAGCCCATGGATCCATTATCGACATCATTAGATATTTGGTTCCTTTGTTCTCTTCTTGTTGTTTTCCCTTTGCTTGGAGAGAGGGAAATCGAGCAGTTCAATTTTTGGCTACTTTTGGGAATCATTGGGGGTCTAATTGATGGATTTCATTTTTTCCACCTGAATTATGTACATTTTCTTTGGTTGATATCTAGGATTTGAGGATTGTTTTTTTAAATGGTCCCCATTTTTAGTGATAATGAAAGTGGTGATAAAGGGTACACCTTTATCACCCTTTCTTTAGCACTTATAAAAGGATTAATTATCCACAATTTTAGCTAGCAGTGATAAAGCCCCCCCCCCTTATCAGTGCTTTCCTCTTAGAACTGATAAAACCTGATGCATCCCTTGCTTTGATCCGTGTTAGTGAATGGGAGGATCCACCGCATACTAGAAGCTGACATCAACTTTAGCGGAAGTTTAAACTTCCACCAAATCAAAAAATAACCACCACTAAACAATGATTTTGTAGAATTGGATACATAACACATTTATGATGTGTTGGAATTGACTACATGTCAATTGGACATAAGATGTGATTGATATTACTCAAAGTTTGTGTTTTCAATATAAAAGGGACATTTTAGTTAAATGATATAATTATTAAAAATTAGTTAAATAATTAAGAAAATAAATAACTAATAATATCATTAATATATTCAGTAATTGTTAATATAATTTACAAACATTGTTAATTAACATTGTAATTCAGATCTTATAATACAATTATTAATAAACATTTAAAATTTTAATTTATAATTAATTTAAAATTTTAAATATAATAACTAATAATAAAATTAGTAGCATGACTTATAATATCATTAATATATATAGTAATTAACAATATAAATTTTCATATGTGAATTATATATCATTAAATTTTAATTTTTTTAATTTTTTTATGAACTGCAACTAAGATAAACATTGTTTTTATCTAGTGGACAAACCATTGTACAAAGGGTGATCGTTGGGGAAATCCTACTAAAAAACCTTAAATTTTTTAAAAAATCTATCCTAATTGTGCCGAAGAAAAGCTAAAAATTATATATAAATCCTTAAATTTTATAAACAAACTAATTATTTGAAAACAAATATAAATATATAAACAATATTGTATTTTTTGATATAATATGCGTTATAAGTTATTTAAAATATTAAATTAATAAAGAAATAAAAAATTATAAATTCAGTTATTTATCAGTTTTTGTTATTAGAATTAATAATCACGGCCAAAAAAATCAGTTAACCAAATAAAATTTTTACTAACCAATACTCATTTTAGTATAACCCATTGGTTATTTTTTATTTGGTTTCCAAATAGTAGTTCCATTGACCACATCTTTTCCCACCCCATGGGGTAATCTCTACAAAACTATATTTCCATTTGTGAATGGTTAGATAAAAAATAAAAATATTGAAAATATATAGATATAGATATATATATATACACACTAAATGTTTTATAAAGGTTGATATGAGTCAATAATAGATTATTGAATTAAAACAAACATTAAATATTATATGCGAGTCAAATATTCTCAAAATCAATTCTACATTATTAAATTAAAATTCATCAAAATTATTATTATCTGCAACATTGATAATTAGGGATAAATGTTCATTAAAAATCACCCAACATTAGGGATATCGACCTGTCAAGTATGCATGAAATTTGGGATAATTGAATCCTAACTCATTTTATTATTTCATACCCAAATCCATTTACAACCCATTTATTTTTTAAAACAGTATTTTTAAGTATATTCTATTATATTTTGAAATACACTTTTAACTTCCCAAACCTGCTTAATTAAAGAGACATATATTAATTTTTTAAAAAAATTTATTTATATATCAAAAGGAAATTGATTTCAAAGAAAACAAATAAATTTTATAATTTTATTTAAATTTTATAATAAATCATTATTCAGTTAATAATAATTAAATTAATCAGATTATAATTTAGATTTCATTTATAAATTGAACATGAACAATATTAAAAATAAATAAATAAATTGGGTAGTTTTACTATGTATTGAATATTCAGTTAATAAATTAATTAACATTCAATAAATAGGGTTTGGTAATTCCTCATATTAACTGGCGTTATAAATAAAAGATTTGGGTATTCCACCTTTCTAGCTATTAAAGGATGGGAGGAATAATTAAGGAGGGAACAGAAATAATAAAGGAAGATGGTACTATATAAGGGTGGAGGCTGTGTTTTAAAACTACAACCCTCCGACTCAGATTTCCCTCTTCTCTGAAACTCCTCACCGTTTTACGATGAAGATGAAGAAGTTACAGAGATGGATTGGAACCCGGTTGAAGTCATATTTTGGAAAAATGTCGTTAGAAAAGGAAAAAAAATATCGAGTAGTCAGTTGGTGTCCCACGACCCATGATAAATCCAACGATGATGTCTCAAACAGAAGACTATGAGGGACCCCATCCAACCGACTATGAGGGACCCTTTCCAACCATCCCCTTTTCCTGGGATCTTCGCCTCGGGGTACCCAAGAAAACATATCCAAAACCTACCCCAACCCCAACCCCGACAACGGAGAACCCTAGGGTGCCAACATATGTGGATTATTATTATGATGGGCAGTGTCCAGCGGTCCCATTCTCCTGGGAACAGGCCCCAGGGGTAACCATGGTAGGATACCCAGAATGCACCACAACTCCTGCACCGGAAATCGCTCCTCCCCCGAGGTACCCAAGTGTGGGGATCATCCAGAAGGTGCGCCAATCTTGGAGCTCTTGGCAGAGGCAGAATGCAGTTGAGGCTGGATGTGGATTTATAGGCATGTCGGGAAGAGCATGGTGATGTCGCTCAGGGAGGTCATTGTGGAGGAGGAAGGCAGTTGAGGCAGGATATAAATGTGCCGATGTGAGGGGAGGTCAAGGCGGGGAGGAGTGCTATCTCGGCGAGCGAGGCGGTTATGGCGGGGCGGAGTGCGGTTGCGGTGGGTGGCCATGGCGGGGCGGAGCGCGGTCGAGGCAGGGACGCTTTGCGACTGACCTTCTTTATCACAATCGAAATTCCAGAATCAAGGCGGTGATGGAGTTGGTGTGCGGGGTAGCAAGGCTTCAGATAGCTGATTGGCACGTGGATTTTCATTGAAAATCCTAGAAAAACCAATTATTAAATAATTTTATTGAATAATATCATTTTGAAATTTTTTTATTGTATAAATAATAAAAGTAATTTTAATAATAAAACATAATTTAATTGGAATTGAAATTTTAAAATATATAGTTTATACGAACAAATATTTTGATATAATATTTATTTATTTTATAATATATAATAGTGCACAGACACATATATATATATAATCAAAAACATATGTTTGTAAATTATATTATATGATACATATATATATAAATTTAAATATGATATTGGTATATTTATTTATATAGTTCGCATCACTCTGTTATAATATATATATTCCTCTAAAAATAATTAAATTTGCAACAGGTTTTTTATGACGGATTCTCACCGCAAAGAGTTAATTGAGATAGGAAATCATCACAACAGACCATCATGGAAAATCACGACCTATATAAAAGAACTCGTGAAGGGATGTGGAAATTAACCTCAGGGTGAGGAAATTTATGATGAAACTATTTAGCCATCATAAACGAACTTTCTGTCATTACACATATTTTTATTCAAGATTATTTGCAATTGAATTAAAAAAGGTTAATTTTATAAATAAATAATTAAACATATTTACATATAAAATATATTTCTCAATATATAAGACTTATATAAATAAAAACTACTATCTATTTTATTTAAAACTCAAATATATACATATTTATATACATATATAATGTGTGTGTGCCTATATATATATATTATTGTGTGCGTGTGTGTCTGTATTAACAAACTGATATGTGTGTGTGTGTGTTGTATATATGTATTTATGTATTTATTTATTTACTTATACACACACAAAAAATATATTTTACAAATGAATTCAAAAATAATCCTATAAATATATATTAATATATAGATAAATGTACTGATAAAAAAAATATAACCATATATATATATATAACTAAATATATATATATAAACACACGTAGTTGGGGTATGGCTTAGTGGTAAGAACCCCATAATCATACATGAAAAATGGGGGTTCAAATCCCATGGGGCTACAGGTACTCTAGCAGCACTGTAGAGGTATTGTAGCAGCGGTGCTACTGTTTATCGTCTGGTACTGTAGCGGCAGCAGGGCACTGTAGCATCCGGGACTATCAACACATTTTTATCGATGATATAGGTTGTATAAGGAAAACTATTTTTTCAGTAGTGATTGTTGTAGAGTTGCATTTGGGCACTTTGATGTTCTCGATTACCAAAAAATCTTCTCTGTTCATCGCCCTCGTGGCTGTGAGGGGGGGTTATTGGGTTATCATGCATCAATTATGAAGGGGCATAGTGTGTTAAATATGTATATGAGGGAAACCATGGCCTCCTGGATTGGGGTTAGGAATTCCCAATAACATTTACACAGGTATGTAGTTGTGCATCCAGATTCCACACACACCAAGACCTATGGTGTATATATGTATTCATATGCGTGGATGTGACATAAAGAAAGCTCCTAAACATCGACGCTAACATCATTTATTATTTTTACATTAAACATGTAATTGAAGCTAATTTATGTATGTAATTACTTTGTGGGATTTTTATTTTTAACATCATTTTGGATACAAAAATTGCCTTTTAATATTTTCTAATTCTTCCAAAAACACATTATTAATTTCATATTATTTATGACATCTCATATCCTTCAAAATTAATTTATATTACTATCAGTAATAAAACTATTATTTTTTTAAAAAATAATGTTAAAATATTTATGAAATAACTTATTGATTATATTTTGACTAGAATTGTGGCTTCTGTGAACATCCTTCACACATGCCAGGACCCAGTTTAGTCAAAATATATTGACTTATCCCATATCAACAAATCAACTCCAATTTTTCCTTATAAAAATTTCAAAGATAACTCATATTTTAAAAATAAATTAATGTGAATGGAAATAATGTTCATTACAACATTTTTAAAATATAATAAAAAATACTTCCTTTGGAAAATCATAGAAAAAACAATGTTTATTGAAAATATAATATCCCCCTTTCGCTAAATAAATCTTAGTTTTTTTTATGTTAAAATCTAAAATTCCCGTAAAATAAAATCAATCAATGACAATTTAAAAATAAATCTACCTTAATTAAAATTACTTTTTAAAAAATATCCTTTGTTAAAAACTAAATAGATAACCTTTCTTATAGACTAATTTTAAAGGAAAAATGTTGAATTTTTACTTGTATCTTTATGTTTTCTAATTAAATTTTCTCATTTTTGTTGAAAGGAAAAGGGGTTTTTTAATATTTTAAATTTAAAATGGGATCATTTAGAAAATGGAAAAATTTTAATTTATCTTAATATAAAAGAAGAAAATTTATTTTTAATTTCCAAATACATCATAAAAAAAAGAGATATTTAATTTTTTATTTTTAAAATAAAATAAAATTTTTAATTAATTTTTTAAGATGAAAATTTGGATATTTTTAAAATTTTATTGGGGATAAATATTTTTTAATTTGGAATATATATTATTTTATTACTTCATATGGAAAAGGGAGTTTTTATTAATTTTTCATAACTAAAAATTTATTTAATTATTTTATTTTGAGGAAAAATATTTATTTTATTTTTTAAGTGAATATCTTATTTATTTTAAATTTTTTATTTGAATTTCATAATGAAAAATGTTTTTTAAATTTTTTTTAAAATAATTGATATTTTTTAAATTAAAATAGAATTTTGGATGAATATATCCTTATGAAAAATAGTTTTGTACTTGTTTTTTTTTTCTCTTTAAATTATTAATGGAAAGTATAATTTTTTTTTAATTTTCATAATTTTTAAACTAATTATTTATTTTTTTAAAAACTGGCCATCACTCCTGCATGGAATACATGGTGATATATGTTTGTAATCCCATTTATCATGAATTCACCTCCTCCCTCATCGTGTTATGCAATGAGTATTTATTAGTTTTATAAACACAATGTATTCAAATCCTTTTCATTTCATGCATGTATGAGGATATCATTGTCACTACAAAAAATTAGATTTACACAACCACAGATAGAACTTTTAACACTTTGTAGAGAGATTTAATGGTGCTAAAAAACACTATCGTTGCCAGTGTCATTAAAATAAGGACCCCATTTTCATTGTTTTCATTGACACTGATAATTTTCCTACTTTTAAAATGTGCTCTTTGAATAAAAACACATTTCTCCAAATACACCTATATAGAAATGAACCTGTATGATAATTCACAATTTAATTGAAATAAAATTTATATTAAAAATACAAAAAATAATATTATATACATTTCAAACAATTTTCTGTATAATTAAATTTGCATTTACTATCTATAGACATTTAAAAACATCAATGTTTAATCGTATTTTTCACCTGAGACCACCTCTCAAAAAATCCTAATCATGGTATCAGTTGCTAAAAAACCACCCTAACCCGAGAAAAATAATTCACCTACATAAGAACAATTTTTTTTAATAATACTATAAAGAAACAAATTTATCATAAATAAGAAAGAATATATTTTTAAAACGCAATTTTTAAGTAAGAGGACACACATGGATCACTACCACAAAACCACTTTACCCAGGGCCACCAATTTACAATTCTAAAAAATGTGTTGATAAAGGGGGTACCCTTATCAGTGCTAAAAAACTGCTGATAAAAGATTCATTCAATAGAGCTAAAAAATAATGTTAAAAGTATCCCCTTTATTAGTGTTTTTAGCACTAATAAAGGTACCTATTTATCAATGTTTTTAGGTCTATTAACTAGACTCCCTTTATCAGTATTTTTAGAGTTGAACTAATAAAGGGGGTATTTATGAGTGTTTCTTTCCTAGAACTCATAAATGGAATGTTTTTAAAAAAAATTATATTTCCATAAAAATAATATATATTTTTTAAAATATGTTTTCTTTATTTCTAAATATACTTATACGTATAAAATATAAGACAATTAGTGAAAATAGATAATAAAATAATTAAAATAATATTATTAATTAATAAAATGTTAGTTATTATTGAGTAACTGTCATTTATTAACTATTTGAAGAAAAATAATTAAAAACTTAATAAAATATCCAAAATAAATTGAAAACAAAACTCGGATATCAAAAGGTCATAACTTTTGATTCGAGTGTCTGTTTGAGCTCTACCACATATAAAATCTAATCTTATGCCAATATCTACACACTAAGTATGGGGGAATCCCCTATTATGTCTATTGAAGCCTAAAAAGTCCCTAGAAGGGATTTAAAACCGAGTTTTTAGTCGGTGTTTCCTAATTTTTTAACATTTAATCTATTTGCAGCCTCATTTAAGGGGGGTATTTTCCCATTTTTAGTGGGGAATGAATTTATTCACAAGAATTACATTCATTTTGATATTAATGATATGAAATTTAATCATTTTTTATAATTTAGTTTTATTTATAATCAAATATTTAAAAGTATATACATATTTTTCATATTTTCAAACATAAGAATTTAATTTTATAAATATATATGTAAACATATTTACATATAAAGTATATTTCAAAATATATAAACCTTATCTAAATAAAAAGTAATATCCATTTTATTTAAAATAAATAAATATATATATATATATAATTAGTGTATATATAAAGTATGTATGTATATAAATATATTTTTGTGCTCATTGACAAACCGATATATATTTTTATATATATTATAATGTACGTATATAAATAATAAAAAATAATATATTTAACTAAATACAACTACGTAAAATTATATTTATATATGAATACACATATGTAAATATATATATATGTATATATTTATAAACACACACACACACACAAACACATATTTTACATATGTATTTATATATATATATATATATCTATATCTATAAATATATGGATTGAAAATATATGTAAATAAATATAAATATATAGATGTATCAAAAAATACAATATAAAATGACATATTGGAGTATAAAATAAGCGAGATTATGAGGGGGGGTCTCAGTTTCGAAACCCAACTAAGGGGTGTGCGTGGGTGGGTAATGTAGGTCCCTATTACTGTTAAATGGTAGGGGGATTCCAAGCCATTGAAAGGGTGTGAGGATAGACAAGAACAATTAAATGGAGGGATCGAGCGCATATAAAAGGGGGGAGGTCCCAACCTCCAATTTATAGAAAAAAATAAATTTTTTATGACTTTTATGTTGAAATAGTGGGTTCCCTAGACCCAACTATTTAGTGCTTTTGATTACCATATTGTGTATATAGTAAGAAATGCATGATGTCATCTTACCTTTATAGTGTAGACTTTTCTGCGTCCAATATTTAAATGGTAATGTTCAAATATTAATTTTCATATCGAAAGGTTATAACTGATCCCAGACTATGTTGAGAACCTCTAGATACTATGACATTAATCATAAATATATTTTCTATGATCTAGATACATCTTAATACTTGGACATAGTAGATGTCTGACCATCAGCTGTTGGGGGCTCATAAGCACCCAGTCTTCTTCTCATGAAGTTCGCACTTAGTGATCACTAATAGTGAGATCCTGAAGACAGACCCGCCAATATGAACACCACATGTTTCGGGTGTTATTGGATGTTCTAATCTAGGATCATGTGTAACGATCTCTTTACTTGATATCATTACCAATGTATGTCATTTGATTGTGTACATTGATGCAAGATGAAATCCAGGGTGATGAATTTGTGGTGAGGTAGTTTTTTTCGGGTGCGTCATTGGTGGCATGACATTGGTTGAATGGCAAAGATAACATATGTCGCTTCCGGGTTATGGAAGTAATATATCTCATGCCATGTTGATATGGATGGAAGTACCTTTATAAGACCATGGCCATGGAAGTCGATGGTAAATCCATCCAGTTACATCAACAAACTATAAAGTAAGAAAAGGACGATGACACGTGAGTGATTCCTACATTATGAGATATTACAAACAAAGAGATTATATTACACAGTGCGTGTTCGTAGGATGGTTTCCACTACTTTGACAATTATTATTTCTTTAGGGGCCATGATGGGTTGCTTGATCCCTCTCTTAGTCTGTGAATACTATTCACAGCTGTCGAAATAAGGTCCTAGAGTGTCACACACAATCGCATATTCAAGAATCTTCCCTATTCAGTTTAATAGGAGTATTTGACATAGTGGGCCCCACCACAGGGGTCCGGGAATTGCCCAAAGTTAAACGATCACCGATGTAATAAATAAATTCATATTATTCTAGTTTAGAATAATGAATATTGAATTTATTTATTAAATGTATTTACGATTTTTAGTAAATACATGAAAAAATATTAATTGATGAATATTAAATTATTAACAGTTCAGTTAATATTTATGGGGGGGAAGATTCAGGTTAATTACTTTATTATTATCATGTAATATATTGGAATATATTACAAGTAAATGATAATAATATTTATGGATCAGTTTGGTAGTCATAAAATGTCGTTAATAGTGCATTAAGTATTCAGGGTCGGCGAGACAATACCGGGAATTTTAATTGAGCACTATAAATAGAAGGGAGGGGAATTTTCCAAACACTATTCATGGATTTTATCTCTCCTCTCCTCTCTCCCACATTCTAGAGATAGATGCTCTAGATCCATGGAACTCGCATGGAGGTCTCTCTCGGGCATCGCTAGAGATGTGATCTGGTGATCGTTGTAGCGTCGAAAGAATTGTCACAAATCCTCGTTATCACCCGGAATACAACGAACGGTGCTCCTTCGGATTCCCTGAAGTGTGTGTGGACGATCTAGAGGAATTCGACTTCGTATTATTCGATCAGCGATCGACAAAAAAGAGCAGACGTCGTGCGCAGCTTTGGATTTAAACAAGGTATTTTACAGTTAAATTTTATGCTTAAAATCTTCCTTGCTTGGTCCTCGGCTAATACAGGGCTTCTCTTCTCTAACATCGACAAATTTACATCGAACTTCGGTGAATTTTTTTAAAACCTACTATTTGGGGCTTTCGTTTCATGCTTGGTTCCAACAAGTGGTATCAGAGGAAGCGTGTGTCGATTTATCCCAAAATAAATAAATTTTCAAAAAAATTAAAGATGGCATCGTTACGGTCCCAACACCGCAGACTGAATTTTATTCCGATACCAGATGATGATTCTGCGATCATCAGAAGTTCTAAATTCAGATTAAAACCAATATTTTAATGAGGTTCAAATTTGATGAACCATTTTTTTCTTAATCCATTTATACCGGAATAGTATTTTCCAGTGAGCATTATTAATTTTATTGTTATAATAATTTTATTATAATATTAATTGTACAATAATGATAATAATTTTATTATTATAATATTATATTATAATAATATTATAGTATTGTATGGTTGAATATTTTCTATCCTAAATGTAGTGTTTAGAAAATTAAAAAAAAAGTGGGTAAAAGGGGTGACCTACAAAGCAGGTCAAAAAATAAAAAAAATTATGGGTGGGGGGGCGAAGACCTGCACATGCAGGTCATAAATAATTATTTTTTGACGAAAAAGGGAAGAGAACATGTCATAATGTTTTTTAAAAAAAAGAAGAAGAAAATTGTGGGGGCCGAGTGGCCCCCGTCTCCCATGCATGGCAGCCCGAAGGGGCTGCCTCCTCGGTCTATCCCACTGAGTCGGTGTGTCCCGCACATCGGCATCTCGCTGCCCGCTCTCTCCCATCCCACTCAGCGCGCATCTCCCCAGAGGCCCTCCTCCCTCCCTGATCCATGCCGCATGCACCATCCATTGGCTAACCTAGAGTCTTCCCCTTGCGCGGCGCACAACACACTAGGGGCGGTGACGACCGACCCTCCCCCACCCCCCTCCGACATCCTCATTTCTGTCGCACTGTAGCGGGCTACCCCAGCACCTCGAACCCATGGTGGGCCAATCGTGTCTCCCTAGCCACTGGATGCTCCGCACGCATAGATCATCCATTCCCTCAGCCCTCATGCAGCCTACTCACGATGAATGGGCTCCTAAACCAGGCGTAGTCCGGCGCAGCACTAGGGCCACACCATCTAGACTGGTAGGCCCTCACCCAGACTGTAGGGCTCCCTTTGTGCCCGACCTAACTCCACTGGCTACTGGCCTATATAGGGCAGTCCTTCACAGATGCACCAGGTTGGTAATGTTGTGCCGACAGCCCTCCTCATGCCCCTACTTGCCGCAGACAGCCCCTCTGGGCTGCCTCCATCAGCCGAGGATGGGCTTGCACAGGTTCTCCCTGACCCACACAGGCCCTTCCCTGGGTTTAAGGTGATCGGATAAATTATTCTAATCAAAAATTAATTAAAACAACTAATTTAATAAATTTGATAATTAAATTAATTCGATATTAATTTTGGGTTTTTGCAGCATAATTAATTATTTGGCAGAATAAATAAATTAAATAATTGATTTAAATTTTAGTTTTTAAAATTAAATCAATTAATCCAGACCGAATGATGTTAAAATTGAATTAAAAACAAGAGTGAAGTTTTTAATTCGATTAAATGACCTCAGAATTTATTTAATGCAAGTTTAACTCTATTCTGCATTTATTTTAATATACGCGAGTTACAACGTATATTGGTCATGAGTCGTAGACCGACCAATGTATGTCTAGTGTTTATTTATTTTAATTCATTTATTTAATTATTTCATGGTTTGTAATAATTGTATAAATTAAACAAAAGTTGATATTTGTGTCATCTGAAGGGTCATTATATGTATAAGGGAATACACGCCCATTCTCAATGTTGTACATATTTATACCCCGAGACCCTCATGCTTGTGTGCGAGTAAAATTGTATAATGACAAGATGATCGGTAACGCATTTCATGCCATGTGATGGAGACACACTAGACTGGAGATAGTTGCACTGGATGACCACATGTTGTTGTTGAAGTTGTAAGCCACGTGACTAATGGTACATACCCCTAGGGTTGCGGTTGGTCTGTTATTCACTCAACAGATCAACCATTAGAACCGACTCATGATCAGGTCTTCGTTTTATTTCTGCATGGTTTATTATTTTTGTGAATTTGTAATTTATTTCTCGATCACATAGTATAATAACAAACAAGCATGCAAGATTAAATGAACATGTGACGCGATGAAATTTCTATTTCTTGTACGGTCGGTTGTGACTCTGATCACATAGTACATGCTAAAAAAATTAGAAATGATTTATTTTTTCACACTAAAAATAATAAAACCCCCAAAGATATATTAAGTCTAAATAGCCTTTCGTCATTCAAATATGGACAAAACTAGCTGTTTGAGGTGCCGGTTCATGCCTTAGTTGATTGTGCCTCTTACTGCTGGGGAGTTCTTATAAGAATGATGGGTTGACTTAAATAAAGTGATAGTAAGGATTATCCCTAGCTAACTTGGTATCATTTTAGAGGAAGGAATTGAGTAAATCAAATTATGATTTTAAGAATCTGGGACTTCACTCAACAGATCATGGAACCGCATGTTAAAGCAGTCGTCCAGCCAAAATCCTACCTAGAACCCTCTAAGTAGTGGCGTAGCCTGAGCTTGTAGACTATGAGGGGTGGTTCCGGGATCCTTGCAACTGGAATACTCAAGCGACAGAGTTTTCTAATTCTAGCATAGAGGGTTCCTAGAATATGATAAAATAGTTGGAGACATAAAATGATTTATGTAATTAATCAAAATCTTTAAACTGGTAATCCAGATAAAAGACACTTATCTACTAAAGTTTATTTTTTGTAGAAAAATGGCAAGTTATACCACAAGATTAAATTGTGATAAATAATTGACAAAGTAAATGTCTACAGTGACACGAGTATCCCTGAATAGTACATGCATGTGTGTATAGTACTATGATATAGGAAACTCAAGGTTTCAGTGTCCCCAACACTGTTAAACTACCTCAAGAAGCGAGGGTGAAAATTTCTTATAAAAGACTAATATAAAAAGCATATGATAGTTATATCATTATTCTTTCATCAACGTCTAGTGTCAGTTGCGGCCACTACACCAGGACATAGATGGTATAACATAAAATCTCATCTCTGAGATGTTTTCATGGAGAATGTGAAGCAATGATATTAATACGTCTATGTTTACACCAGTATGTGTAATGTTAATGATTGATCATGATAATTATATACCATTTTCACTAGACTATAATGAGAACCTCTAGAAACTATGAAATTTATCTTAAATATATGTTCTATGGTATATATACATCTTACTAATTGGACTTAGTACATGTCTGACCATCAGCTGCTGGGGGATCATAAGAATTGAGAATTATTCTCATGAAGTTCACACTTGGTGATCTCTAGTAGTGAGATCATGAGGACTGACCCGCCAATAGGAACACCACATGTTTCGGGTGTCATTGGATGTTCCTATATACGATCATGTGTAATGGTCTCTCGACTTGAGATCATTACCAATGTATGTCATTTGATTGTGTAATTTGATGTAAGACAAAAACCATGGGGATAAATTCGTGGCGAGGTAGTTTGTGTCGGGTGCGTCATTGGTGGCATGACATTGGTTGAATGGCCATGAAAGGATTTTTCGCTTCTGGGATATGGAAGTAATATATCTCTGGCCATGTTTATATTGATGGATTTACCTTTATAAGACCATTTCCATGGCAGTCGAGGGTAAATCCATCCAGTTACATCAACACACTATAAATAAATAAAATGACGATGACATGTGAGTGTGTCCTACTTTATGGGATATTACAGACAATGAGATTATATTACACAGTGCATGTTCGTAGGTTGGTTGTCAATGTTGTGCCAATCCTTATTTCTTCAGGGGCCATGATGTGTTGCTAGATCCCGCTCTTGGTCAATGAATACTATTCACAGCTGTTGAAATAAGGGCCTAGATGCACATACACAATAGCATATTCAAGAATCTGCCCTATTCAGTTGAATAGGAGTATTAGACATGGTGGGCCCCACCATAGGGGTCCGGGAATTGTCCAAAGTTAAACGATCACCAATGAAATAAATAAATTCATAATGTTCGAGTTTAGAATAATGAATCATTAATTAATTTATTAAATGTATTTCTGTGTTTTAGTAAATACATGAAAAAATATTAATTGACGAATATTAAATTATTCAAGGTTCAATTAATATTAATGGGAGGGACGAGTCAGGTTAATGACTTAATTGTTATCATGTAATATATTTTAATATATTACAAGTAAATGATAATTATATTTTTGTCTCAGTTTAGTAGTCATAATATGTCAATAATAGTGCCTTACGTATTCATGGTCGGCGAGGCGATACTGGGTATTTTAATTGAGCACTATAAATAGAAGAGGAAGGGAATTTTCCAAACACTATTCATGGAGTTTTTCTCTACTCTCCTTTCTCCCACATTCTATAGAGAGATTCTCTAGATCCATGGAGCTCGGATGTAGCTGTATCTAGGTCGTTGCTAGCGATGCGATGTGGTTATCGTTGGAGCATCGAAGGCATCGTCACAAATCTGTGCTAGCACCCTGATTACAACGAATGACACTCCGGAAGATTCCTTAAAGTGTGTATGGATGATCTTGAGGAATTGGACTTTGGATTCTTCGAGCGACGATCGCCAACAATGAGAAGACGTCGTATGCGGATTTGGATTTAAACCAGGTATTTTATGGTTCAATTTTGTGCTTAGAATCCTCTGTGTGTGGTCCTCGGCTAAGACCGGGATGATCTTCTCCGACGTTGAAAAATTTACATTGAACATCGTGAAATTATTTTAAAACCCACAATTTGGGGCTTCCGCTGCATTCCCGGTTCCAACATTTTTTCGGCGCTAGAAAACCGTCGATAATGGCCCCTTTAATTAGTGATTTTTTAGCACTAATAAGAGGGTCCTTTATTAGCAATTTTTTAGAGATGATAAAAATGACCCCTTTTAATTGTTCTAGGGATAAAAAGGACTTTTAACATAATAATATACCATTTTACAAGTAGTTAATGGCCATATCTACAGTAGTGGGGTGATACCGCTAACCCCATGGATCTGATTAAGTTGGGGATGATGCCTACACATCACAAATGACTTATGGAATATTTTTCTAAATTATTGAAACAATATGAATAGATATTAATTTCAAATACCTGAATATAAAAAAAATTAATGTAAACTTAACGTAGGGGTCAATGGAATGATCAGAACTCCTGGTCAGTTGTGGGGGTTGGTAGGAAAGCACCAGGGGTAGTGGAAAAGGAAGGCCTCTGGTCATCATGGTGACTAAAGTAAAGACTCAAAACTAGGTGTGACGGTGAGGGATAATAATGAGGGTAAAACCTAACTCAAGGAATGGGTCGATGACATGAGAGGAAGAACCCACTCCAGTTGGGGATGGTGTTTTTTCAGGCAGATCGTCTCCATTATCAGCAGATCCATCCACCATGATGATCTTCCCCATAGTTCTCAATAAAATCTATGGTTTGAGTTTCTAGGTTGGTCTTCAAATGGATGGATAGATACCTTGGGGGATTTCAAACAAATCTAATTATAGGTTTCTCTACCTTATTTTTTCAGACTATATAGATTTGACTTTGAGGTAATTAGAATTACTTCCCTTTACAATTTCCATTTCTTTTTTTGGGGCATGTTGTGTTTGGGTATTCAGTCATGCAATGGGTTCTATCTCAATCTAGCTTAAAAGGGCTACTGCTTTTCTTAATAGAGGTGTTTTCCCAACCTATTCAAATAATAATCTTCCCAAAAAAATAAAAAACCATAAACAAAAAATTATTATAAAATATAATATATTAATATATATAAATATATTGATATTGATATATATATAGTTTATATTATTTAAATTTTTTTAGATAAGTATAGATATACATTTACACCTAATATATAAGATGTTCAGTAAAAATTGCTAATTAAATACTTTAAAAATATTAATAATTAATAATTTAATAATTATTATCAAGTAATAATCATTTATTAATAATTTTAAGACACCAATAAATATTATTAAAAGATCTAAAATAAATTGAAAAGGTATCTCAAACATCAAAAAAAAAAATTTGATTCGGGTGTCCATTTGAGATCTACTACATATCAAATTGAAGATTTCGACTAGCTCTACATACTGTTGACATAAGACAACCATCTATAAAAATTTTTGACGCAAAAAAATACCCAAAATCCCTCCAAAATTGAGTTTTTAGTCGGGATACCCAATTTCTTTAAACATTCTATGGAATTTCAGCCTCGTTTAAGAGGGACTTTTTTCAATTTTTCAGCGGGGACTAAATTTATTCATAGGTATTAAATTCATATTATTATTTTGGAATTTAATTTTTATCAATTTTTTACAATGTAATTTTATTTATAATAAAATATATAATAATATATAAATATTTTTTTATATATTCACACATAAAATTTTATTTATATAAATAAATAATTAAACATATTTTCATATAAAATATATTTCTCAATATATAAGCGTTATCAAAATAAAAATTAATGTCCATTTTATTTCAAACACAAATATATGAATACTTATATACTTATATAATGTGTGTGTGTGTGTCTATATATATATATATACTACAAGGAAATTGAGCTATATCCACAACTATAAAGCCATGGATTAAAAATCCATTGCTACACCCCCACTATTAACCGTGGCTCTGTGGTTGAATACCCCGACCCATTAATATATTCTTCATTCCAATCGATCCATCCTCCACAAAACCACTCAACAGCCTGACGCCCACCCCGACGCCTCCTCGCCACGACCCTCCTCATTCAGAGATGTTGCTCCGAGCAGCCTCCACACCTCCTCTCTTCCTTCCCGACCCATTCCCAAAGCCTCCTCCCTGACTCCTCCTTTCCAATAGCCCTCAATACCAATAAAAACTCTTCAACGCAACCCTCCTCCCCATGATCCTCCTCCTCCAGCAAAGCCACTCCGAGCGGCCTCACCACCTCCTCCCTTCCTTCCCGACGGCTCTCCCACACAACCCCCAACACCCCCGATGCCGAGGTCGACACCCCCATGTCTTATCATCATGATATTTGAAAATTTCATTGATTTCTTCTGTTCTTTCTTAAATTTGAAACTAATTCTCGATGTGGAGTGAACTACGAAGCTATGGTATATGGTCTTGTTCTATTTCAATTAATGACTCGATGGTCCTATTTATTTGTTAAAAGAATGTTTCCCATTTTGGGTTCATTCCTTATTCAACACGTTTTGGTGTAGTGCTAGATAATGATAGAGGGAATTTAGAATAAATTTCATATATTATCTTGTTGTGAGATGGGATTTCTGATTATTTTATAGATGGAGTACCCATTTTAGATCCTTTTGATCCTTATAGGTTCTCACGATAATTTGGTCATTTAAAACAGGTTACATTTTTACCTGTAATCAATATTTAGAGATAATATATCCCATTTTTCCTTTATGAAATGTGGTCGATGATGATGCATGGGGATTCTGACAATGAAATTTCATTACATCTTGATAATGGTCCAAATAAATTTTAATGGGGTTATTCCATGTTATGGTTGGAATACTATACAGATGGTGTATTGGGGAAAACAGTTTGATGGGTGTATAAAAAATTGGATTCTCAAAGATCCATTCATGTCATACTATCCTTATAATTTATAGGGGAGAAAATAATTATATCCTACAATTCTAATAATTTTGACAGAGTTTCATCCTCATGATTTTTATTGCGATTGGAGAAGACTCCACATGTTTGACTACTAGTGTTGGAAGACCTAATTACATTTGTCCCAGTGGAACAGTGTTAGGTATTCATCTGATCAATGCTAAACTATCATGTTCAATCCCCAAAGTTAAACATGAGGCAATGATGGAGGACATTCTTACAACTAAGACACAATTTAAAGATGATATGTCCATGAAAAATAAAATTCTAGATTATATACCTATAGTTGAATGTGAACAGTGTCTGGTTCCCAATATTTTCATCTAGCATCAGGTTTAATGAATGTGGGCTTGGTTCAAGGTTTAAACTATCATAATATATAATCATTTAGAGAAATTTTTTTATAAAGATGACAACCTTCAACAACGTTCCTTGGCCTAGGTGTAGGTGTGTTTTATTATCCACACTAGAACATCCTTGTTCATAATGTTCTCATTTATTGAGAGGATTTATCCACCCATGAATATGATTTCATGACATTTATTTTTCCGACCACCATACAATATATTTAAAGGATAAAACTACTGATTTAAATCTCTTAACTATAGAGTAAGTGAAACTTCATGATTTTATTTCTATACAGACTATAGAGATGTATGAATATGTGGCTCACATAAACAGAATAAAGGCAAAAATATCATAATAAAATATAGGTCAGGAATCCATAAAATATAAAATACAAGAGCTAAAGAAGTTTTTTTCAAAAATGTATACTCTATCAAAAAATGGAGCTAGTCATAGAACCAATCTCGAGTAGTCCCTTAACACCTATTGTTAGGAATTAGCAGATCTATTGAATCAGGTATGTCGAATTTCAATATAGTCACTTCATTTCCATTTCATTTTCTACTATTTTCATGAGAGACTATAGGATATGGATACTCCACCATAGTTTTTTCAATGAATGGAATATTTTATGCTCTCAATCATCTGTCCCATTGATACAACTTTTCATTGAAATTTTAATAGGAATAATAGGGCATACATATTTTCTTGTCAGAATTTCTAAATATTAGACTTTTAAGATTATAATAATGGTAACATGACAAATAATCTAAAATTTTGAAGTCTAGGGCCTTATAAGACCAAATTACACTAATGATTTAGGATGAATGGATTTTACTGATAGTTTTTAGGGTAATTACACCATCCAATATATTTTATTCCATGAATATGAGATTCCATACATAGATAAGACTCATGTGTAGGGAGATAAAAATTATCTTTTTCTATATTCTTATAATGTGTCCTAAAATAGAGGAACATGTTTTAGAATATTCTATACCAATCATACTCATATGAAAAAATGAATATATGTGTATGTGTAAAGGGGTATATGCATGTATAAACATATATCTAAGGACCCCCTTATGCATATTTGGCCATGAAAATATGTACATAGGGGCTATGTGTCCTTAAATATATGTGAATTTGTATATGTTCATTCAAGAAGAAAAAAGGAAGATTCTAGTTGTCGTCACGAAAAGTAACAGGTCTTGAGGTTGTGGTAGGTTCCCTCTGCCTAAACCGTTAATTTTAAATCTATAATTGCTGATTGTTTTAAAAACTTGTTTCCATAATTTCATTATTGTTTTAAAAAATTATATTCTAATAACCACAATCTTTTTCAAGTAATAATATGAATATATCCATTGATAATATGCACATATATTCTGTAGTAAACCTACAAATAATTATTAATAAACTTATTATACTTATATTAATGATTCATAGGATTATACTGATAAATATTTGAGAACCAAGGATAAATCTACCTCATAATTAGATCCCTTAAAGATGAAAAGATTTTAATTTTGAATAGAATATTGATTGAGTATGAATATGGATCAGTGAAGTGTGAGTAACCATGTTTTAGGAATTTGAAACATTGGATAAAACATGGGAAATAATTCTCTTGAAATCAAGTGCATCCTTTTTACTAGTGATGTGATCTTATACATATACAGATGTCGGAACACGAATTATTGAAAAATATAAGATTTATTATGTGATAATAATAGGATGATTCACCTTTCCTGATGCATCATAATCCCATCCTTCCTCATGCGATGAGCATGGAATTCCTTGGGCGATGAGCTTCATGTTCATTAGGTGATGAGCCTAAAATACCTTAGGTGACTAGCCTATAGAGGAAGAGTATCATTGGGCATCAACTTCAGGTATTGGTGAACCTGTTAAGAATTTCATATCCTTCAAAATGATATAATGAGTATCATAGGGAATATTATTCATCATAATCATAAAAAAAACACTAGAATTTTGATTAAAATTATCTAATAGAATTCCAATCAATTAATTTCATAGGTCAAGTTCCTCAACCATTAATAATATGTGTAGGGGTAGAATAAGTTCCCATGATTCTACTAAAACCCATGATCACCCAAAAATGGAAATCTCATACCTCTATTATGATGAAATGACTACTATCGCTCTTACCCAATTTCCCTTATAAAGATCATGCTGTGGAGGGTTATCAATACATGGTCAACCACTATGAGTAGAAATAAATCATACCAACAATAAAAATGGCCAAGCATGATCTAGAATCCATGGTTCCACATTAAAAAACCCAATAGAAAAGACCCTACATGGGGGGACTGGAAGGGGGATGGGGGTGTCCAGGATGGTCTGTAGGGGGTTAAGGGGGTCTGCAGGTGGGGTTGTGGAGGGGGGAGGGGAAGGGGGTCTGAGTAGGATAAAACCTCATGTGGTTATTGTGCATCCTTCAGCTTCTTCTTACAAATAAATTCCACAGCCTCCATAGCCTTAGAAAAATAGATGGTCACTATATATGGGAGATCAGATCCCCTTGCTAGTGCCAAACCTGCTCTCCCCCTCAACAAAAACATTCCTAATGAATTAATAGATTCACCTATGGTACACCCATTCATCCATTTTTTATGCTTATTGAATTTTCAACTTGTATACTAGATAGTTTTAGTCAATTTTTTCACCTGTTCTTTTCAGGTATTTTAGGATGCCTATAAGTCACAATTAAGCATCATAATCCTTGATGACATTTAGAGGTAATTACAATAAATTTCAACGCAATTATACTTTTGGTCATTTTGTTTGATAACCACTATGCAATTATTTTTAGTACATGCTTATGGAGTACATTGCCATTGGACCTCATTTGTCCAATAATATTTATCAAATGCTGATGGTCCTTTTGAAACAGAAAACTCCCCATGCATTCTTCTAATTCTTTTATTATTATAACTCATTATGAGAATATATTAATGAGGTTTTTTGTCTTATGGTCTTCACAAGAAATTTATTTCTTGTGTCTATGCTTTATCATGATAGGATGTGTCTGTGGATAGGGGAGCATGCTATGCAGAGAACTAGAAACAAAACATATCCCATGCTTATGCATGTAAAAATATATATAAGTATCCTCTTGTGGTAGTTTATTCTTATATAGCTTGTTTGAAATTATTTCATTTATGTTTTCCATTTTAATCCTTACTCCTCTCATTTGAGACACCTCAAGCATCTCCAATGATTTTTTTGACTCACATGGGGGTGTGCAGGCTAGGGGCTATTGTAGGCTAGGGGTGGTGCATGCTATGGAGGCCGGTGCATGAGAGAGGGTTTGGGGGGCTGTGTAGTGGGGATGTACAGGCTAGGGGTCTAGGTGGTGGGGGCAGGGGAAGGGGGAAGGGGGAATGGTGTAGGGGGGGCAGGGGGTAGGTTTGTATGGTAGGGGGTAGGGAGCAGGAAGCAGGGGCAGGGGGAGTGTGGAGGGGGGCAGGGGGAAGCAGACAAGGGGCAGGGGGGAGGTATGCAGAGCACGGGGTTGGGGGAAGGGGGAAGGCGGTGGGTGGAGGGGGGTAAGGGGCAAGGGGAAGAGGGCAGTTGAATGGGTAACCATATTTTATTAAATTATACAGTGTTATATAATGCATACTGTTTTAATATGTTCTCTCACCTCATGTATTTGGGGATTTCAGTATTTTTAACTCCATATTATGTTTTGAGTAGGGAGTTGGATCATTTTTTGTTGGTTCATGTGGATTTTCTTCTCCTAATCGAGGTAGGTATTTAATGTCATTGGTTGGTTTCCCATTAGTTATGTAGCATCCTTTATGTGTTTTAATGTTCCTAATATCCTTTTGTATTGTGTGGATCCCTGCTCATTGGTTTCAAGTATCCATGTTAAGGGAGACTTGCCTATGTGTGCATAGGAAAGAAAGCCTATGTATGTGGGTTCCCCTGTTACGTGTATAGTCAACCATGGCAGTGATAATGCATGTATGGGGATATGTGTGCCCATGTATATATATAAATTCATACACAGGTTAGTGGAGAATGGTATATGCATATAATAATACGTGCAAGGATCTCCTTGCACATGCTCATGGTCATGCATGTGTGGGCATAGGGGCTAAGTGTCCATCCTTGTGTGTGAAGGTGCATATACCCAGTGGGGGAGCATCACATTTTAGTTAGAAAGCTCCAAGAGCTGAAGTGGACGGTCTGGTTCCACCTTGAGGTAGGATACCTCTTTTAGCCTCATTAATTCAAGAATTCTTTAAACTGAATTTAGATTCTTTCTTAATTCTACTGAATTAAATTTAATTGCATATCTTGAGTAATTGTTCTTTAATAAAATTGTTTCATTTGATAAATAACGTCATGTATTTATAATTAAACCCCTCCAACGGAGGTGAACTATCTGTGAAAACTCACAATTATAGTTATGTTGATCTAGTTGCTTTAATTAATACATTTGATATGAGCTGAATGTGTTTTATAATAAATGTTAAATATAATTAAATGAATAGTGTGATAAAGCAATGCCATGATTTTATAATAAAACCCCTCCAATGGGGGTGAACTATCTTCTAAACAAAAGAGTAGTGATAATTATTTGTATCATGTTTAGATTTGGTTTGAGTCTTTCATGTGCCTCTTGTCGGTGTTTGTTTTGTATCTAGTTAGTTTTTTTTCTTTGAATAATATAAATTGGCTTATCAAACTCGTTTGACTCGAATGAAATTTCCTGAGTAGGCATATGCCTTGACCATGACATGTTCCTTTTCACGCTTTTAATATTATAAAAAAAATATCCATGTTTAGGAAAAGTGAATGAATTTTTAAATGGTTTGTGTAGGGTGTATGATTATTTTCCATCTTTTTGTTGACCTTTAGATGTTTCATCATTGTGCCGCTTGCTATAACCTTCTCTGGAGATCCCTTGTTTTAGCATATTAAAAAGATGATCTGTTCTATCATTTTCTGGTGGGGCGATGGTCGGAATGTTGGCCCACCTCCTCCTGCTCCCTTCGCTCCTAGATGGAAGATGCTTCCCCACAGATGTTGTTGTACCGGGCCAACATGTTGTGGTCATGCCGTGGCCATGCCGCGGTCACGATGCAGTCAAGCCACGGTCACGCCACGGTAGTGCCGTGATTTGTCCGTTCTCCAGGATGACACCATGCGGCAATTCACAGTGATAGTATTCCATGAGTCTTGTGATCAATGATGAGACTGACTAATCAAAATATCTGTCGGCAGGGCGATGACCAGAATGTTGCCCTGCCTCCTCCCACTCCCTTCGCTCCTGGCTGGAAGATGATTCCCCGTGGATGTTACTGGACCCGGCCAACATGCTTCGGTTATGCCTCTTTCATGCCGCGGTCACACCGCGGTCACGCTACGGTTATGCTGCGGTCACACCGTGATTTGGCCCTACTCCAGGATGACACTCCTTGGAAGTTCACAGTGATAGTATTCCATGAGTATTTTGATAAATTATGAGATTGAATAATCACAATTTCTATCGGCGGGGTGATGACCAGAATGTTTCCCTACCTCCTCCCGCTCCCTTCGCTCCTGGCTGGGAGATACTGCCACGCGGATGTCGATATACTGGGCCAACACGTCGTGGTCACGCCGCGGGCACGCAGTGGTCACACCGCGGTCACACCGCAGTAATGCCGTGATTTGGCCATTCTTGAGGATGACACCCTACAGTGATTCTCATTGATAGTATTCCATGAGTCTTGTGATTAATGTTGAGACTAACTAATCCCAATTTCTGCTGGCGGGGCGACGGTCGGAATGTTGCCCCACCTCCTCCCGCTCCATTCGCTCCTGGTCGAAAGATGCTACCTTACGAATGTCGCTGGACCGGGCGAACACGCCACTGTCACGCCGAGGTCACGCCGCAGTCACGCCATATTCGCACCATAGTCACGCCACGGTCAGGCTGCGTTAATGCAGTGCTTTGGACCTGCTTCAGCCACATCTAGCCTATACCCGCCCCCTTCCACCTTCATTTTAGCCTGCTGCCACAAGCATTCCAGCCTGCAAAACCCCCCCTGCCACCTTCATATTAGCCTAAACCATCCCCCTAGCACCTGCAACCCGCCCCCTTCCAACCATCATTCCATCCCCCTTCCACCTGGATTCGAGCCTTCACCAGCCCCCAACCACCTGCAATCCAGCCCGCACTAGCCACCACACCAGCCACCACCCCCAGCCTCCTGCAAAACACTCATTCCAGCCCTCTGCCACCTACAAAACAGCCCAATCCAACAATTCCATCCCTCACCAACCCACGACCTCCTGCGTCCCAGCCCGCACCAGCCCCTTCCACATGTCCAACAGCCCCCAGCCACCTGCAATCCAACTCACATCAGCCCCTGCCGCCTATTCCAGCCCGCACCATCCCCCTACCATCCCTATGCCGCCTTCCTTCTAGCCCGCACCAGCCCGTACTAGCCATCACACCAGCCCCCAGCCTCCTACATTATAGGATTTATGAGAAAAGCTCAATGAAAATCACAAAAAGGAATGGTGAAAGAGTATCCCCTTTTCTGAGCCCTCTTATCCCCAAAAAGTGGCCACGTAAACTGCCATTAATGTTCACCGAGAACATTGGGTAGAGATGTATGTCTTAACCTATGATGAGAACATAGCTGGAAATCAGAGTAGACCCAAAGCATTCCATAAGAATTCTCACCTAAACTATTCAATAGCCTTGAATAAATCGATCTTGAAGGCATACATAGGAACCCCAGAATCATGATGGTAGCACCACAATAATTTCTGGGTAAAAATATTTTTAGGATGAATTGGTTTTGGTACCGAATTTTGAGGATATTTTTATCCACATTTAGATTTATAAGTCTCTTATGGTTATTTTTGTAACCATACAACTAGTGGGTCTCAGTTATAAGTGGTGGAAGTCTATTATTTAGACTAAGCCAGACAAAGACTATTTTTGGAAAAGATTCAAGGCATTGTTCATTTAGCATTATTTCATAATGATGTGAAGGTACAAATGCCTATAAAATTTTCTAGGAGGGGCTGTCCAGGTGGGGTGCCCAAGGGCTGTCCGGGGGGGGGGGGGGTGTAGGGGGGTCTATAGGGAAGGGGGGAGGGTGAAAGTGGGGTGTCTAAGAGGGGTTTTCTGGGGGGTGTTTAAGGGCTGTCCGTGGGGTCTCTAGGGTAGGGTGCAGGTGGGGTGTCCAAGGGATGTCTGGGGGGTGCTGAGGGGTATATATGGAAGGGGGGAGGGTAAAAGTGGGGTGTCTACGAGAGGCTGTCCAGGGGGGGTGTCCAAGGTCTATTCAGGGAGGGGGGTTTCGGGGGGAGGGGTCTGTAGGGAAGGGGGCAGGGTGCAGGTGGGGTGTCTAGGGGGGATGACTAGGGGTGTCCAAGGGTTGTTTGTGGGGATGATATGAAGAGATAAACCCACGAGCAATGGGACCTACCCTCATAGCTATAATTTTGATAATGATTTTTAGAAAGGTATTCCAAATAGAAATAGGTATGAAATAATTTACATCCACAACATTTACCTTCATTGGGACCAGGGCAATAAAATTGGAGTTGATTTCATAGGGCACTGAGGCATGGTTAAAGAACTCCCTCATAGCGTTAAGGAGCTCATCGCAATCTATGTCCCAGTAGAACATAATGAATTAATTTCTGAACCCATCAGGACCAGCCACACTATCATGATTTAGAGAAAAAAGGGCACTCTTAACCTCTTTCTCATCAAGGGATGCAACAAGGGAGATTGTTGGATTAGTGTAGCCCGATCCGGTTGGGCCAAATGCTTGTGGCCTACAACTGTCACGGGGTGAGCTCCATGGTGATATCGTTAGGGGTTTATTGGGGCAACGCGCCCCTACTATGGGGGTCTGGGTGATGATGGCCCCGATTCAAATTTTTTTGGAATTGTAGAATCTTTGACCATTATAGCAGCGCGGAATTTGGATTTCACTTTACTGTTTCACTTTTGACATCCAGCCGGTAGCCACTAGAGTATTGGATACATATTGGAAATGATTTATAAGATTGAAAAAGTTTATAATAATATTTATTCATCTCTCCATACTACTATAGAAATCATATCCTCCATGAATAGCTTGAGTAGAGTTGTCATCACTTTCAACTGGACAACCTATTCCTTGAAAACTTATTCTATATAATCTGCCTCAATTAATCATGATGATATGAATGCATAGAACCTATAACAACATGGAGATACAATTTGACTACAGGATAGATAAAATCAACATCAACTAAATCTGAGGGAGGTGGAGCACTAGATGTAGATGCAATAATAGGTGGTTCCTGGTAACTAAAAATTCCACTGAAATCTAAAAGAAGTATTTCTCTGAAATATTATAAATATACAATGGATACAAAATCTGAAGGTACATGGGAAAGAAATCTCTCTACCCCAGGTAATGAATCCTCTACAAGTTATGATTTAGTAGGTTCATCTAAGGGAAAAGCCTGAAGATCACCTGCTTGTTCAATATGCTTAACTAAGGATCCCTTATGACATGTGCAAGGGATGTGTAGGTGGGCTGTTGTCCAGTAGGGGGCTGTCTAGGCATTCCAGAAGGGGGGGATTCTGTCCAGGGGGTCCAATAGGTGGGGGTGCTGTCCAGGGGGGTCGAACATGGGGCCTGTTGTCTAGGGGGTCTAGCAAGGGGGCTTCTCTCCAAGGGGGGTCTAGTGGGGGGGGGATCCAACGGGGTCCAGCAGGGGACCGCTATCCAGGGGGCTGGGGCTGCTGTCCATAGGGTGCTGCTGTCTAAGGGGTCCACCGAGGGGTAAGGGTGTGTAGGGGGTGCAAGGGTGTGTGTGCAAGCGGTGAAAAGAATGTTTGTGGGGGGGGGGGGGCTGCTATCCAGGGGGTCCAGCAGTGGGGGGGGGGGGCTTTTGTCCAGGGGGTCCAACAGGGGGGGTTGCAGTCCAGGGGGGTTCAGCAGGGGGCAGCTGCTGTCTAGTAGGGGGGCTTCTGATGTTCAGGGGGGTCCAGTAGGGGGGGGGGGGGCTGTCCAAGGGGATCTAGTGGGGGGGGAAGCTAACTAGGGTGGTCTAATAGGGGGTGGGGGGCTACTATCTGTGGGGTCTATTAGGGGGGAAAGGGGTGTGGAAGGGTGGTGCGAGGGGGTGTGTGCAAGGGGTGAAAGGGATGTGTGTATGTGTGGGGTGGCTGTAGTCTAGGGGTGCAAGGGGGGTGTCCAGTAGGGGTGCATGGGGGTTGACCCACAGGGGTGGTGCAAGGGGGGTCAAGCAGGGGGTGCTGTCCAGGGGGGTCCAATAGGGGGTGGGGGGATGCTTTCCCGGGGGTCCAGCATGGGGGGTGCAAGGGGTGTGCAAGGTGTGTGCATGGGGGGGTGTGCAAGGGGTGCAAGGGATGTGTGTGTGGTGGGGGGTGTTGTCCAGGGGGTGGGTGTCTAGTAGTGGTTCAGGGGGGGTTGTCCAGTAGGGGTGGTGCTAGGGGGTCCAGCAGGGGGGTTCCTCTCCAAGGGGTCCAGCAGTGGGGCTTCTGTCTAGGGGGGTCCAATAGGGGGTGGGAGGGGCTGCTGTCCCGGGTGGTCCAACAGAGGGGGGTGGGGGGGCTGCTGTCTAGGTGGTCCCAGAAGGGGGGGTGTTGTTCAGGGGTACAGTAGGGGGGGCTGCTATCCAAGGGGGTCCGGTAGGGGGGCTGCTGTCTAGGGGGTCTAGCAGGGGGTGGGGTGGGGTGCTGTCCAAGGTGGTCCAGTAGGGGGAAATGGGTGTACAAGGGGGGTGCAGGTGGTGCACGGGATGTGTGTGTGTGGGGGGGGGGGAAGCTATCCAGGGGGGTTGGTTTTTTATGAAATGGTAAGGGTTTTAGCCATGGTTCTTTGAACCGTGGATGGTATTGTCATGGTTATAGGGCCAATAGTCGTAGTTGGAACAGTGGCTATAGGGTTATAGTTACGGTTCGAAAGCATGGCTATAGGAATATAGCCACGGTTCGAAAACGTGGCTATAGGATTGGCCCAATATCCACGACAATACCATCCACGGTTCAATGAAACTGTGGATATAACCTATAGTCAGGGTTTGTGGGCTAACAGCCACGGTTCCAAACCGTGGCTCTAGAATAATTTTCTAGTATATATATATATATATTAGTGTGTGTCTGTATTAACAAACTCAGATATATTATCTATATATTCTAACATATTAATATACATATGAATATATAATATATGTGAATATACATAAATATATATAATTATACTTATAGATACACATAATATATAATAATGTGTGTATGTGTGTTGTATATATATATTTTTTTATTTATTTACACACACACACAAACATATTTTATAAATGTGTTTAAAAATAATCTTATAAATATATTTTAATGTACGAATAAATATACGGAAAAAAATATAAATATATATAAATAAGTAGATATAAATATAAATATATAAAGATAACTAACTATATCTATTAATATATATATATGAATATATATATATACCTAATTTTATTTATGAATAAATATAACTATATATATATAAATAAATATAACATTTAAGGGAGAACCAAACAAGATGGACGAGTGGTAAACACTAATACACATATACCCATTCACACCATTAAAATTATCTTTTAAGAGTGCTAAAACATCATTGGTAATCGGAGATATGATAAGGGGAGCCCTTATCAATTCTTTTTTTATCACTGATAAAGGCCTAACCTCCTGTAGTGTGCATTTTATATAACAACACACCCATAAGAAATATGTAGTTTAAAAAACACATCCATAAGAAAACCTGCTATAAACATTTAATTTCTATCATCAATATAAAAATTTCCACCCATGGTATTTAGAAAAAAATACTACTATTTACATTTCCAACAAAATGTGTATATAATTACATGTACAATTGTCCGAGAAACATTTTAAAACATTAATATTTCATATTTTGATGCCCATGATCCCCTCTCAAAAATGACCGTCCATGGTTTATGTTTCCAAAAAAATCAACTCAACATGAGAAAAAGATTCCACCTATATAATAAAAAATATTTAGTTATTAATAATATAAATAAATAAATTAAACATTAATATGAAATAACACATTAATAAAATTTCTATATTTAATAAAAAAGAAACATTTGGAGTAATACCAGTAAAATCATGTGTCATATTGAGATGGGGTTGATTCCTATACGTTGAAATCAGTTATAGATCATTTTACAAAAATATCAATACAATCCGAATGTGTTTTCTTGGTTTTGAGTATGTCACATTTTCTTTTACTAAAATAAATGTAAATTTTAAACAATAAAACATTTAGAGTTATACTGAGCACACCATGTGTCATATTGAGGTGTAGATAATTCCTACCAGTCACAAATTATTGTTAGATTGTTTTTATAAAATATCAAAACAATATGAATTCATTTTCTTGGTTTTTAGTAAGTCCATTGTGTTTTTTACAAAAATATCATTTCAATCTGGAAACATGAATTTATATTAATACCGGTTATATCGTGAGTAAGTTTGATGTGATATTACTTCATACACATAAAACATGACTTATGAATCATTTTACTATGTTATCACGAAAAATAGAGCATGTTTTCATGGTTTTTTGTGAGTGACACGTCTTGAACTAAAATATAAATTTTAAACTGATAACATACACTTTTAGTCATACCGATCACACCATGGATTAGATTGAGTTTTTTTGACTCCTACAGGTCACAAATTAGTCATGGATAATTGGCCTAAAGTATCAAAACAATCTGAATGCATTTTATCTGTTTTTAGTATGTCACTTGTTGTTTTTACTTAAATTAATGTCAATTTTAAATAAAATGAGACACTTTGAGTTATACCGGCCACACCATGAATCCTATTGAGGTTTGGTTTATCCCTATACATCCAAAATAACTAATATATCATTTTCATAAAATATCAAAACAATATGAATGTGTTTTCTCAATTTTCAGAAGGTCACTTATTTTTTTTACTTAAATTAATGTTAATTTTAAATAAAAAGAGACGCTTTGAGTGATTCCTATCATACTTTGTGTCATATTGAGATGATATTGATCCCTTAAAATCATAAATTACTAATATATCATTTTACTAAAATATAAAATCTATAAAAAATTCGTTTTCGTGGTTTTTTGCCAGTCATTTTTTGTTTTTACTAAAATTCATGGCAATTTTAAATAAAAAGAGACACTTTGAGTTATACCGGAAAACCATAATTCGTGTTAATGTATGTTCAAGTACTACATGTAAAAAAAAGACTAATTTATCATTTTAATTATGTATAAAAATAATATTAATTTAGTTTCTCAGTTTTCCTTATGTCACATGTTCTTTTTACACAAATTAATATCAATTTTAAATAAGAAGACACACATTGAGTCATACCGGTAACACCATGCGTCTTATTGAGGTGAAATTGAATCCTTCACCTCAAAAATGAATCATGGATAATTTTACTAAAATATAAAATCAATAAAAATATGTTTTCTTAGTTATCAGTATGTCACTTGTTGTTTTTACAAAAATTGATGTAAATTTTAAATAAAAAGAGACACTTTGAGTTATACGAGACACACCATGCATCGTATTGAGTTGGGGATGATTTAGATGTTATGTTTTATGATTCATACATAAATAAATATTTCACATTGAGATCTATGTTGTGAGGTATGATAAATTACTTTCTAACTTATGGAAATTTTTTAGGATATGGCATTAAAGGAACTAAAGAGTGTCATATTTTTCAAAAAGGTATACATTCAATTAGGTTGAAACATTCATCAAAGATTATTTTGTTATAATATTTTATATTTATACCCTAATGGGATAATTACCTATATTAGGTGACATCATTTTATAGAGGTTCATAAGAACTTACAACACCATCTCCCATTATAGTTGATCCATTGTTTGAGAATGTAAATGATATGGACACTATTTTTGTTAAACCTTTTTTGAAAAACCTTATGAGAACCGGTTGGGAAATGTGATCTGTTTTTTGTTTGACTTATTATTCTTGAATTAATCTGTACACCTGACATTTTCTTGATTTTATTCATTTTGAAAAAATATATGTGATAGTTTCATCGGTATGTGTCTAAATGCACCGAGAAAAAAAAAGATGGAATTAAGGCTAAGTTGGAGATAGTTAACATGGAAATATGAGAAGAGTTTGTTCCTATGAAGTGTGAAAAATGAATTTTGCTTCCTCTAACTACTTACACTCTTTCCAGGTAAGAGAGATACTAGTTTTTCAACTTCTTAAATAATGTAAAGGTTCAATATGGGTATTCATCGAATATCATGAATATTGGGTCAATAAATGATTTGATGTTAAAAGGTCTGAAATCACATGAATGTCATATTTTAATAAAATAGCTAATTACTATAGATTTATGTTTCATTTTATCCAATAACGCCCTTCATTCATTAACCAAGATTTGATTCTTCATCAAATCTATATCCAGAAAAGTTATAGATCTGATGAAATTTCCGACTATGGAATGATAAATTATCATCATATTATGTGAATTTGAAATGTTCTTCCCATAAAAATTCTCTGATATAAGGGTTCACATAATGGTTTACATAATCAGTGCTATTAATCTATGTGGCCCAATACACTATAGATGAATATTCCCCATTGAATGGTAAATGAAGTTTTTTTAAAAGGTATGTCAAAAATAGAATTTAACTAGAGGGTTCTAATTTAGAGAGATATGTTGTGGAGGAAGCCATTAAATTATATATATAATAAATATCATGTGTGGAATGATTTTGTCAACCAAAATCTCATCACACTGGGAAGATTGTGGATGAAATAATTTTTGGAAGAGATATTGTCAAAACCAATATTGTAGATCAGAAGCAGAACCACCATTACATTTTTCATAATGGTTTAGAGGTTCCACCATATGTTTAAATACACAATTAAATTCTTATGCATTTTAATCCATAAAGGGATGAAAGATAGAAATAAAATACACATAATCAACAGTTTATAGAATGGTTTTGGAACTATATTTTTAAGGAGTCAGATGAAAATACATATTCAATTTTAGAATGAATTAGATGATTATCAGAGGACCATGTGTGTATTTATTATATTAAAATGGTTATGTAATTAAGATATATACATTCTATAAAAATATACATGATGAAGACAATGCCATGAAAAATAATGGAGTTACACTTGTGGATGAAGAAATGCATGTTTCTAATACTATGGATAAAAATATAATTTACATGAATATGTCATACATTGGCATCATAAAACAAATATTGGAGTTGGATTATACAACATTCCCAAGTACTGATTTCTCAATTAAAGTGGGTTGATAATAGGTGTGCTATTAAAATAGATGAATTGAGATTCATGAATGTTTATTTCAGTAAAGAAGGGTACAAAGATGAACCATTTATAATATAATAATAGGATGTACAAGTATTTTATGTTCGAGATCCTGTAATGTTAAAGTGGTTAATAGTTCTATTATTGACCAAAACCACTGAAGGGTTAGATGAAAATTAACAGAGTATTGACACTTTCATTTGGACTCTGTAATCATTATAGAGTGGTCCTAATGTAGATTATTTTTTTATGTCAAAGGAGACCACAATGAAAGAATTTTGATAGTCAATAAAAGGGTCAATTCCCTTAATCCTTTAAAAAAGGAAGTTCAATAATCAAGTTATTTTTTTTGTATTATACATTGTGTTACCTCATGTTATTTTCTATTTGATATTGTATTTATGTTGTCAAAATGAAATGTTAAACCAATTCTGTAGATAATGAGTTATAAACATGTTGGTGGTCCCAATCTTGAGGAACAATAGGAAATTCAATCTAATGTTGCCCACAATACATAGGAACAACGACCTTATGTATGTGATGGTGCTCCCAATCCAGAGGAATAATATGATTCTCATCATGTTTCTACCCTCAGTGCATAGTTTCAATGACCATATTCACATGATGATGCTATTGATCAATATAAATAATATATTGCTGAGTTTTAAACAAATGAAATTGTAGGTGAAGAAGGAATAATGATGCAGAAAAAATAAGAGTTCCATAGTTTGATGGTGTTAGAAAAAATCATAAAGGTGAAAATAAAATACATCAAATGTGAGGTCGCATTGAATGCATGAGGATATCATGTTAACCCCCAAAATGCCATATTCAGTAGTTACATTAGAATCACCCCTCATTAATGTGTTCCAATTGATATATATTCATGGAACCATGTTGGGACCGTTATTAATACATTATTGAGGGAAGATATTACGGTAACTTTATGACATAATTTCTTTATTTTTTTTTTGAAAAAATAAAATAAAGAAACACAGAATTAATCTTCACAATCCTTTGACGTGTGAATTTGTATTAAATGAATCCCATAAAAAATATGTATGAATAATTTCTGGAATGATATATAGAGGCTTTCACACAATTCTAATGAGACATAAACATAATTAAACTGAAGGGAAAATAAAACCACACACACTGCTTATGTATGCACACATGATAACCCAAGATTCGTGGGATGTGTTTATTGGACATTGTTTGGTTTTTTCTTTTCAAGTACATTGTGTATAGTAATACATTTTTTGTCAATACATATATTCATCAATTTGGTCAAAATTTTTATTTATTAAATAGAAACTGAGTGATGAAAATTAGGGAAATACAGAAAAACCAATGTACCCTCACCATAATGTAAGGATGGGGTATGCTTCTCTTGAAACAATTGTTATGTATTTAAAATCTATTGTAACACATTTATATTTCATGAACCAACCAAATAATTATTTTACTCTATTTATATGAAGATTTTTGAATACAAATCACAACCCATCTCCATCTCATTCCATGTGTTTTGGAAGGAGGAATGTGAAGATAAAGACGGGATACTAATAGATGAAAATACACAATAGGGTGGGAAACATGTGTATGTATGGCATAATAATATTTTTTGATTTAAATCCATATTAAATAACAATTATTACTTATATTATTATATTTTATATATGAATTAGTCATAGGAATCATCAACACCTGTACCGGATGAACACCTACTATCAGTGGCCTTGAAGAAAACAGAACTGTATGGTCATATCATAGGTGCGAGTTTTAGGGTGACACCCCGAATATATTTTGATAAAAAAATAAGAGGATAATGATAATGAAATGAAATAGAAGAAAAAAAATACTAGTTAGACTTGATGAAAAATTACAACAGTAAATAGAGTTACTAGAAACATTTATGGGGTTACAAAAAGAGAAAAAAATAACTCAAGAATAATCATTTCTTGAATATCCTACCCCACCCCCACCATCATTGAGGTGAGATATTCACCTCAAAGAGATGTCTTTTCCAAGGTAATAAATGATCTAATAATTTTTTATATTAAATTTAATTCAGATAAAAACTGATACCTTTCCTGTACTAGTATTATATTCGGTGATAATGATTATGATTTATATCTTTCAAAACCCACCCATTTCTTTGTAGAGAGAGATACAGTGTTCAATATTAAAAATGACATGATACACAATAGAAAAATTCTAATTGGTCATGTGAGAGTGTTGATTAGGATAGACCATGGGTTGAGCACTGAGCTACCTATTCCAATTTATGATAAAGGTATCCATATGGATGACCAAACTGTTGTAACATTAATTTCCTGACCTTCACATCTTGTAAAAAAACATGTCTACAAGGAGTTATTCATTTCCAAATTATTTTTCATACTAAAACTTTAACAATTAATGAAACAAGGTCTGAACTGATTAATATTATTATAGAAAAATAAAGGAAATGGGATGAAACAAAATGTCGACCCAAAAACATCTATAGGATCAACCAACCGATGAAAATGATCTTCTAAAAGCAGATTTACCCTGCCCATTGAATGTTTGTATTTACTAACATTGATGGTTCATGCGGTTTAAAAGTTACAAAGTGGTAGTAGTCACATAGTTTATTTAGAAGAAAAAATGTATAGATAGGATGTTACTAACTAAATTTCTTCAAATAAATTAGATTAAATCATCAAATATGAATTTATAGGAGCCTCATTTGTAAATTTATACATGAGGTATGTTTTCATGATTTAATTTTCCAAAATATGACATAAAAAGTTAATTTTGACTAAATAAATTTCATATTTTTTGTAGGTGTATATATCAATACATATTCAAGGGATTTACCCATAAAAAATTGACTCGTTAGTCCTCACATCACCTCTACAGAGTAAAGAAAAATAAAATCCAAACAAATGGATGAAATATTGGAAAACCTATGAAACTCGTTCAAAAGAAAACTTGGTTATGAAATACTCTTCTTAATACCTATGATGCATGGATAAAACTCTCAAATTTAATTATATCACATATATTTTTTCAATTATTTCGTTAATTATTATTTTTTTATTATTAGGAAACAATGGATGCCCATTATGGTCAATTTAGTTACTCCAATTATGTATTTCAGGGATTCACTCCATGTATTACCAACAAAATGACCACATATGATGATTTTTTTATATTTTTAATATACTACATCAAACATTTTAGAAATAGAATCCATGTTATGTAATTCATATTATGTTTTATTTAAGATTCTATTATTATAGGGTTGTGTGTACATATTGCCTAAATCATGGCATGATGACAAACATTGTGCACAAGGACCCTGAAAATTTCTACCACTTCATAAGTATTAGGGTATATATAATAATATTTCACTATACAAACAGATATCAAAACAAATTAATTATTTTCCTCAATATTTCTATAGTTTATGAAACAAGAACATGGAAAATATTGTGATTATTATGATTGTAAATTTATGAGAGAGATCATATTCCATCAAAAAACAAACATCCCCGAATAGATATTTTCAATGTTAATTACTACTTCATTTAAAATATTTATTAATATTGTTTTTATTTTATTTTTTTATTTATATTATAACTTTTGAAAAATATCATATTCAGAAGATGATTTACATTATCTTAGAAACAAATGGTCATCATAACTGATCACTGAATTTATAAAAATAGCATTAAGATGTGACATCTAAAGAAGTAATGTGTTGTTTCATATTTATGTTTAATTTATTTATTTTTATTATTACTCAAATAAGAATTTTTTTCTCATTCTATAGGATTCCTTGGATGTTTGGATTGTTTTGAAACATTTGTTCATGTATGAATCAACAATGCCTCAATATGACACATGGTGTGATTGGAATGAATCCAAGTGTGTCTTTTTATTTAAAGTCGACATTAATTTTAGTAAAATATACATCTTACATACTCAAAAATGAAAAAAAGAATTCATATTGTTTTGATACTTTAGTAAAATGAGCCATAATTCATTTAAGATCTGTAGGAATTAGATGCACCTCAATTTGACACATGGTGTGTCTAGTATGAATCAAACTGTATGTTATCAGTTTAAAATCGACATTTTACTTCAAAATGTGTAACTAACTAAAAATAAACAAAACACACTCATATATTCTTGATAATTTAGGAAATTGATTCGTAAATCGTTTGTGATTGGTAGGAATTGGACACATGTAAAACTGATAACAATGTGACTAGTATGATTTAAAGTTTGTGTTTCTAATTTGAAGTGATATTTTAGTAAAGAAGACAAGGGACATGCTGAAATCTAGAAAAAAATATTTTTATTCTTCTTGTACTTTTGGAAAATGATACATGAGTCCTTTTGGACATGTAGAAATAATTCACACCTCAATATGACATAAGATGTGACCGGTATAACTCCAAGTGCAACTTTTTATTTAAAATTGACATCAATTTTAGTAATAAGGAACAATTTGCATACAAAAAAATGATAAAGAAAATTCGCATTGTCTTTATACTTTTGGGAAACAATCTATGATTAATTTAGGATCTGTATGAATCTTTTACACCTCAATCTGAGTAATGGTGTAACCGGTATGACTACAAGTGCGTCATTTTTATTTAAAATATACATCAATTTTAGTAAAAAATATAATTGACTTAATCAAAACCGAAAAAATCATTCTAATGGTTTTGATAATGTAGAGAAATGATCCATGAGTTAGTTGAAATGTGTATGAATTAGCTGCAAAACAATCTGATACATGGTGTGATCGGTATGACTCTAAGTCCATCTGTTTGTTTAAAATTGACATAATTTTTTAGTAAAAATGAGCAAGTGATGTATTCAAAACTGATAAAACTCATTCATATTGTTTTGATACATTAGGGAAATGATCCATCAATCATTTGAGACATGTAAAAATCATTTGAACCTCAATCTGAGGCATGGTGTGACTGGTATGACTCCGAGTGCGTCATATTTATTTACAATTTACATCAATTTTAGTAAAAAGGAAAACTTACCTACTAAAAACCATGAGAATTAATTATTATTGTTTTGATACTTTAGGAAAAAAACTCAAGAGTCATTATAAATTTTTAATAATTATCCAAATCTCAATCTGACTCATGGTGTGATCGATATGACTACAAATGCATCTTTTTATTTAAAATTGATATAAATTTTAGACAGAGGAAGACGTGTCATACTAAAAATTACTAAAATTAATTTTTATTGTTTTGAAACTATAATAAAATGATCCATGAGTTATTTGGGATGTGTATGAATCAACTACACCTCAATCCGAGTCACAGTGTTATCGGTATTACTCCATGTGCATATTTTTATTTAAAATTGACATCATAATTAGTAAAAAATGTGTGGTATTGAAAACCAAGAAAATGAAATCCTATTATTTTTATACATTAGGTAAATGATCCATGAACCATTTGGAAAATGTATTAATTAGTCAATCCTCAATATGTGGCACAATGTAATAGCTATGACTCCATGTGCATCTTTTTCATTTTCAATTTACATCAATTTTTGTAAAAAAGACAACAGGCCTACTCAAAACTGAGAAAACACATTTTAACTGTTTTGATACTTTATTAAAATGATCCATGAGACATTTTATACTTGTATGAATCATCCTCACTTAAATATTATGCATGGTGTAACTTTTATGACTATAAGTACGTCTTTTTATTTAAAATTTATGTCAATTTTGGAAAAAGGAAGAATTTTCTTACTGAAAATAGAGAAAATGCATTTGGAATGTTTTGATAATTTAGATAAACAGTTCATGAGTTTTTTGGGATGTGTAATAAGTTTCCACACCTCAATATGAGGCATTATGTGACTGATATTACTCTAAATGTGTCTTGTTATTTAAAATTGACAACATTTTTTAGTAAGAAGGAAGAAGTGATATACTAAAAATTGAGCAAAAGAATTTAGATTGTTTTGATACAATGAAGAATTAATACATGAGTTATTTTGGTTTTTTAGGAATCACCTTTGTCTCAATACAATGCACGGTGCGACAGGTACGTCTCAATGTGCCTGTTAATAATTTAAAATTGACATTTTAGTTCAAAACAAATTCCACTCACTAAAAACCAAGAAAATGAGCTCAAATTGTATTGATAATTTAGGACATCAATTAATAATTCATTTCTGACATTTTAGAAGTATTATAATGTAAAAAACACATGATGTGACCTATATGAATCAAAGTACATGTTTCTAGTTTGAAATTCCATATTAGTAGAAACCACAAGTAACCTACTGAAAACCCACCAAACGTATTGAGATTATTTTGATACATTAGGAAAATTATCCTTAAGTAATTTTTGATATAAAAGTGTCAGTAGTACCTCAATCCCACACACAGTGTTATCAGTATAACTAAAATGTGTCTTCATTTAAAATTGACATTAATTTCATTAAAAAGAACAAGTGACATACTCAAAACTGGGAAAATGTGTTTGAATTGTTTTGATACTTTAGGATAATGGTCCTAACCTCATATGAGATATGTTGGAATCAGATGAACCTAAATATAATTCATGGTGTGACCGGTATAACTCAATGTGTGTTTTTTATTTAAAGTTGTAATTTTTATAATGTATTCATTCATAATAAGGTTTAATTTATTTATTTATAATATTACTAACATATTATTAGTTTTATTATATAAGTGGATTATTTTGATCTGGTTGAGGTCATTTGTTCAGCAACATATACCATGGGTAGACCTTTTTGAGATGGGATCACGGGAGCCAAAGACAAAAATTAATGATTTAAATTGTTTCTAGATAGTAATTTTAATGTAATTATACAATACATTGTTTGAAATGTATATAGTAGTGAATTTTTAAATTATGATGTAAAATGTATTTCACATAAATGATATATTTTCTGTATAGGAGGTTGTGGTGTGCTTTTTTTTGTGTACTTGAGATTTTTTGGGTGTTTTTAGCGAAACAACACAATGTAGCAGATAGGGCCTTTATCAATGCTAAAATTTCGCTGATAAATGCCCCCCCTTTAACAGTGCTATAATTCACAATTTTTTTATCATTTTTAAATGTATTTTTCCACAATGTGAACGATCATATCAGTAGTAGTCTAAATAAAAACAATTATAACGATAATAAAATTATAACCATATGTAATTTATAATCAGAAATAAATTATAACAAAAAATTAATTACAATCGTGAAGATTTTTAACTGATAAATATGTGTGTATGAAAAAATAAATGATTGAATATATTTTACAGAAAAAAAAATAATGAATAAATATACAAAACATAAAAAATTAAAGTTTAAAATTCAAAAAATAGAGATTTAGGTAGAATATTTCTTAATAATAGATCCAAAATTGAGATAGGAAATATTCAGATTGCAAGCAATGAAAAATTGGTTTAGATGAAAATGGATATTAAAGTATGAAAATGGTGGAACATGAATGAGATAAAAGGAATGAATCTTTTCATGGAGAAATGCAGACGATCATGGTGGAATTTGAGTGAATTAGGGAAAACATGACAACAAGAAGGGGAAGGGATGCAAAAGGTGCAGAAATATAGTTGAAGGAAAGAGGTGGAGCATAACCATGTATCACGAATGTTAGGGTTTCATGAGATTAGGAATCAAAATAATGAGTAGAAAATAGAAAGTCGTATATTTTCACTTTTATAAAAGTTTTTAATATTTCTTTTGAAATGAATCCTCAACATAGATATCATCCAAATACAACGTACATAACTCTAAAGGTAAAGATTAAATTAAACTATTTGACCCTCAAGAACTCCCAAAAGCATCTCTAAAATGAGATGCATGATTTTCCTCACATCCATCGAAGGAAATACAAAAATAAGAGAATAAAAGAACCAATGATCTGATGATGTCGATAATAGACCCAAAGGCATGGTCGCTACCTTCATCCTCCTCCATTACTTTGATAATAACCTGACCATCATATTCGACCACAATATCCTTCTAGATATGAGATGAAATGAACTCCATACCCATTGAGAAAGAAATATCCTATGCTATGGTAAGAGGCTAATAAAAAATGTATGAGAAATAACGAGACACAATAATAGATTCTTCATGGTCCTGGAGAACTCCCATAAGGTAAATGAATCCATCACCAGGAATCACTACATCAGTATTATGTTTGAAAACACACTAAGGGGGAGGAATCCATCTGATATAAGGGGGATGAAAAATTATTTGATAATTGATTTTGAAACACACATTTTGAAGTCTCTTATTTCATAAATGATGTAAAAAACTTACACTAACATATCTTTAACAATGGTTATCCATTAATCGATGTTAAAACTCACTTAATGTGAGTTTTAACATTATTAATGTATAAATTAACATTCATGATGAATACATAAAATATATTTACATCAATTATACTCACGCATTAATATATTTATTGACCAAATTCATTGGAAACATATATTTATTTAAATATATAAATATTTATTTATAATTAAAATTATAAATATGAAAATGTTAAAATTATTTATTTATATTTATAAATATAATAAATATAATGAATATCATATATATATTTATCCTTTAAAAATTTATTTTAATATTATAATTATTTAAATATATATTTATTTAATTATAAATTTATAAATATTTTTAAAAAAATTATATATATAATTGAATTATTTAAACAATTATATTAATTATAAAGATACATTTTTTTAATGTATACAAATAACAATTATTTTCGAATATAAATATAATAATTTTATATAAAATAATAAATTTTTTTATTAAAAACTTATATTAGTCTTAATAATAGAGTTGTGCCATGATTATATGGTTTCACCGTAATTAATTCATTTTTTAGAACATTGTTAAAGATGACAAGGTCTGTATTTCCAAGATTCAAAACTAGGTCTCTCAGTGGTGGATGTTGAGGAGGCTCGTCCACCTTCACCTGTTTATCCCCCTCTTTTCAGATAAATCCCCCCCATTCGGTGCTCTAAAACTTAATATAAACACGATGACATCATGGGATGGTTTTCTTGACCTAAGGGAAATCCTCTAGGATGATGCTGACTCTATTATTGCGGCTCGTCATTCCTCATACATTGTGGGTTGGTCTCCTCCTTTGGAAAAGTCTATCACTATTTGGAAGGGTTCGCAGTTCATCTTGTCTCTTGGATGGATAGATGTTGTGGTCGAATTTTATTGTTAAGTTATTATCAACGAACTAAAGGAGGATGGAGGTGGCCTCCAAGCCGATGGGTCCATTGTTGACATCACCAAATCATTGGTGCCTTTTTCTCTAGTTTTTTTCCTTTGTAGGAAGATAGGGCAATCAAGTGGCTCTTTTTTTTGTTGCGGTTGAGAATCATTGGGTGCCTAATTGATGGATTTCATCATTTCCTTTAGAATTATGTAATTTTGATTTGGATGATATATAAGGTTTGAGTATTTTATTTAAAAAGTGAATAAATTCCCCGATTTATCATCACAAAATAATATATTGACAAATGGTAAACCTTTATTAGCATTTTGGTTAGCACTGATAAAGGGTAGATTTATCAGCGCTTTTATCCAGTGCTAAAAGGCCCCCCTTTTGTCAACAATTTATACTTTTCACTGATAAAACATAGTACATCACCTTCCTAGATCTGTGGTAGTGAATGGAAGGAATCACACTGTGTTGGATTCCGACACCAACTATAGCAGCGACTTAAACTGTCGCCGAATCAAAAAAATAACTGTCTCTAAATGATGATTTTCTTATAGTGGATACATAACTCATTTATGAGGTGTATTAATTGACTACATTCCAATCCAACACATTATGTGACTAGTATGAATCAATTCTTGTGTTTTTTATATAAAATTGTCATTTAAGTTAAATGATATAATTATTTACAATTAGTTAAATAATTAAGAAAACTAATAACTGATAATATCATTAATATATTCAGTAATTGCTAATTTAATTTATAACAATATTTAATTTACAATGTAATTAATAATTCACAATATAATTATTAATAAAAAATATAATTATTAATTATTAATTAATTAATAATTTAAAATATAATAATTAATAATTAAATTAGTAGTATAACTTATAATATCATTAATATATATAGTAATTAACAATATAAATTATCATATGTGATTTATATAACAATTAAATTAAAAAATTTCTATTTTTTATGAACTGCTACTAAGATAAAAATTGGTTTCATCGGGTGGAATAACCATTGTACAATGGTTTATCATTGGAGGAAGCCTACTAATGTAAAAAACCATAAATTTTTAAAAAATTCCACCCTAATTATTTTTAACAAAAACGAAAAATTATATATAAATCCTTATATTTTATAAAAAACAAATTATTTGAAAACAAATATAAATTTATAGAAAAAATGTACTTTTTTGTTATAATATATCTAATAATTATTTAAAATATTGAATTAAAAAAATAAAAATTTATGAATTTAGTTATTTTGTCAACTATAGTTATAAAAATTGGAAAAAAACCAACAAAATTTTTTTTACCAATTAATTTATTTTCTAACAGATAATCATTTTAGTATAATAGTTCGGTTCTTATATATTATGTTTTCAATTAATAATTCTTTTAACCACTTATTTTCCCATCCCTAAGCACCATTACAGATTGGGGGGGTTCATCTCTACAAAAAATTATTTCTATTTATGAGTGGTTAGATAAAAAATTAAAGATTACAAATATATATATATATATATTAAATAATGTATAATGGTTGATGTGAGTGAAATGTTATATTATTAAATTAAAATCATCATTAAATATTATATTCCAGTCAACTATTCAGAAAATCTATTATATACTAATAAATTCAAATTCAACAAAATAATTAAAATCTATATGCTTGATAGTTAGATTGAAAATGTTCATTAAAAATCACCCAAAATTAGGGATTTTGACTCGTCAAGTAACCATGAAATTTGGGATAATTAAATCTTAACTCCTTTAATTTTTTCAATCCCTAATCCATTTATAACCCATTTATTTTTAACTCATTATTTTTAAAAATATTCATTTATATTTTGAAATATACCTAAACCGGTTTAATCAAAGATACTTTTATTATTTTTAATTTTAAACATTATATATAAATCTAAAATCAATTGATATCAAAGAAAACAAATATTTTTTTAAATTTTATTTACATTTTAAAATAACAAATTATTCAGTTAACAATTTTTAATTTAGTATGATTTAGAATTTATATTTTGTTTCTAAATATAATATGAACAATAATCAAAATACATAAATAAACTGGATAGTTTTACTATTTTTTTAATATTCAGTCAATAAATTAATTATAATTAAACAAATAGGGTTTGTTACTTCCTCGATATCAATCAGTGTTATAAATAAAAGATTTTTCTATCCAACCTTTCTAGCTATTAAAGTACGGGAGGAATTTTTGTGATGGGAAAGGAAAATATAAAGGAAGATGTTATTATATAATGGTGGAGGATGTGTTTTCAAACTCCAAGAATCAGACTTGATTACCCTTTCCTCTAAAACCCCTCACCCCCAATGATGATAATGAAGATGTTATAGACATGAATGATTGGAACCTGGTGGAAGACATGTTTTGGAGGAATATCATTAGAAAAGGTCAATAAATCTAGAGTAGTCACTTGGAGTCTGATGACCCCTGATGAAGCTGACAATGAGGTCTTCAATAGAATAGGTTATCAACAATGTGATGATCATATCCCTGTAGAGAATGGAGGAATCCTACAAGGGACCCTGTCCAACTTTCCCCTTCACCTAAAAGCACATCCCGAGGGTACCTATGATTGGAGAACTATAACGTACCCCAACCCCAGAACCGTAGAACCCTAGGCTGATAACACTTGTGGATGATTTTTATGGAAGTCAGTGTGAAACCGTCCTAGTCACCTCAGAACACTCATCGGGGGTACCCAAGCAAGGAAATATCCAAGGTACCACAACTCCTGCACTGAAAATCGAAACTCCCTAGGGGTTCCCAAGAAAGGGGATCTGAAACATACTCTAACTCCCCTTGGGCACCCAATATGCATGAATGAACTCCCCAACATGCAATGTATTGGATTTTATCCAACCTATTATAATAGTCCAATGATTATAATAAGAATGGCTTCTCCATTAGGCCATGTTATTATGAATGGATACAATGGAGGGTGGTGTCCAGTCCTCTCCCTCACCTGGGAACACTCCCATGGGGTGACTAAGGAGATCCAGAAGTTATACCAATCAGGGAGTTCCTAGTGGAGGTGGAATGTGGTTGAGGTGGGATTTGGATGTGTTGACGTGTGTGGTAAAGAACAATATGATTTCTCTGTGAGTTCATAGAATAGGAAGAACGCGATAGAGGAGGGATATAGATGTGTCACCACAGAGGGAAAATCATGGTGCAATCACTCCAGGATTTCATAGCGGAGGCAGAGTGTGGTTGAGGCAGGATGTCGATGTTATGTCGTGTGGGGCGGTCTTGGAGGTGCAGAGTGTGGTCACGGTGTGCGGTCTTGGAAGAGGTGGAATGTGGTTGAGGTGGGGATTGTTTGCGACTGACCTTCATCAGTGCGGTCATAGAGGTCGTGGAATTGAGGAGGAGACAAAGCTGGTGTGTGGGTTAGTAGGGCTTTAGCAGTACAATGTATGATATTTTTCTCAGGTTCAAATCCAAGAGGAGTCAGGGGTGTGCTGGTAGGTGTAGGAGGGTCTTGCACTGTTAAAGGGTGGAGGGTGTGGTACTAGTGCAGTTAAATTGGTGGCAGTGGTGAACAAAGATGGGGATTACTAGAACCGTTGAAAGGGGGTCATGTTCTATTAAAAGGGGATGGGTCTACCCATTGATTTATAATTTGTTTAATTTTTTTTAATTTTATCAGTGATTTTTTAGCACTAATAAAAGGGTCATTTGTCAACTCTTTTTTGAGTGTTAATAAAAGGGAGACCGTTTTAATATCACATCGACTATCAACACTTTTTAAGGGGTGATAATTTTTTTTTAACATAGATAAAACTCAGTTTCGTAGTAGTGATTGTTTTATAGTTTCATTTGAGCATATTGAATTTCCTTATCACTGAAAAATATTCTATGATCATCACCCTAGTGGTTGTGAGAAGGATATTATTGGGTTATCCTTCATCGATTATGAAGGGGTCCGTTGTGTTAAATATATGTATGTGGGAAACCCTTTCCTCATGGATTGGGGTTAAGAAGTCCTAATAATATTTACATAGGCAAGCAGTTGTGCATGAAGATACCACACCAGCACAGCAAGACCTATGGTTTATATATATTTTCATATGCCTGGATGTAACATAGACAAACCTTTTAAACATCACTGTTGACATCATTTATTATTTTTACATTGAACATGTAATTAAAACTAATATATACATGCAATTTCATTTTTATAATTTTATTTTTAGCATCATTTTAGATACAAAATCGCCTCTTAAATTTTTTTAATTCTTCCAAATATATATTATTAATTTCATATTATATAATACATATTATATACATAAAAATTAATTTTAATCACTACCAAAAATCAACCTCTAATGTTTTTAAAAAAATTAACAATGTCAAAATATTTATGCAATAACATATTGATTATTTTTTGACTAATAGTGTGGCTTCTGTGAACATCCTTCACACATTCCAGGATATGATTTTTTAAAAGAGTTTTTACTTATCCCATATCAACAAATCAACTCCATTTTTTCATTTTAAAAAATTAAAGGACAACAAATTTTCAAGAATAAAATTTTAGTAAAGGGAAATAAATACCCTAATATACATATATTTTTTTAAAAAAAATTCCTTCATAAAATTATAGGAAAAAATTATTATTTATTAAAAAATAATATCACCCTTTCACTTAAAATATCATAGTTTTTTAAATATATGTTAAAAAATTAAAATTTCTTTAAACTAAAATCAAGCAATTACAAATTAAAAATAAATATACTTTAATTAAATGTAATTTAAAAAAATAATGAAATAGAATTTGTTAAAAAAATAAATAGATAACCATTATTCTAATGTAATTTTAAAGAGAAAATGATGATGTTTTATTTTTATTTTATGTTTTTTAATTGAAATTATTGATTTTTGTTGAAAGGAAAAGGGTTTTTTTATATTTTAAATTTAAAATGGGATCATTTAGAAAACATAAATTTTTTATTTATCTTAATATAAAAAAATAAAATTCATTTTTAATTCCCAAATACATCATAAACAAAATTGATATTTAATATTTTTTAAAATAAAAGAATTTATTTTAATTAATTATTTTAGAAGAATATTGGGATGTTTTTTTAAAATTTATAAGGGATCAATTTTTTTTTGATATAATATTTTTTAATTAGGAATATATATTTTTTATTACTTAATATGTAAAAGGGGAATTTTTATTAATTTTTCATTAAAAAAAATTTAGTTTCTTATTTTTTTTTAAAAAAAACATAATTTTATTTTTTAGGAGAATATTTGATTTCATGTAAATTTTTCATTTTAATTTTATTAATAAAGAATTAGTTTTTATATTTTTTAATAAAAAATGATATTTTTGAAACTAAAAGAAAATTTTGGTTGAATATATATATATATGAAAAAAAGATTTTTACTTGTTTTTTAATCATTAAATTATTAATGGAGAATATGAATTTTGTTTTTAATTTTCACAATTTGAAAAAGAATTTTTTATTTTTTAAAAAATTTATCATCATTCCTACATGAAATCCATGGTGATATATGGTTTTAATCCAATTATATCAAGAATTTACTTCCACTTTCATCTAGCGATGCAACACATACTCGTTGGTTTTATGAACACAATGTATTTGAATCCTTTTCATTTTATTCATGTATACGGTTATCATTGTCACTCCAAATAAAATTGAATTCTCACTACCACATATAGACATTTTAACATAGCACAAAGAGATTTAACATTGCTAAAAAAATATTTTTTTCATCAATGTCATTAAAATGATAACCCCTTTATCATTATATTCATTAATACTAATAAATGACCTACTATTGAAATGTGTTGTTTGAAAAAAAACAAACCGCACCAAATACACCTGTATGAAAATGTAGCAATATGAAAATTCATAATTTAATTGAAATAATATTTTCATTACAAATAAAAAAATATGTATATTTCAAACAATATTTTCTACAATTACATTTTAATTTTCTATCCACAAACATTAACAAAAATCAATGTTTAATTTTATTTGGAATATGTGACCGCCTTTCAAAAAATACTAACCATGGTTTTTGTTTTCAAACAAACCACCAAACCTGAGCCAAAGAATTCTCCTTTATAAGAAAAAAATTAATATTTTAATAATACTATATGGAAATAAATTAAACATATATATCAAAGATTATATTTTTAAAATTTCAATTTTAAATAAAAGGACACACATTTATCCCTACCACAAAAACAAATTTACACAGCGCCACCCTTTAAAAATGCTAAAAAATGTGCTGATAGAGGGGTACAATTATTAGTAGATCTATCCACGTCGATGCTATTCCCAGTGGTTCCCAATGAAAGTTGTGGTTTGACTGTCTGGGTCTGCAGTCCAATGGTATAATGGATACCTTGGGAGATTTCAATCCACGCCTAATTCTAGGTTTCTCTACGTTAGTCATTCATGCTATATTGATTTTAATTTGATCTAATTTGATTTACTGATATTTACAATTTCCTTGTAATTTTTTGGGGGCATGATGCGTTTGGGGATTCAATATTGTAATGGGTTATATCTCAATCCGGGCTTAAAAGGGATTCTACTATTCATAATAGTGAGGTTTTCCCAACCTTTTCTAATAATAAATTCCACTAAAAAATAAAAAAACCATTGAAAAAATCTATATAATATATTCAATTATAATGTAAAAAATTTCATAAAAAAAGAACCTAATAATAGTGAAATTATGAAGGTGGTGGATTAACTCCATTAGATAGATGGAACTCCATCCCTAAACCGTTTGTAAGTCATCACAACTACTCCATCATATGATCATGTTGTTGATGCTACTGTTATCGTCGATGCTCTTGATGTTGTATATACTCTTCCTACTCTCTTACTAAAATCTGACAGTCTCATCCTGAGCTCATAGCCTTGAATCATACTTTATATAAGTGAATGGTGATGATCTCATACACACTACATTTTTTGGAAGACATTATGCAGAGAGAAAATATTAATGATGGTCGCCGCATTCATTTGGACATGTTGTGGGGACACGTCATGGTGAAAACCTACCATTGATTCCCCATTTAATTTGGTAATAGAATTTTAATAAAGGGGAAGCCATAGGAGGGTGACGAGAGGATATAAATGGGGATCTCCAACACCATTTTTTACCATCAGATTCAGAAGAAACACATCTTTATCCATGAGTGTAGTATTTTGTGAGGTGTTTATCAATATTTTCAAAGATAGAATTTATTGTGTGTTTTATCCTTGTAATTCAGGGAGAGAGAGTTTTTACTCAAATTTTACCATTATGAAATCATTCTATTTTCTTGTTGTTTTTTACCCCTTTATTTTTTATGGTTTCTACGTTACATCTGGTGTTCTTTTAATTCTATACTTTTTAAATTAATATCTATCTCGAAAATATCGTTGAATTGATTGGCCCATTGTTTAGGATCCTAACATTTTTTTATCATTGGAATAAGGTTTTGACTTGATAATATTTTGGACGAACGATGTGTCTAAATGGCGGCGAAATACAAGATCTAAAAATTCAATGGAAATAATTTTTCATTGTGGAAAATGAAGATAAAAGAGGTTCTGCAGAAAGATAAATGCCTACAGGTTATTGGAGAGAAACCGGCCGGTGTGATAGAGAAAAAATGGGGTGACATGGATAGTAATGCTATTTCCAAAATCCACTTTTCTTTGGATGATGGGGTCCTATCAAGCATTGTGGAAAAAAATGGAAAAAGAAATTTGGGATACTCTGACAAAGATGTATGAGGAAATGACACTCCACAATAAAATTTTCATGAAGATAAAATTATACACTCTTCGAATGGTGGATTCATCATCGTTGACTGACCACATCAACACCCTCAATAACATTTTTTATCAACATAAAGTGTGGGTCTATATAATTGTGGATACTAATCATGTGAAGATTATACTCAAAAGGTTTGAATATTAATGTGATAACTTATCATCAACCTCACAAATAATTTCATAATGGATATATTTCCCTTCAATGATGTTTTCTCTTCAGGTATTGAAAAATATTGTTGGCTCAAGAAAAAGGAGTACAAACATACAACTTCACACCAAGTGGAAGCTCTTTCAATGGAAAGAAGAAGACTGGTGGAGTGTGGTTCCAGTGAGAACTATAATCATGGAAGGTCCAAATCAAGGTGCAGGAAGAATAACACCAAATGTTACAATTGCAGTATGATGGGGTATGTCAGCAAAGTCTATTGGGATAATAAGAGTGGTGAGAATAGATCTCAGGGAAATGTGGCGAGTACATATAGAAATGGAGACATACTAGTCAGTGATGCAGAAATGAATATTGAAAAAAGAAAACATCTCGAAGACGCTTGGATTATTAACTCAGGAGGAACATGACACATGATATATCTATGGGAATAATTTGACCAATATGAAACTATCCCATAAGGGATTTTGAACATGGGGAATGATAATAAATTTCAAGATAGTTGTATTTGGAACCATCAATCTTATGATACCTGATAACATAGTCTGAACCATCCAAGAAGTACGCAATATGGAGGGTCTCAAGAAAAACATTTTTTCCTTGGGAAAATTTTATGACATCGGATGCAAGAATCGCACCGATAAAGGGATAATGAATATTGTGAAGGGATAACTTATGTTGATAAAGGAAGAGAATATTTTAAAGAACTTGTACGTGCTTATGGGTGAAATGTACAAAGAAGCATAGATAGTTGTCTCCTCAACTACCTTGATGGAAGAGTTAACGACGTTATGGAATCAGAATCTTGACCATATGTCTGAACGAGGCCTAATGATTCTTGAGGATCTGAATTTTTTCCATAGGATTATGAAGGCATCCTTATTATTTTATAATAATTTTGTTTTGAGTAAGAAACACTGGTAGATGTTTGGAACGTCAAAGATGAGGAGAAACTAGATCTTGGATTTTATTCATTACAAGGTCTGTAATGCACCGGTTGTGTTCCTAGGAAGAGTAAGGTACATTTCATATTTCATTCTAACTATTCCAGGAGATGTTGGTTGTTTTGAATCAAGAGGAAATTGAATATCGTTGACGTCTTAAAAACATTAAAAGTGCAAAATTAGATTGAATCTGAGAAGAAGATCTTGTGTTTGGGGACTAACCATGGCAGTGAAAATACAAGCGATGATTTTGATTCTTTTTGATAACATGAAATAATCAAGATCTAGGTCATGGTGGCATACACTACTTAGTATAATGGAGTGGCATATTATCTTAATATAACCTTTTTTGACATAATAAGGGCGATGCTAAAGACTATAGGTGTTACCAGGACATTCTGGGTAGAAGCAGTAAATAATGCTTGCTATGTGATCAATTGATCCCCTTTAGTGGAAATTGATATGAAGATGCTGATGGAGATGTGGAATGGAAAACCTGATAATTATTCTCAATTACATACTTTTGGAAGTCATGTATATGAACTATTTCATGGCCAGGAATGATCGAAGTTGGACTGAAGATCCAAGGAATGTATCTTCTTGGGATACGCAGGTGGTGTGAAGGGGTATTGTTAGTGGGATCCCATTGCCCACAATATTATCATCAGTAGAAATGTTATCTTTTCTGAAGACAGAGTGAAAATGAATATTGATAAATACACATACAAAGAGTGTACAGAAACTAAAACCGTTGAGGTGAAGGATGAAACAAAGGAAGAACCTGTTTTCTATGAGGAATTACGAAAGCATGATGATCAAGTACTAGATAATCCTAGACTACAATGACCAAATCGAGAGAAAAGAGTGACAGCATGGCACTCAGATTATGTCACTGAGAGAAATGATTCAAATTTATTTTTGACAGAATATGGAGATCTATCATATCTTTTGGAGGACACCCAGAGTCCAAATATATCATCATGGATGGCGGCAATGTAGGAGAAACATGAATCCCTGAACATGAACATGACCTGGGATCTTGTTCCATTACTTCATGGGAGTAAGGAAATTTGGAAAATATGGGTCTACAAGATCAAGAGGGATGAAATAGACTAGGTGGAAATATATCATGTGAGACTGGTGGTCAAAGGATATGCTGAGAAGGAAGGTATCAATTTCAATGAAATATTTTTTTGTATTTTTAGACAAACAAATATTCAGTCAGTGATGGTGATTTTTGATGCACACACTCTTCATCTACAGTAGATATATGTGAATAAAACATTTCTCCATGGTGACGTTGATGATGAAATATATATTCTCTAATGAGAAGGTTTTGGTCACTAAGGTAAAGAGAACTTGGTTTTCAGGTTGAAAATTTTCTTTACGGTCTCAAACTTATGTTGCGGTGTTGGTATAAGAGATTTTATTCCTATATCATGAGCCTTGGATACAAGAGAATTAATTAAGATCCTTGTCCATATTTCTAGGGTCTATATGCTAATGATTTTATCATTATACTATTGTATATGGATTAAATGTTGGTTGGAGGCCCCAAAAATGATCAAATCTAGGAGATGAAGACACAGTTGTCTAGGGAGTTTGATCTGAAGGACTTGGGACCAGCAAACAAGACTCCTGGGATGCAAATTTACTGAGACAAGAATAATGGAAATATTTTGATATCACTGAAAAATTATTTGTGGAAATTCTTGGAATGATTCAAAACAAAATACTATAAGAAAATTTCTAACCCTCTTCCCATTTATTCAATGTTAACCTCTACGATGAGTCCTAACAGTGAAAAATAGAGGATGGAAATGTCTTAAGTGACGTATGAATCAACAGTGGGGATTCTAATGTTCCCCATGGTTTGTACTTGAACATACATTGCATATATAGTAGGAGAAGTTAGTAGGTACATGGAGAATCTAGGACGAAATCATTGGAGCATGTTGAATAGGATCATGAGATACATCAGGGAAACCTCATATGTTGAATTATGTTTTGGAGGATCAGATTTCACTATCATAGGTTATGTTGATTATGATTTTGTTGGTGATCCTAACAGGAGAAAATCTGCTATTGGTTATGTGTTTACTCTTGCAGGAGGTGCTATGAGCTGGATTTCACAGTTACAGTCAGTTGTGGATTTATCAATGATGGAGGCAATGTAAATGGCCTATACACAGTCATGAAAAGAGGTTATTTGGATGAAATGATTTTTAGAGGAGATCAGGCATAAAAAGGATCATATTATATTGTTTTAGGGTAGTCAGAGTGCCTTTCACATTGTAAGGAATCCATATTTTCATTCCAAGATGAAGCACATTGGTGTACCATATCATTTTTTTGAGATACTCTGAAAGAAATAAGTGTCGACTTGTTGAAATTTCACACTAAAGAAAATATAGAAGATTTCATGGTGAATACGATTGGTTATATAAAGTTCAGATGCAATAGATCCTTGAGAAACCCTGTAAAGACATGAGTAGTAGGTTTGGTAGATAGAAGGGATGTGTGGAGATGTGATTGAAACTTAATCAAATATCCAATTGGAAGATATGTTGGAAGATGTTATGGAGAGAGAAAATATTAATGATTGTGACCGCATTCATTTGGAAACGTCATGGTAAAACGTCATAGTGACACCCTACCATTTATTACCAATTACAATTTTTAATAGAAATTTAATAGTGAGGAGGCCATAGGAGGGTTAAGGCAGGCTATAAAAGGTGATCTTCTACACCTATTTTTATCATCAGATTTAGAAGCAACTTATCTTCATCATTATGTGTAGTATTTTGTGAGGTTTTTCTCCATATTTTCAAAGAGATAACTTCTTGGATGTTTACTCCTTGAAATTGAGAGAGATGGAGAGAGTTTTTACCCACATTTTTCCATAGTTAAATCATTTTATTTGCTAGTGGGTTTTTACCCCATTCATTGGGGGTTTTCCACATTACATCTAGTGTTTTTTCCTCACTTTTTTATTTATTTGTATCTCGAAATTATCGTTGAATTGATTGGAAATTTTTTTACAATGCTAATTTTTTTAACTAAATGATGACATCACTTCAGTTCTATAGTAACTAGTCGAAGACTATTGTAAACGAATATCAATCACCATCTCTTTCTAAATACCACTTTTCACCACCCACATCTATGTTTTCTCATTAAAACATGCTCACATGAGGCCTTGACATGACCATATTTCTTATCCTATGTACCAAATATAGGAGAAATCTATATCCAATATATCCCCTCTAATTAAAAAAATAAAAATAAATTGATAAAAAATTATGTTAATTTAATTTAAAAAACATTAAAAAACACTAACCACAATCAGCGACTATCTCTCACCAGCAATCTTCCTAATACTAATATATGTGTATATCATCTTGAAGACATCCAAAAATGTAATAAATAGTTAAACCACAAACAATATTAATTTATCATATATATATCCTATTAAATAATATTATTTATCATATTTTGATGATTTAGTCAAAAAGTATGACTCTCAACTCTGTGTGACTTCATGCCAGCCTCAATTATTTTTTCAATAAGATGGTATCCTCCTAAAAGTATCTTCTATATAGTAAGTGAAAAATATAAATGAATTCTGGTGGGGAAACTACTACAAAAATAGGTTTTCATAGAGCCACCCTTTTGAAACTCTAAAAAATGCTGATAAACGGGGTACCTTTATCAATGCTTTTTTTAGCGTTGATAATGGTTCCTCCTTTATCATAGATTGTTTGTATTGTTAAAGGTCCCCCTTTATTAGTACATATAAAGGGTATATTTTAAAAAAACATTAAAAATAATATATTAATATAATAATATATAAATATATTTATATTGATATAAATATAATATATATATTTTTAAATATGTTATATATATGTATAGGTAGACATTTACACCTAAAATATAATATTTTTAGAGAAAATAGCTTATAAAATATTTTAAAAAAATATTATTAATTAATAATTTTCTAATTCTTATCAATTAGTAATCATTTAATAAAAAATTGAAGACCCAAAAAATTCAAAAAAATAATAAAAGATCAAAAATTAGTTGAAATAATAACTCAAACTTCAAACAGTGATAAATTTTGATCCAGGTGTCTTTTTGAGCTCTACTAAATATCAAATCTAAGCCTACGGTGAAAAATGAACATTTCTTCTTCCAGATTCTTACAGTATTTCTAGGCAGGAGAGATATCGGTTTTTCAATTTCTTGAATGACATAATGGTTCTAGAGGGGTATTAACTGTATAGAAAGAATATTGTTTCAACAAACGATTTAATGTTAAATGTTCTAAAATCACATGAATGTCATGTTTTAATGTGAGATCTAATTCCTATAGCTTTACATTTCATTTTTTCCAAGACTGTCTTTTATAAGCTAACCAAGCTTTGTTTATTCTACAAAGCTATATGTAGTAAAGTTATGGATCTGGTGAAATTGAAAACTATGGAACGTGAAATTATTGTCATATTATGTGATTTAGAAATGTTCCTTTTACTATAATTCATTGATATAATGGTTCAATTGATTGTTCACTTAGTGAGAGAGATTATACTATGTGGTCCTAAACACTATAGATAGATGTACCCCATTGAATGATGTATAATGATTTTGAATGGGTATATAAAAAATCAAATTTGATCAGAGGGTTATACTGATGATTGATATATTTTTTAGGATGCCATTGAATAATGTACCAAATTCATTTCAAGTGTGTAAATCATTGGTCTACTGAAATCTCATCACACTAGGTGGCTAGCGGGTGAAGAATTTTTGGAAGAGATGTATTCAAAATCAATATTGTAGATCATTAGTAGGCCCACCTTTACGTTTTGAATAATTGTTTGGAGGTTTCCCCATATGATGAAACCCACAAATAAATTCATAGTCATTTGAAACCATCAAGGGCTAAAATATGGATATCAAATACACTTAATCAATAGTTTATAGAATTGTTTTGGGACTATATTTTTAACGATTCAGATGAAAATCCTAATTCAATATCAGAACAACATCAATGGTTATCTAGAGTACCAATTGTGTATGTATTATCTTACAATGGTTATGTAATAAAGGGTTATATGTTCTATACAAATAGACATGATGAATACAATACCGTTAAATATAGTGGAGTTACACTTGTGGCTGAAGCGATGCATATTTCTGGTACTATGGACAAAAATCAAATTGAAGTGAATATTTCATACATTGGCATCATCACAAAAATATGAGAGTTGGATTATACAACATTCCATGTGCCAATTTTTCAATTATAATGGGTTGATATCATGAAAGATGTAAAAATCGATGAATTTGGATTAGTGAATTTCTTTTTCAGTAAGGAAGGGTGAAAAGATGAACCATTTGTAATGACATCATAGGCAGTACAAGTATTTTATATTCTAGATACCACAAAGTGAATGTGGTCAATTGTTATGTTATCGACCAAAACCACTGAAGGTTCAGTTGAAAATTCAACTGAGGGTGACACTTTCATTAGGACATTATAATCATTTCATAGAGGTCCTAATGTACATGGTGTTTTCTTTGTCAGAGTAGACCAAAATGATGGGCCTTGTATAGTCTATATAGGGGTCAAATCTCTTCATCCATTAAAAAAGAGAGTTTAATAATTAGGTTATTTTTTAATATACATTGTGTTACCTCATGTTATTATAGGTTTGTTATTGTGTTGATGTAATAAAAATTAAATGTTAAACCTCTTCTTTAGATAATGATTTTTGCACATGCTAGATTCTTGGTTGTTAATAATAGTCCAAGGGTTCCCTCATGTTTTGGTTTTTTACATGGGTGTGTGGGTTATTTCATTAGGGATGCAGATGAGCCCATAAGGCGCACCGCCTTCTTAGGGTTTCCTCCTGTCTCCGTCTCTTTATCTTGCCTCATATCGATATTAGAGCTCTCTTAGGCGCTCCTTCTCTGTATTTTCGTGGGGGTGGTTCCTCTTCCAGGAGTGGCGTTGACGTACCTCCTAGGGCACAACTGTCTGAGATTTTCGCACTGTTTTCTGGCCTATTATTTTTGTAGCGTGGTGTTGATAGTGGTCGTAGATCTATATCCTCCTAGATGGGGGTCGATGCTTCGATTCTGTGTCGGCTGGGGGCGCGTTTGGTGGTTCGATGTTGATTTCAGGTGAGTTTGCGAAGGTGACGACATGATCTGGATCGAATTTGCAGCTAGGTTTCATGACTGTCTTTGTGGGTTTGTTCTCTTTTTTATTTTCTTTCCCTTGTAATTTGTCTCTGGGTGTGGTTGATCCCTATTTGGAGCATGGTGATTTTGGGTTCTCGTTTTGCAGTTCGTTCGGATCGGACATTGTTGCAGCGGTGGCATGGACAAGATGCATTGGGTTTTATTGGTGACGTTTAATTGTAAATTTCTATTTTAGTGATGAGTTTTCTTCTGTATTCATACACCATTTGGCTGCGTTGGAATGATTTGGGTAGAGGACCATGTGTTGGTGATGGAATTCGTGGTTTTGGCAATCGATGAAGGATTCAGTATGGGGTCTTAGATCGGGTTTGATTGTGTTTTTTGGGGACATCATAAAAAGAGAATTCAGGTGGCCGTGAAGACTGTTTGAGGTGATATGTGTTTTTTGAACTGGTTATTTTGGATTTTGGATTTTGGATTTTCGATTATGGATTGTGGGTGATTGGTTTGATGTCTGTAGGTTCTCTCTAACCCAAAAAGTCACTTATTTGAAAATAAAAAAAGATGTTTCAGTCAGAATTATGCACATGTTGGTGCTCCCAATCCTGAGTAACATAAGGTCTTTCAAACTATTGTTTCTTCCATTGTAGAGGAACAATGATCTTCTTCATGTGCTGGTAATCCCAATCCCAAGGAATAATACGTTTTTCAATCTATTTTTGACCTTATTGTTGAGGTTCAACAACCATCTTCACATGATGATGCTACTTCTCCAGAGAAACAACATATTGATGATATTGAATATAAGGAAATGTTAGGTGATGAAGGACCAGTGATGTAGAAAAAATAGGTGCTCCATAGTTTTATGTTGTTAGAAAAAATAATGATGGTAAAAATGAAAGGCATCAAATATGAGGTCAGATGGAATGCACGAGGCCATCATGTTAACTCCAACAAGGTCATTTTTAGTAGTTACATTGGAATCATCACTTGGTTATGCATGCCAACTGGTTTATTTTTGTAGCACCATGTTGTTACCGTGCTTACGACACTGATGTTGGAATAGATTACAGTAACATTATGATATCATTTCTTTATTTTACTAAAAAATAAAATAATGAAACAATGAATTATTTTTCACAATCTCATGAAGATTGAATTTATATTATATAATTCCCATAAGAAATATGTATTAATTATTTATATAAGTATTCATAGAGGATTTCACACAATTATACTGAGTATTCATCTAAAATAAGCCAAATGGAAAATAAACCCACACCCACAACTTATGTATGCACACCTGATAGCCGAATAAGTATCCGATTTGTTTACTAGACTTCATATCGATGTGTCTTTTCAAGTACATTGTGGCTAGTAATATATTGTTTGAAAATAAATATATTCATCACTTTGAGTGACAATTTTTTATTTATGAAATTGAAACTGAGTGTTGAAAATAATGGAGGGGCAGAAAAATCAACATACCTCTACCGTAAAGCAAGGATGGGGTACGGTTCAATTGAAAAAAATGGTACATATTTTAAATCTACCTGAATACTTTTATATGACATGAAACGAAAAAATAATTATGTTCCTCTATGTATATTCATATTGATGAATCCAAATCTAAATCCACATCCAAATACACCATGTGTTGTGGAATGAGGCATGTGAAAATAAATATGGGATACTAATCGATGAAAATACATAAAAAGGGTGGAAAACATGTATAATTATGAAATAATAAAAATTTATTTTCTTTAAAATTAAATTACATAAAAATGATTACTTATTTTATTATATTTTCTATCCATCTTAGTCACATGAATCATCAACACCTGCATCAGATGAACACCTACTACCAGTGTCCTTATAGCGGACAAAAACATATGGTCACGTCAGAGGTGTGAGTTTTGTGGTGACAACACAAACATATTTTGATAAATAAACAAGAGTAGGATAAAGGTGAAGAAATGAAATAGATGAAGTATAGAATAGATACACTTTAATAAAATTCCATTAGAAGGGAGAGTTACTAGAAACATTTACAGTGAGAAGTGAAGAGAAAAAATACCTCAAGAATAACAATTACCTAAATATCCCGCCCCACACCCACTAGATTTGAGTTGATCCATTCCCCTCAAAAATAAGTGTTAGAAAAGGTAATCAATGTTCTAATAATTGTTTCTATAAAATTTGAATCATATAGACACTGATACATTTATAGTGCTGATACTATACAGGGTTATAATGACTGTGATTTATATCTATGAACACCCACCAATCACCTTGTAGTGAGGGCTATAATGTTCAATATCCAAAACAATGTGCTAATCAATTGACCACTTCCAATAGGTCTTGTGAGAGTTTTGATTAGTGTATCCCATGATCTAATCGATGATCAACCTATTCCAATTGATGAGGATGATATTCATAAGTTCGAACAACTCTTGGAACATTCATCGCATGGCAGTCAAATATTGTAAGAAAAATATGTCAACAAGGAGGTATTCATTTCCTATTCATTTATCATTCTAAACATTTAATAATTAATGAAAAAAGGATTGAACTGATGATTTCTATTACAAATGGTCAAAGGAATGGGGGTGAAATGAAAGTTATACTCAAAACCATTTAAAGGATCAACCAACCGATTGAAAAGATATTCCAAAAGCACATTTACCCCACCCATTAATATCCACATTTACTAACATTAATGGTTTATGCGGATACAAAGATACAAAGTTCTAGTAGTCACGTAGTTGATTTTGATGAAAACAATTGTGGGGAGGATGTTACAAACTAAATTTATTCTAATAATGTAGATTAAATCATCAACTATGAATGGAAAGGTGCCTCAATTATAAATTTATACATGCGGTATGTTTTCATGATTCAATTTTTGCAAAAGATGATATACCATGTTAATTATGAATAAATATTTTGCATATTTTTTTGTAACCTTATATATCAACAAAAATTCAATGGATTTTCCCATAAAAAATTGGACTCATTAGTCCTCACGTCACCTCTAAAGACCAAACAAAAAAATAATCCAAACAAATGAATGAAAGAGTGGAATACTTAGGTAACTTGTTTGAAAGAAAACTTGGGGATGAAATAGTATTCTTAATATAAATGATGTCAAGATAAAATTCTACAATAAAATCATATTTAATATATTTTTCATTTAATTCATTACTTATTCCTTTTGTTTTTTTAGGAAACACTGAATTCTCATTGCGATTAATTTGGATACTTTGAATATTTATTTGTTGGATTCACTACATAGATTACCAATAAACCGACCACACATGATAGCATTTTTTAATATTTAATATACTACATCCAACATTTTTGAACTAAACATCATGTTATATAATTATATTATTTTTTAATTAGAATTATATTATTATAGGACGGTGTGGAAATATCATCAAAATCATGGAATGAAGGGAACCATTGCACACAATGACCCAGAAAAGTTCTACAACTGGATTTTTATCGAGGAATATATAATAATATTTAACTATCCAAACACGTATAAAAAATTACTTATTTTCCTCAATGTTTCTAAAGTGTCTAAAATAAAAAAATGGAAAATATTTTGGTTATTATGTTTTTAATTTTATGAGAGAGATCATATTCCATCAAAAAAAAACATCACCGAAGAGGTATTTTCAAAGTTAATTACTACGTTATTTAAAATATTTTTTAATCCTTTGTGTATTTATATTTTTCTAGTACTATTATGACGGTCAAAAAAATATTATTTATAATACGATATAATTTTCCGTAGAAACAAATGGGCATCATACTTAATCATGGAATGTATACAAATGGAATGAAGATGTGACTTCAATAGAAGTGATAGATTGTTTCGTATTTATGTTTAATTTATTTCTATTTTGTATTACTCTCAAAAGAAATTTTTTTCTTATATTGGCGGATTCCTTAGAAGTTAGGATTCTTTTGATTCTTTGGGCCTTATAGGAATCAAAAACACCTCAATCTGAAATATGACGTGATCGGTATGACTCAAAATGTGTCTTTTTATTTAAAATTGAAATTAATATTAGTACAATATTAAACTAAAAAACTCAAAAAAAGGAATTAAATTTGTTTTTGTACTTTATTATAATGATATATAAGTCATTAAAGATGTGTAGGAATCAGTCACACACCAATACAAAATATTGTGTGACCAGTATGACTCAGAGTGTCTGTTATCAGTTTTAAATCAACATTTTACTTCACAATATATCAATCACTGAAAATTGATAAAACACAGTCAGATTGTCTTAATAATTTACTAAATCAATTCATAAATAATTTTTTACATGTAGGAATTGTTCTCATTTAAAACTGATACAAGATGTCACCGGTATTAGTTAATGTGCATGTTTCTAGTTTATAATGAAATTTTATTACATGAGACAAGTGACATACTGAAAACAAAAAAAATATTTGAATTAGTTTGATAATTTATTAAAAATATCCATAAGTCACTTGGGATGTGTAGAAATCAGTTTCACCTCAATCTGATGCAAGGTGTGACCAGTATGACTCTAAGTCCATCTTTTTATTTAAAATTGACATTAATTTTATTAAAAATGAACAAGTGACATACTGAAAAATGAGAAAACACATTAGGATTGTATTAATACTTTTGGGTAAATATTAATGAGTCATTTGGGATGTATAACAATCTTCTGCAACTCAATATTAGGCACAGTGTGACCATTATGACTATAAATGCATCTTTTTTATTTAAAATATACATCAATTTTAGTAAAAATGACAATTTACCTACTCCAAAATGAGTAAACACATTTGGATTTTCATGATATTTTAGGAAAAAGTTCCAAAAGATAGTTGGGATGTTTATGAATTAGCAGAACCACAATGTGATCCTCAAAAGCTCCCAATAGTATCTATAAAATGAGCTGCACAATTTTCATCTCTCCCAAGAAAGGATGAACAACTAGAATAGAATAATAGAACCAATGATCTAATGATGTTGATAATAGAACCAATGGCATGGTGGCCAATTTCATTCTCCTCTAGCACGTCAATAATTACTTGACAATCAGATTTGTCCACAAGCTGATAGATGAAATGAATTGCATACCCTTACAGATAGTCATGGCCACTGCAATTGGAGGAGACCAACAAGAAATTTATGATTAATGACGATCCAAAATAATAGAGCCTACATGGTCCTAGAGATCTTCCACAAGGTCAAAAGCACCATCACCTAGAATTGTCACATTAGTATTATGTTTTAAAATACCCTAAGGGGGATGAATCTATCTAACGAGAGAAGGATGAACAATTATTTGATAACTGATGTTGAAACCCACATTTTGGTGTCTCTTATTGCGTAACCAACATTAAAACTCTAACTAACATAGCATTAACATATCTTATCCATTAACTGATATGAAAACTCTATTTGTGTGGGTTTTAACATTTATAATGTATAAATGAACAATCATGATGAATTCATAATATATTTGTACGTCAATTATACTCAGGCATCAATATATTTATTAACCAAATTCATTGGAAGCATATATTTATTTTAATGTATATTTATTTCATTATTATTATAATTAAAATTATATATATTTAAAATTAATATATATATATATATTTATAAAAACAATAAAAACAATCAATATATTTATTATTTAAAAATAAATTATAATAATATAATTATTTAAATATATATTTATGTAATTATAACTTTTAAATACTTTTTTAAAACATTATATATTTATTTGCATTATTAGTAAATATATATTAATTATAAACATGTGTTTTTTATTTAATTTATATGAATAATCCTTATTTTTTAATATAAATTTAATATTTTTATATAAAATAATAATATTATATATTAAAAAAATTTATCAGCCCTAAAAATTGCATGTTTCCTAGATTAAATGGTATCGCTAGAGTGGCTTTCATTTTATGAGATAATTGTTAAAGATGAAAGGGTTTCTATTTCAAAGATTCATAACTTGGGATCTTAGCGGTTGGATATTGAGGAGGATCGTCCACCTTCACCAGTTCATTCACCACCTATCAGATGGCTCCCCCACTTTGGGTGTTCTCAAACATAATAATGATGTAGAGACCCCTGGGGATGGATTTTTTGGCCATTGGACAGTCCTCCATGATCATGATGTCTCTCTTATTGTGGATCATCATTCCTCGAACATTGCAGATTAGTCCCCTCATGTGGTAGAGGCTATGGCTATTTGGAATGGTATGTAGTTCATCTTGTCTATTTTCTGGAAGGATGTTGTGGTCAAATCTTATTCTCAAGTTATTATATACACACTGAAGGAGGAAGAAGGTGGAATCTAAGCCTATGGTTCCATTATAGATATCTTTAGATCATTAGTTCCTTTGTTCTCTTCCTGTTGTTTTCCCTTTGCTTGGAGATAGGGCAATCGAGTGGTTCATTTTTTGGCTACTTTTGGGAATCATTGGGGGTATAATTGATGGATTTTTTCTTTTCCTCCAGAATTATGTATTATGTCTTTTCTTGATATCTATGGTTTTAGGATTATCTTTTTAATAAAAATAAAGGCCCCCTTTATCAGTGCTAATGAAAGGGCTGATAAAGGTTACACATTTAACGTGGTTTCTTTAGCACTGATAAAAGGAAGATTTATCAGCACTTTTATCCAGTAGTGATAAATTCCCCCTTTTTATCTTTGCTTTCTACTTAGCGCAGATAAAACATGATGCATTCCTTACCCCCATCCATGGTAGTGAATAGGAGGATCCACCGCGTGTTGCCGACATCAACATTAGCAGCGGTTTAAACTACCCCCAAATCAATAAATAACCACTCTTAAACGATGATTTTCTAGTAGTAGATACATAACTCATTTATGATGTGTTGGAATTAACACCATATCAATCTGACATATGATGTGACTAGTATGAATCAAAGTTTGTGTTTTCATTATAAAAGGGACATTTTAGTTTAATGATATAATTATCAACAATTAATTAAATAATTAAGAAAATTAATGACTGATGATGTCATTAATATATTTAGTAACTGTTAATATAATTTGTAGAGATAATTAATTAACATTTTAATTAATAATTTATAATAGATTTATTAATAAAAATTTAAAATTTTAATTAATAATTAATTTAAAATTATCAATATATTAAATAAAAAACAAATTAGTATCATAACTTATAACATCATTAATATATATAGTAATTAAAAAAATAAATTATCATATCCAAATTATATAGAAATAAATTTTAATTTTTTTATATTTTATAAACTATTACTAAGATAAACATTGTTTTTATTGGGTGGAAAAACCTTTGTACAAAGGTCGATCATCAGAGAAAGCCTACTAAAATAAAAAAAACCTTAATTTTTTTTGAAGAAACCACAGTAATTGTGTCGAAAATTTACTCAAAATTATATATAAACCCATAAATTTTATAAAAACAAAATTATTTCAAAACAGATATAGATTTATGAATAAAAATGTATCGTTTCTTTGTTATAATATGTGTTATAATTTTTTTAAAATATTAAATTAATTAAGAAATAAAAAAAATATAAATAAAATTATATTATTTGTTTTTCAGTTATTAAAATTAATAATCAAGACAAAAAAAATATATTATTAACCAGGTAAATTTTTACTAACCAATATTCATTTTAGTATAACCCTTCGGTTATTTTTTATTCATTTTTTAAATAATAGTTTCGTTAACCACCTATTTCCCCAACCGTTGGGGGTAATCTCAACAAAAATATATTTCCATTTATGAATGGATAGAGAAAAAATCAAGAGAATGAAAATATATACATATATACATACATATATATATATATACAAAATAATGTATAAAGGTTGATAATTGTCAATGGTAGATTATTGAATTAAAATCAACATTAAATATTAGATGTGAGTCAAATATTCTCAAAATAAATAATAAATTATTAAATTAAAATTCATCAAAATTATTAAAATATACAACTTTGATAATTAGATTTAATGTGTTCATTACAAATCACCCAACATTAGGGATTTTGACCCGTCAAATATGCATGAAATTTGGGATAATCGAATCCTAACTCTTTTTACATTTTAAAACCCAAATACATATATAAGCCATTTATTTTTTAAAACACTATTTTTAATTATATTCAATTATATTTTGAAATAATATTTTATCTACCCAAACCGGGTTAATTAATGAGACATCTATTATTTTTAATTTTAAAATTTATTTATAAATCACAAAGCAATTGATATTAAAGAAAACTAATAAATTTTATTATTTTATTAACATTTTAAAATAAATCATTATTCAGTTAATAACAATTAATTTAGTTAGATTAGAATGTAGATTTCATTTATTAATTTAATATGAACAATACTCAAAATACATAAATAAATTAAATTGTTTTACTATCTTTTTAATATTCAGTTAATAAATTAATTAGCATTAAATAAATAGGGTCGGGTAATTCCTTGATATTAATTGGAATTATAAATAAAAGATTTGTCTATCCCACCATTCTTTGTATTTGGAGGAATGTTTAACGAGGTAAATGCAAAAATAAAGGAAGATGGTACTATATAAGGGTGGAGGCTGTGTTTTCAAACTACATGCCTATGACTGGAATTTCCCTCTTCTCTGAAACCCCTCACCGCCTGATGATGAAGATGAAGATTTTAACGGGATGGATTATTGGAACCCGGTGGAAGTCATGTTTGGGTGGAATATCATTAAAAAAGTTCAAAAATCTGGAGTGGTCGCCTGGAGTCCCATGACCCATGATGAAGCCGAAAATGAGGTCTTCATTAGAAGAGGTTATCATAAATGCACCAATATTATCCCGATGGATAATAGAGGATGACTACGAGTGACCCCGTCCATCTTTCCCCTTCTCATGGGAATACTTCCCTGGGGTACCTAAGCAAGAAGATCCAAAATGAACCCAAACCCAACACCGACACTAGAGAACCCTGGGGTGACGACACATGTGGATTCCTATTATGGTGGGTAGTGTCCAGCCATCCCATTCGCTTGGGAACACTCCCAAGGGGGAACCAATATAGGGGATCACGAATGCACCCCAACTCTTACACATGAAATCGTTACTCTCCCGGGGATCCCAAGTGATGGGATCTCGAATATACCCCAACTCCCCATGGGATCGCAATACTCGGTAAAGTCTTCTCCAATGGGCGGTGTTTGTGAGAATGGCTACAATGGATGGAGGTGTCCAGTCCTCCCATTCGCCTCAGAGAACTTCCTCGGGGTGACTAAGGAGATCTAGAATCCATACCAATCCAAGAGGTCCTGGCGGAGGTGGGACACAGTTGAGGCGGGATATAGATGTGTAGGTGTGCGGGGTGGAGCACGGTGCAGTCGCTCCGGGAGGTCCTGGTGGAGGCGGAATGTGGTTGAGGCGGGATGTGGATGTGTAGGTATACATGGAGGAGCACAATATAGTCGCTCTGGGAGGTTTTGGTGAGGTAAAACATGGTTGAGGTGAGATATGGAGGTTCCGATGTGCAGGGCGGTCATGGCGGGGCAGAGTGCAATTATGGTGTGCAATCATATCGGAGGCGGAATATAGTCGAGGCAGGGATGCTTTGCGACTGACTTTCATTAGTGCTGTCATGGTGCATAAATTTTCTTTTAAAATCCTATAAAAAACCAATTATTAAATATTTTTGTTGATTAATATCATTTTTTAAATTTTTCATTGTATAAATAATGAAAATAAGGTTACTAATAAAACATTATATAATATGAATTTCAATTTTAAATTATATAGTTCATGTGTACAAATATTTCGATATGTTATTTGTATAGATAATATCACTATGTTATAATATTTATATACCACTATAAAAATAATGGATTTTGCAATAGGTTTTTTACGACGAATTCCCAACGCAAAAAGTTAATTGTGATAGGAATTCATCACAACAAACCATCATGGAAAATCAGGACGTAGATAATAGAAATTGGCAAGGGACATGGAAATTAACATTATGGTGATACAATTTGTGACAAAACTATTTATCAATAAAAAATACTATTTACTATCGAAAGTTTTTTCATTGCACATTATTTTATTCAAGATTATTTGCAATGGAATTACAAAAAAGTTAATTTTATAAATAAATAATAAAACATATTTACGTATAAAATATATTTGTCAATATATAAGCCTTATTTAATAAAAACTAATATCCATTTTATTTAAAACACAAATATATGAATATTTATATACCTATATAATGTGTGTGTGTGTGTATATATATATATTAGTATGTGTCTGTATTAACAAACTATTATATATTATATATATATCCAAATAGAGGAATATACAAAAACGTTATTTTTATAAATAAATAATTAATCATATTTACATATAAAATATAATTCTCAATATATAAGCCTTATCTAAATAAAAACTAAAATAAATTTTATTTAAAACACAGATATATGAATATTTATATACCAATATAATGTGTGTGTGTGTGTGTGTCTATATATATATATATTAGTATGTGTAACAAACTGACATATATTATCTATATATTCTAACAAAGGAATATATATATTATGATATAATATATGTAAATAAATGTAATTGTGTACAATTTAAATTACAGATACACATAATATATATATATATATGTATGTATGTTGTATATATGTATTTATTTATTTGTTTGATTATTTATACACACACACAAAAACATATATTATAAATGTATTTAAAAATAATATTATAACTATATATTAATATATGAAAAAAAATAAAAAAAATAACTATATATATATAAATAAATAGATATAAATATAAATATATAAATATAACTAACCATATATATAATTATAACTAATATATGTATGCAATTTCTCTGTGAGATTTTTATTTTTAGCATCATTTTAGATACAAAATAACCTCTTAATATTTATTAATTCTACCAGAAACAAAATATTAATTTCTTATTATATACGACATATCATATCCATCAAACTTAATTTAAATAACTATCAATAATCAAACAATTATTTTTTTAAAAATTAATAATGTTAAAATATTTATCCAATAACTTATTAATTGTTTTTTGACTAGTAGTGTGGTTTTTGTGAACATCATTAACACACTCCAGGACCCGTTTTTTAAAAATATTTTGACTTATCCCATATCAAAAAATCAACTACATTCTTTCCTTTTAAAAAATTTATCAAGAAATCATTTTTTAAAAATAAATTAAAGTGAATGAAAACAATGTCCATTACTACCTTTTTAGAAAATAATAAAAAAATAATTCCTTCAAGAAAACATAAAAAATTATTGTTTATTGAAAAAAATAATATCCCCATTTCACATAAAAAATCACAGTTTTTTATATTTTACATTAAAAAACTAATATTTACATAAAATAAAATCAAGCAATTACAAATTAAAAACAAATCTACTTTAATTAAAAAATATTAAAAAAATAAAAAAATAATCCTTTGTTTAAAAATAAATACAAAACGTTTCTTCTAAAGTAATTTTGAAGGGAAAATGAAGAAGTTTTCTTTTTTAACATTAATTTTTTTAATTGAAATTTTTTATTTTGGTTGAAAGGATAAGTGAGATTTTTTGATATTTTAAATTTAAAAAAGGATCATTTATGAAATGGTAAATTCTTTAATTATCATAATATAAAAGAATAAAAATCATTTTTAATTTCCTAATACATCATAAAAAATGAATATTTATTTTTTATTTTTAAAATTAATATTAATATTTTTAATTATTTTTTTAATTTGAAAATTGGGATATTTTTTAATTTTATAGTGAATTAATATTTTTTTGATAAAATATTTTTAAATTTTGAATATAGATGGTATTATTACATCCGATGGAAATTGAATTTTTTTACTAATTTTTCATAAATGAAATTTAGTTTTTTATTTTACTTTTAAGGAAAATAATTAAATAATTTTATTTTTTAAGTGAATGTTTTAATTTTTTTAAAAAATTTTTATTTCAATTTTATTAATGAATAATGGGTTTTTATATTTTTTAATAAAAAATATTATTTTAAAAATTCCAAGAGAATTTTTGTTGAATATATATTTATGAAAAATAGTTTTGGAATTATTTTTTACTCTTTAAATTATTTATGGAATATATGAATTATGTTCATAATTTTAATAGTTTTAAAAATAATTTTTTATTTTATAGAAAATTGATCATCACTCCAGCATGAAATCAATGTTGATATATGGTTGTAATCCCATTGTATCCTAAATTTACTTCCTCCCTCATCTAGTGATGCAACGCATACTCATTGGTTTTACAACCACAATGTCTTAAAAACCTTTTCCTTTTATGATTGTATAGGGATATCACTGTCACTAGAAAAAATTGAATTTCCACAACCACAGATTGAACTTTTAACACTGCACAAAGAGATTTAATGGCCCTATAAAAACATTTCCCTCGTCAACGTCATTAAAATGAGGACCCATTTATCAATGTTTTTACTTAATGCTGATAAATGCCCAACTATTTCATTGTGTTGCTTCAATAACAACACACTTTACCAAATACACCTATATAAAAACACACCAGTATGAAAATTCATAATTTAATTAAAATAAAATTTTGATTAAAAATACAAAAAAAACATATTATATACATTTCAAACAATATTTAGTATAATTACACCAGCATTTACTATCCATAATCATTTAAAAACATCAATGTTTAATTATCTTTTTCACCTATGAACCCTATCAAAAAAGTCTAATCACGATATTTGTTGCCAAAATACCACCCCAACAAGAGAAAAATAATTCACCTATATAAAATACAATTATTATGTTAAGAATACTATAAATAAATAAATTAAACATAAATATGAAATAATATATTTTTAAAATGTCAATTTTAAATAAAAGGAAACACACGGATCACTACCACAGAAACAACTTTATGCAGGGCCACCCATTGACAACACTATAAAATGAATTGATAAAGGGGGTACCGTTATCACAGCTAAAGACCCACTGATAAAAGGTTCTTTTAATAATTCTAAAAAGTGCTGTTAAAAGTACCCCTTTATCTGCATTTTTTAGGGCTTGTAAAGGTACCCATTTATCAACGATTTTTAGCGATGTTAAAGGGACTCCCTTTATCAGTGCTTTTTTAGTAGCTCTGATAGGGGTGCTTTATCAGTGTTTTTTACTAATGATTATAAATTGCATATATCAAAAATAAATATCAAATTTTAATAAAATATATATATATATTTTTAAATATGTTTTAGATAAGGGTAAATAGACATTTACACTTCAAATATAAGATATTTAGTGAAAATGGCTTATATAAAAATTAGAAAATATTTATTAGTTAATAAATTTCAAATTATTATCGAGTATAAATCATTTATTAACCATTTGAAGATACAAATAATAAAAAAATAAATAGAATATCAAAAATAAATTGAAAACATAACTCGTATTTCAAAAGGTCATAACTTTTGATCCGATTGTCTATTTGATCTCTACCCCATATCAAATAAAATCTTTAAATGATATCTACATATTATTGATAAGTAGTAATCCCTTATTATGTTTTTATAGACCCAAACATTCTATATAAGGACTTTAAAATGAGTTTTTAGTCGATGAATCCTATTTTTTTAACATTCGATGGACTTTCAACCTCATTTAAGGGGGTGTTTTTCCCATTTTCCGTGGGGACTTAAATTTTCCCAAGTATTACATTCATATTGATATTAATGTTTTTAAATTTTACCATTTTCATAATTTATTTTTATTCATAATCAAGTATATATAAATATATACATATTTTTTATATATTCACAAATAATAATTTAATTTTATAAATATACATGTAAACAAACTTACATGTAATGTATATTTATAAATATATAAACCTTATCTAAATAAGAAATAATATTCGTTTTATTAAAATTAAAAATGAATAAATTATTATATACATATACAATTTCTATATATATAATGTTTATATATATATAAATATATTTGTGTGTGCATTGACAAAACGATATATATTTATCTATATATTTTAATATATGTATATAAATATTAATATATAAGATATGTAAATAAATATAATTATATATAACTATATTTATAGATGTACACAAATATATATGTATGTATGTATGTATGTATGTATGTATTTATAAACACACATTCCCACACACAAAAATTTATTTTATATATGTATTAAAAAATATATATATATTTCTATAAATATATGGATAAATAAATATTAATAAATAAATAAAAATATATAGATGTATCATAAAATAAAGAAGAAAATGATATAGGGGAGTAAAAAAAGAAGTGAGATTATGAGGGGGAGGTCTCAGTTTTGAAACCCAGTAAAGTCAAGGGTGCGCACGGGTGGGTGATGCAGGACCCTAGCACTACTAAAGGGTGGGGGATTTCTAGACCTGTTAAAGAGGTGTTAATGCTAGACTAGCATTTTTAAAAGGAGGGATCAAGAACTGATAAAGGGGAGAGGTCCCACCCTCCCATTTTACGAAAAAAAAATCATTTTTAAAATTATTTTTTCGTACATTTATCAGCACTAAAAAAGCATCGATAAAGGACATTTTTCAGCATTATTTAGCACTGATAAATGACCCATTTTGACAGATAGGATAAAAGGGGCCATTATTAGCACTTTTTTGTGATGATAAACAGAACCACCTCTTAATAGCACCGATGATAATAACACTTTTTTAATGTTGTAAATGCTTGTTTTTTGGGATGTTAAATTACATATCTACAGAGGTGGAGTTATTCCGGTCACCCCGTTCATCGGATTGAGGTGTGGATGATTCATAATCATCACAAATGACATGTGGAACATTGTTATAAAATACCAAAAAAATATGAATATATATTCATTTCAAATAACTGTTTATAAAAAAATTATTGTAAACTAATCATAGGGGTCAACGGTGAGATTTAGACTCCTTATCGAAGGCAGGAGTTGGTTGGAAAACACCTGGGCTAGTTGATAGGAAGGCCTCTAATTATCATCGTAGATGAAGGAAAGACTCAAAACATGGTATGATGGTGAGGTATAGAAACGATGGTCAAAAATTACTCAAAGAATGGGTCAACGACCTGAGAAGAAAAACCGGCTCTAGTAGGGCCCTACTACAAAACGGGGCAAGCAGAGCGCGCCACATTTATCAGCGCTTTTTAAAAGCGCTGATAAATGTGGTCTTTATCAGCGCTTTTTTTAGCGCTGATAAAGACCCCCCCTTTATCAGCGCTAGTAAAAAAGCGCTGATAAAGGGTGGGTTTTATCAGCGCTAAAAAAAGCGCTGATAAAGACCCCCCCTTTATCAGCGCTTTTTTAGTAGCGCTGATAAACGGGGGGTCTTTATCAGCGCTTTTTTTAGCGCTGATAAAACCCCCCCTTTATCAGCGCTTTTTTACTAGCGCTGATAAAGGGGGGGTCTTTATCAGCGCTTTTATGAAAGCGCTGATAAAGACCCCCCCTTTATCAGTGCTTTTTATAAAAAGCGCTGATAAAGGGAAAATTTAAAAAATATATATATTAATATATAAATCTATTAAGCTATTTATATTGATATAATTATAATATTTATTTTATAAATACGTTTTAGAAAGGATCTATGGAAATATAATATTAATTTATTAGATGTTTAGTAAAAGAGGGTTATAAAATAAATTAAAAAATATTTTTAATTAGTTATTATGTAATTTTTACCAATTAATAGTCATTTAATGACACTTTTAATATAAAAAAAATAAAAAAATTAATGAAAGATCCAAAATAAGTTAAAAATGAAACCCAAACTTCAAACGGCCATAACTTTTGATCCGGGACTCCGTTTGAGCTCCACAGCATATCAAATCGAAGCCTGCGACGAGCTCTACAGCGCTTTTTGAGCGCTGATAAAAGGGACCCCCCTTTATCAGCGCCGCGCTTTACAGCGCTCAAAAAGCGCTGATAAAGGGGGTTTTTTAGCGCTGATAAAAGCGATTTCTGTAGTAGTGGGGGATGGTGATTTTTCAGTTAGGTTATTTCCATTATCAGCAGATCCATCTACCCTGATTATCATCCAAGTAGTTCCCAATGGATTATATGGTTAGGGTGTCTCGGTCGGTAGTTGAATGTCAATATGGCAACCTTGGGGGATTTCAATACAATTCTAATTCTATGTTTCTCTACCTTAGTCTTTTAGTATATATGGATTTGACTTCGAGATGATTGGACTTACTGCAATTTACAATTTTTTTGTCTTTTTTTGGGCATGTTGTGTTTGGGGATTCAGTCATGTAATGGGTTCAATCTTGATCCATCTTAAAAGGGCTTATAATTTTCATAATAAATGGATTTTCCTAACATATTCTATCAATAAAGATCACTAAAAAATACAAAACCATAAGTAAAATTTACTAAAATATATAATCATTTATAATATATAAAAAGTTCCAAAAATGAACATATTAATAGTGCCACTAAGATGGTGGGGAATTATATAAATTAGATTGAGTGAACTCCATCCCTAAACCATTTTTATGTCACCACATATACTCCATCAATTGACCATGTTGTTGATGCAATTACTGTCGTTGTTTCTCCTGATGTTGTCATTACTCTTCCTTCTCTCCAACTAATCTCTGAGTAGTCTCATCCTGAACTTTTAGCATTGCATCATACTCTACATATGTCACGACCCGTCCCCCAGGGCCCTTGCCATGACTACCCCAAGCCGACCTTCCATAGGTTAGGGGATGGAGACTATCACTGAAGGTGTATTTCTATAATACAGGTACGGAATTTCCATTATGACCTGTACACAGACAACAAATCACATAGCATGATATGAACGCAAGGTAAACTGAATAGTAAATAGATTGAGTAAGTAAGTCAAAGGGGCCATAATACAAGCCCGACTGGAAAGTACAGGAAACTGGAAGGTATAAGTAAACTGGACAACTCAGGTGAACACCAGCCAAGGATCCTACCTGAAGGGTAGGTACAGCTCTCAAACGGTCTTCTCTGTGGTACGCCTCGTCTAGGGTCCACCTCCGAGCTACCTCCAATCCTGGTACCCTAATCCTTAGCCATCGCTGTCTGTCGTCTACAACCAACACAACAAGGTGCAGGCATAGCCCGTGCAGGGGTGAGTATAACTATACTTAGTAGGGACCCCGAGACCGTCAAGGTCTCACAAAATCTTCAAAAGAAAACCCAACATTCATAAAATCAACTGACAACCCTACTTTGGTATATCCCCATACATATACCTATGTTATCAAGTATACCCATCCCAATCATGAGGAAACACAGAGTCTAACTCAATAACCCAAAGCACAGCTATTCCACAATGGAAGAAATACCACAATGGTAAGTACCACACACGTACACCACATAGAAGATTACCACCAAGGTATCACCACGAAAGAAAAATACCACAAGGTACAGACTCAGCTCACACCAGTTATATGTTAGGTACAGTAGTAGAGATGATTAAGTGTAACTACTAAATAATATTAATCTATTAATAGGCAGACCCACGAAAGATCCTAAATCATCAGTATACCCATAGAGAATTTTAGTACATCGTCGGACCCATACAAGATCCTAGTACCTTGTCAAACCCCCACAGGATCCTAGTACATCGTTAAACCCACATAGGATCCAAGTTCCTCTCCAGACACACACAAGATCCTAGTACATCGTCAGACCCACACAGGATCCTAGTACATCATCAGTACATCGTAAGACCCACACAAGATCCTAGTACATCACCAGTACGTCGTCAGACCCACACATGATCCTAGTACATAGTCAGTACGTCGTCAGACCCACACAGGATCTTAGTACATCGTCAGTACGTCGTCAGACCCACACTGGATCCTAGTACATCGTCAGTACGTCGTCAGACCCACACAGGATCCTAGTACATCATCAGTACCTTATCATACCCACATAGGATCCTAGTACATCATCAGTACGCTGTCAGACCCACACAAGATCCTAGTACATCATCACAGTACGTCACCAGACCCACACATGATCCTTGTACATCGTCATAGCTAGCTACAGGGTTCCCGCACTAAGATAACTTGTCTCTAGAAGGGTTTTCTCTTCCAGGAACTGGTCGATTGTCCAACTTCATGAAGTCCCACAATGAAGTATCCCAAAGGACTACCATGTAAATGGGGTCTCAATGAAATAGATGATTCGTCAATCGGACATCTGGTCTGTAAGTTATTTCCTTTTTAGCCCTGAGGGCCCGGTTAGATTCATGCTCTATCCATCCCAAACGAACTCCTGTTTTATACAAACTCAAGTGGGGTATCCCAAAAGTACTATCTCAATCCAAGGTTTCCGGTGCCACATACGGTTCGACATTTTGACGCCATATCAGGGAGATATGTCGAATAAAAGATCCCGCAATAAAAATAATAATAATAATGGGTGTTTCGTGAACCTGAGCCACAAACCATAATTTAATATTCAACCTTAGACTTAAATCGATCGTCTTAATGATAGGATCACGTCGCCATAGACGGTAAGCCAATCGGACGTCACACACATGAGTTGTGGAGGGATGAATATTTAATAATAATATATTATTAATATTATTTTATCATTTCGGGTACCCAATCCAAAATCCCAAAAAAACATCCAATATTGGACTCATAATTTTTGTATCGAAGTTAGGGTTTCACTTCCACTGACGGTTCATGAAACTGAGGTCAGACGGATAAGTTACGGATGAATAAGGGTTTTAGAATCCATAAATAATAATATTATTATTATTTTGTTGTTATTTTATTTCATTGAATGTTTGTCTCTCCAATCTCATTTGAGATTCATACACAAGAGGGGTATCCCATTTTGGTGCGCACGGGTCCAAATAGCGCCTCTCTCTTTTATTTATAATCATTTTTATTTTAAATTTATTTCCTATCTATTCCTTTCCCTCTCCAATCTAATTTTCTTCTTCCACAATTTTTCACCATTGTACACGAACCGAGAATCTGTTGCGCCTCAGCATCGCACACGGCCTACCTCCGCCGCACTGCCTACTCACGCTGCCACCTAATCTGCCTCGTCGTTGGACGAATCCACTTGGCCCCACTTTTTGCGCATGCACCGCCTTCACCAGCCATGCTGGAACACACTACTCCGCTATGTCAATCCTTCTGTGGGGTGTCTCATCATCGTTATAACCCCTAAAAATAAAATGATCGCATATTCACGATCCTCGGGTCATGGTCTCCCCTAGAAAAACTCCTTGTTTCCAGTGCCAATAAATATTTGGCATTGAAGAGTGCACGAATAACGCACGACGAATAAAAAGAAAGAGGATCATGGTTTATGTACGGGATGAAGGCCTTGTTCGTTTGGCCATCATCATCATGAATTTAGGATATGAATAATCAATAAATTAAATTCAATCATATATAAAAACCCCTGCCTCGATTGTCCATTGGAGGTGAGGCGAGGAAGAAGACGAAGTCGACGAGTTGGTGACGTAGGCGTTCGTTGCTCCCCCAAGATGTTTCCGATCCGGGCTCAAGAATCATCCTCGTTCTCCGATTCTGGAGGATGCTCTTCATTTTAGTGGATGTTCATCGTTGAAAAATCTTCTTCCAAGTTTCCTATAGGTCTCCCTTTTTCCAAAAATTCTCCATCCAAATGGTAAAAGGCCAAATAAGTTTATTATAGAAACAAATTGTGTTGGCACATCAATGGGAGGAAAACCAAGAGTTATATCATATTAAAGGAGGAGATCAAGGGCAGGGTGGTCCCCAACATTAAATTTAAATTCAGGGTTTTTAGTTCGGGTGGCCCCCACTACTAAACATAAAATGGGAGGTTTTAAAAATAAAATAATATTTTTTCTTTATTTTATTTTAATTTTTTTAACTCTCTCACGAAATTCAAGAACACTAACTTTCACCCTCGGCCTAATGCGGTCAAGGTGAAGGTCTTGTTAAGAGAATATCAGAGCTACGATTTCAACAGTTCCCTCATATATCAATTCCGAGCACGGGTTCAAAAGTTATATCTCACTGCTCGAGCGTTTGCTGAACATACCCGAAAAAAAAGTTTGGAAAAATTATAATCGTCACCCTTTACCCATGTCGGTCGAGGTTAGTCTCTAGCTATGTGAAACACACACTAATGAACTCAACATTACTCTCATATATCAAATCTGAGTAACCATTTAAAATATGTGGATTTTAAAATAAAATAATTGTTACTTAATATTTTATTTATGGCCAAAAACTAACTTTCACTGGTGGCCTACGCCATCCAAAGTTAGTATATTCTTAAATGAAGAATGACCTCAGAATTATAGAGGTGGTATCATATTTTCAATCCGAGATACTGTTTGTGAGTTATATGCATTTGAAAAATAAAATAATTTATCTATTTATTTTATTTATGGTTATTCCATTTTTGGGTTTTCTCACAGGAGGCCCATGCTGTCTAAAATTAAGTCGTGCCTCGGGTAAACCTGCCATCCTGAATGCAATGGTACCCTCTGATTCCGGAATCGAGTTACTATTTAAGATTTATTCCACTTTTTTAGAAAAAATTCTTATGCCCTCTAATTAAATCTCAACTAAACATTGACGGATCATTCAGGGCACTCCGGGCCTCGGAATCACACACCGTCAAATTTCACGGTCTCGAAATGATTGCATATAATTTTAAAAAACATTATATTCAATTTCTGAGACATTAAATTCTCCCCACCTTAGGGATTTATGTCCTTGAAAGCCAAAATAAACCCAAAAAAACCAAAAGAGGGTACTGGGCCCGAATATGAGCCTCCTGCTCCCATGTTCCCTTCTAGAGGTTCCCGTGCTACCAGCGTATGTGAATGAGAGGTATCGACTGCCCACAAAGGCCCCACTCTTGTCGATCCTCAATCTCCACTGGAACCTCCATAAATGTCTCCCCATCATTGAAGTCCAGCTCGACGTGGTCAATGATGTGAGATAGGTCATGCACGTATCACCTCAGCTAGGATACGTGGATGAAGTAGTTCGCCCTCTCCAATTATGGTGGAAGAGCCAAGCGGTATGATACCTCACCTATCCTCTGAAGTATTCGAAAAGGACCGATAAACCTCTATGATAACTTCCTGCCTCAGCCAAATCTTCATAGTCCTTATGAAGGAGATACTTGCAAGAATACTTGGTTCCACTCCTAGAAGTCCAAGGGTTTCCTTATCTTGTCGGCATAAGATTTCTGCCAAATCTGTTTAGTATTCACTTGATGACAAGTGAGACTTCGTGATACAAACTCTACCACTGATTTCTTCATCTCTAGCCACCAGTACTGACACCGGAGGTCCTGGTATATCTTCACAACACCAAGATGTACCACTAGAGAGTACATATGGAACTCCATTAACACCTCCTTCAAAATCACCACTGATCATAGAATGTACACCAATTGTATGAAGATTTGACTTCTATAGAAGTAATGGATTGTTTCATATTTATGTTTAATTTATTTATTTTTATTATTAATCACATAAGAATTTTTTTTATTATACTGGAGGATTACTTTTCATATAGGATTATTTTAATACTTTGGTATATGTAGGAATCAAAAACACTTCAATATGACATACGACATGTTCAGTATGACTCCATGTGTGTCGTTTTATTTAAAATTGATCATAATTTCAGTACATTATACAACTAAAAACTCTATACCAAAAAAGGAATTAATATTGTGTTTATACATTATTATAATGATCTATAAGTCATTTAAGATATGTATGAATCAGCTACACCTCAATCTAAAAAAATAGTGTGACCAGTGTGACTCAAATTGTCCGTTATCAGTTTAAAATCGACATTTTACTTCAAAATACATCACTCACTAAAAACCGAGAAAACTCACTCAGATTGTCCTAATAATTTAATAAATAAATTCATAAATCATTTTTTATGCGTAGGAATTGTTCTCATGTCAAACTGATACTCTATGTGACTGGTATTAGACCAAGTGTGTGTTTCTAGTTTATAATGAATTTTTTCTAAAATTATTAGGACAATCTGAGTGCATACCTTTCCAGATAGTCATTCCCTATTCTACGAGACGAGACCAATAAAAAATTTCTGAGGAACGATGATCCGCAATGATATAGACTACATGGTCCTAGAGAACTTCCATAAGGTCAATAGAGCCATCACCAAGAATCACCACATCAGTATAATGTTTGAAAATACCCTGAGGAGGATGAAGCCATCTAATAGGAGGGGGATGAACAATTTTTTGATAACTAATGTTGAAACCCACATTTTGAAATTTCTTATGCGTAACCGACATTAAAACTCTCACTATCATTGTTTTAACATCGGTTATCCACTAACTGATGTCAAAACTTTATTCGGGTGAGTTTTAACATCTGTAATGTATGAATGAACAATCGTGATGAATTCATAACATATTTCTATGTCAATTATACTCACGCATCAAAATATTTATTGAAAAAATTCATTGGAGACATATATTTATTTTTATATATAATTATTTCATTATAATTATAATTATAAATATATATATATATATTTAAAAAGTATTTATATATATTTATAAAAGTAAAAAATATATTTATTATTTAAAAATTAAATATAATCTTATAATTATTTAAATATATATATATATTTAATTATAACTTATAAATACTTTTTTAAAACATTGTATATATTTTTTAATTATTAAAAAATATATATTAATTATCAAAATGTGTTTTCTATTTAATTTATACAAATAAAAATTATTTTTTAATATAAATATAAAATTTTTTATAAATTAATAATATTTTTTATTAAAAAAATGTATCAGCGTTAATAATATAATTGTGTTTGGATTATATGGTTTTTCCAAAATGCTTTCATTTTCAAGGTCATTGTTAAGGACGACAGGGTCTGGCCTTCAAATATTCGGAACTAGGGCTTGTAGTGGTTGGATATTGAGGAGGCTCGTCCACCTTCACATGTTCATTCCCTTCTTGTCAGATGGTTCTCCCCCCCCCCCTTTGGTGTTCTCAAACTTAATACTGATGAAGCGACCCCTAGGGATGGTTTTGTTGGCCTTTAGACAATCCTTTGGGATCACATTGTCTATCTTATTGTGGCTCTTCATTCCTCGGACATTGCGGGTTAGTCTCCTCATGTGGCAGAGGCCATGGTAATTTGGAAGTGTATGTCGCCCATCTTGTCTCTTGTGTGGATGGATGTTATGGTCGAATCTGATTGTCAAGTTATTATCAACACACTATAGGAGGATAAACGTGGCCTCCAAGCATATGGTTTCACTATCGATATCATCAGATATTTTGTTCCATTGTTCTCTTCTTGTTGTTTTCCATTTTCTTGGAGAGAGGGCAATCGACCAATTCATTTTTCTGGCTACTTTTGGGAATCATTGGGGGTCTAATTGATTGATTTCATATTTTCTTCCAGAATTATGTACGTTGCCTTTGGTTGATATCTAGGGTTTGAGGATTGTATTTTTTTTTTAAAAAAAATGGCCCCCTTTATCAGTGATAAAGAAAGTGTTGATAAACGGTACACCTTTATCACCCTTTCTTTAGAACTTATAAAGGGAAGAATTATCAGCAATTTTATCTAGCGGTGATAAAGCCTCCCCCCCTTTATCAGTGCTTTCTTCTTAGCGTTGATAAAACATGACACATCCCTTGCTTCGATCCGTGGTAGTGAATGGGAGGATCCACCGTATGTTGGAAGCCGACATCAACTTCAGCGGCGGTTTAAACTGCCACCAAATAAAAAAATAACCACTTCTAATTGATGATTTTCTAGTAGTGGATACATATCTCATTTATGATGTTAGAATTGACTACATGTCAATTGGACATATGATGTGATTGATATGACTCAAGGTTTGTGTTTTCAATATAAAATGGAAATTTTAGTTTAATGAAATAATTATTAACAATTAGTAAAATAATTAAGAAAATTAATAACTAATAATATCATTAATATATTCAGTAATTGTTAATATAATTTTCAAAGATAGTAAATTAACATTGTAATTAACAATTTATAATAAAATTCTTAATAAACGTTTAAAATTTTAATTTATAATTAATTTAAAATTTTCAATATAATAAATAATAATATAATTAGTAGAATGACTTATAATATCATTAATATATATAGAAATTAAAAATATAAATTATCATATGTGAATTATATATCATTAAATTTTTATTTTTTTTTATTTTGTTATGAACTGCTATAAGGATAAACATTTTTTTTTATCGGGTGGACAAACCTTTGTACAATGGTTGATCGTCGGATAAAGCCTACTAAAAAACCTTAAATTTAAAAAAAATTTAACCTAATTGTGTCGAACAAAAACTCAAAACTATATATAAATCCTTAAATTTTATAAAAAAATTATTTGAAAAAAATATAAATTTATAAACAAAATTGTATTTTTTTGTTATAATATGTGTTATAAGTTATTTAAAATATTAAATTAATAAAGAAATAAAAAATTATAAATTCACTTATTTTACCTATTTTTGGTTTTTAGAATTAATAATCAAGAACAAAAAAATCAGTTAACCAAATAAAATTTTTACTAACCAATACTCATTTTTGTATAACCCTTTGGTTCTTTTTTATTCGGTTTCCGAATAGTAGTTTCGTTGACCACCTCTTCGCCCACCCCTTGGGGGTAATATCTACAAAAATATATTTCCATTATGAATGGTTAGATAAAAAATCAAAAGATTGCAAATATATATATATATACACTAAATGTTGTATAAAGGTTGATACGAGTCAATGTTAGATTATTGAATTAAAACCAACATTAAATATTATATGCAAGTCAAATATTCTCAAAATAAATTCTACATTATTAAATTAAAATTCATCAAAATTATTAAAATCCGCAACATTGATAATTAGGGTTAAATGTTCATTAAAAATCACCTAACATGAGGGATGTCGACTCGTCATGTATGCATGAAATTTGGGATAATCGAATCCTAACTCGTTTTATTTTTTAAAACCCAAATCCATTTACAACCCGTTTATTTTTTAAAACACTATTTTTAAATATATTATATTTTATTTTGAAACACACTTTTAACTGCCCAAACCGGGTTAATTTAAGATACATCTATTATTTGTAATTTTAAAATTTATTTATAAATCAAAAGGCAATTGATATCAAATAAAAATAATAAATTTTAAATTTTTATTAACATTTTAAAATAAATCATTATTCAGTTTATAATAAATAATTTAATTAGATTAGAATTTAGATTTCTTTTATAAATTTATCATGAACAATATTAAAAATACATAATTAAATTGGGTAGTTTTTCTATGTGTTTAATAATCAGTTAATAAATTAATTAACATTCAATAAATTGGGTTCGGTAAATCCTAATATTAATTGTTGTTATAAATAAAAGATTTGGGTATACCACCTTTCTATCTATTAAAGGATGGGAGGAATATTTAAGGAGGGAAAGGAAAAAATAAAAGAATATGGTACTATATAAGGGTGGAGGCTGTGTTTTAAAAATGCAACCCTCCCACTCGGACTACCCTCTTTTAAACTCCTCACCGTTTTACGATGAAGATGAAGATGTTACAGAGATGGAATAGAACCCGGTTGAAGTCATGTTTTGGAGGAACATTGTTAGAAAAGGTAAAAAATCTCGAGCAGTCTGTTGGAGTCCCACAACCCATGATGAATCTGACGATGAGGTCTCAAACAGAAGACTACAAGGGACCCCATCCAGCCGACTACGAGGGACCCCGTCCAACCGTCCCCTTCGCCTGGGAACTCTGCCTCGAGGTACCCAAGCGAGAAGATCTAAAACCTACCCCAACCCCAACCCCGACAATGGAGAACCATGGGGTGCCAACAGATGTGGATTATTATTATGTTGGGCAGTGTTCAGCAGTCCCATTCACGTGGGAACAGTCCCCAGGGGTACCCAAGGTAGGAGAACACAAATTAACCACAACTCCTGCACCAGAAACTGCTCCTCCCTCAGGGTTCCCAAGTGCGGGGATCACCTGGAAGGTGCACCAATCAAAGAGCTCCTAGTGGAGGTAGAACGCAATTAAGGCAGGATGTGGATGTGTAGGAGTGTGGGGCGGAGCACGGTGCGGTCGCTTCGGGAGGTCATGTTGGAGGCGGAAGACGGTTGAGGCGGGATATGGATGTGTCTACGTGTGGGGCGGGCAGGGTGGGGTAGAGCACAGTTGCAGCGTGCGGGGAGGTCATGACGAGGTGGAGCGCAGTCGCGGCGGGCGGCCATGGTGGGGTGGGGCGCTGTCGAGGCGGGGACACTTTGCGACTGAACTTCGTCATCGTGGTCGAGCCGGCAGAATCGAGGCAGAGACGGAGCTGGTTTGTGGGGCAGCAGGGCTTCATCTAGTTGATTGCCGCGTGGATTTTCTTTGAAAAACCTAGAAAAATCAATTATTAAATATTATTATTGATTAATATCATTTTGAAAATTTATTATTATATAAATGATGAAAATAATGTAAATAATATAAAATTATTTAATATGAATTGCAATTTTAAATTATATAGTTTATATGTACAAATATTTCAATATATTATTTATATATTTTATAATATATAATAGCACGCACACATATATATATATTAACACAAACATATGATTATAAATTATATTATATGATACATAAATCTAAATCTAAATATTATATTGGTATATTTATTTATATAGTTCGCATCACTCTGTTATAGTATTTATATACCACAAAAAATAATGGATTTTGCAACAGGTTTTTTATGAAGTATTCTCACCGAAAAGAGTTAATTTAGATAGCAATTAATCACAACAAACCATCATGGAAAATCACAATCTAAATAATAGAAATCTTTAAGGGATGTGTAAATTAACCTCACGGTGATGCAATTTATGATGAAAATATTTAGCTATCTTATACGAACATTCTGTCATTGCACAACATTTTATTCTAGATAATTTGCAATGGAATTACAAAGAAGTTAATTTTATAAATAAATGAATAATAATATTTTCATAAAAAATATATTTCTCAATATACCAGACTTATCTAAAAAAACTAATATCGATTTTATTTAAAACACAAATATATGAATATTTATATACAGATATAATGTGTGTGTGCCTATATAAATATATATTAGTGTGTGTGTGTGTGTATTATAGAACTGATATGTCTGTGTGCCTATATAATTATATATTACTATGTGTGTGTGTGTGTATATTAACAAACTGATATGTGTTTGTGTGGGTGTTGTATATATATATATATATTTATTTATACACACACACAAAAACATATTTTACAAATTATTTTAAAAATAATTCTATAAATATATATTAATATATAGATAAATATGCTGATAAAAAAATATAACCATATATATATATATAACTAACTATATATATACACGTAGTTTGGATTTGTCTTAGTGGTAAGCACCCCATAATCCTACATGAGAAATGGGGGTTCAAATCCCATGGGGCTACAGGTACAGTAGTAGCACTGTAGCGGTAATGTAGCATTGGTGCTAATGTTTATTGGCGAGTACTATAGCGGCGGCAGGGCACGGTAGCAGTCGGGTTACTATTCACAAAATGGGCCTTATGCCCAAATTTTGGGCCTACTGGCAATGAAATGGGATACATGCCAACTGAGACTTCGGGCTTTGTAATGGGTCTCCCTCTACCCAGATAAAAGAGGTTTTTGCTTTGCATTAATATTAAAATGAGGCTTCATCCCCAACCTTTTAAATATATATATATATATATATATATATATATATATTATCAAAGAGAGAACAAAACAAGATGGGTGAGTGGTAATGGTGATGACGCTCAAGGGAGAGGTCTCAGGTTCAAATCCATGCGAAGACAGGGGTGTGCAGGTTGGTGCAAGGGGTGACTAACGTTGTTAAGGGGTGGGGGATGTGCAAATGGCACTGTTAAATGGGTGGTGGTGGAGCTCGAGGGTGGGGCTTCATAGCATCGTTGAATGAGCGCTATTAAAAATAGGTCTATACCCTCTAATTTACAAAAAAATTAATATTTTTTTACTTTTATCAAAGCTTTTTTAGTGCTGATAAAAGTGAATTTTTGAATCATTTTTTTGAGCGCTAATAAAAGGCCCCCCTTTTAATTGAACCTAGACTATCAACACTTCTTTATCGATGATATATGTTTTCTAAGGAAAACAATTTTTTTGTAATTATTGTTGTAGAGTTGCATTTGAGCACTTTGAATTTCCCGATCACCAAAAAATCTTCTCTGTTCATCGCCCTCGTGGTAGTGAGGGGAGATTATTGGGTTATCATTCTTCAATTATGAGTGGGTCTGGTGTGTCAAATATGTGTATGAGGGAATCCCTTGCCTCCTGGATTGGGGTTAAGAAGTCCCGATAACATTTACATAGGCATGAAGTTGTGCATGCAGATTCCACACACACCAAGACCTATGGTGTACATATATATTCATATGTGTCGATGTGACATAAAGAAACCTCATAAACATTGGCGTTGACAACATTTATTATTTTTACATTAAATATACAATTGAATCTAATTTATGTATGTAATTACTTTGTGAGATTTTTAATTTTAACATCATTTTGGATATAAAAATTGCCTTTTAATATTTTATAATTCTTCAAAAAACATAATATTCATTTCATATTATATATTAAATCTCATATCCATCAAAATTAATTTAAATTACTATTAGTAATAAAACTATAATTTTTTTAAAAAAATATTCTTATAATATTTATGCAATAACTTATTGATAATTGTTTTACTAGAATTGTGGCTTCTGTGAACATCATTCACACATGCCAGGACCCGGTTTAGTAAAAATTTATTGTCTTATCACATATCAAAATATCAACTTCAATTTTTCCGGTTAAAAAATTCAATTATAACTCATTTATTAAAAAAAATTAATGTGAATGAAAATAAAGTTCAGTACTACGTTTTTAAAATATAATAAAAAATAATTCCTTTGAAAAATCATAGATAAAAACATTGTTTATTGAAAATTAAATATCCCCCTTTCACTAAATAAATCATAATTTTTTATTGTATGTTAAAAACTAAAATTCCCGTAAAATGAAATCAATCAATGACAATTTATAAATAAATATACATTAATTAAAAATAATTTTTAAAAAAATATCCTTTGTTAAAAACTAAATAGATAACCTTTCTTCTAAAGTAATTTTAATGGAAAAATATAGAATTTTTACTTTTAACATTAAGTTTTCTAATTAAATTTTATCATTTTGTTGAAAGGAAAAGGGGGATTTTTTGATATTTTAAATTTAAAATGGGATCATTTAGAAAAAGGTACAATTTTAATTTATCTAAATATAAAAGAATAAAATTCATTTTTAATTTCCAAATACATCATAAACAAAAGGCATATTTAATTTTTTAATTTTAAAGTAAAATTATTTATCTTAATTAAATCTTTAAGATTAAAATTTGGATATTTTTTAAATTTTATAGGGGATAATTTTTTTTTATAAAATATTTTTTAATTTGGATTGTATAATTTTTTATTACATCATATGCAAAAGGGAGTTTTTATTAATTTTTTATAACTAAAAATTTAGTTTATTATTTTATTTTAAAAAAATATATATATAATTTTTTAAGTGAATAACTTATTTATTTTATATTTTTTATTTGAATATCATAATGAAAAATGAGTTTTTATATTTTTTAATAAAAATTGATATTTTTTATATTGAATGATAATTTTGTATGAATATATCATTATGGATAATAGTTTTGTACTTGTTTTTTACTCTATAAATTATTAATGGAAAATATGATTTTTGTTTTTAATTTTAATAATTTTAAAAATAATTATTTGTTTTTTAAAAAACTTGTCATCGCTCCTGTATGAAATACATGGTGATATACGGTTTTAATCCCATTATATCATGAGTTCACCTCCTCCATATCTAGTGATGCAAAGAGTACTTATTAGTTTCATATCCACAATGTTTTCAAATCCTTTTAATTTTATGCCTATATAAGGATATCATTGTCACTACAAAAAAATTGAATTTCGACAACCACAGATAGACCGTATAACACTTTGCAGAGAGATTTAATGGTGCTAGAAAAACACTATCATCACCAGCGTCATTAAAGTGAGGAATCCATTATCATTGTTTTCATTAACACTGATAACTGCCATACTATTTCAATGTGTTGTTTGAATAACAACACATTGTGCCAAGTACACCTGTATAGAAATGAACCTGTATGAAAATTCATAATTTAATTGAAATAAAATTTACATTAGAAATACAAAAAATCATATTATATACATTTCAAACAATATTTTGTCTAATTACATTTTCATTTACTATATATAGATATTTAACAACGTCAATGATTAATTGTATTTGGCACCTGAGACCCCCTCTCAAAAAAGCCTAATCATGGTATCAGTTGCTAAAAACCCACCCCAACCCAAGTAAAAGAATTAACCTATATAATAAAACAATTACATTTAATAATACTACAAAGAAACAAATTAAACATAAATATGAAATAATATATTTTTAAAAGGCCATTTTTAAAGAAAAGGACACACATGGATCACTACCACAAAAAACCAATTTACACTGGGCCACCCTTTAACAACGCTAAAAAATGAATTGATAAAGGGAGTACCTTTATCAATTCAAAAAAAACTGCTGATAATAGATTCTTTTAATAGTGAAAAAAAATGTTGTTAAATGTTAACCCTTTATTAATGTTTTTAGCACTGATAAAGGTGACTCTTTATAAATGTTTTAGGGCTATTAACGGGACTCCCTTTATTAGTGTTTTTAGTAGAATTGATAAAGGGGGGATTTATCAGTGTTTTTTCCCTAGAACTGATAAATGGTATGTTTTAAATATAATTATATTTCCTTAAAAATAATATATATTTTTTAAAATATGTTTTCGTTATTGATAATTATACATTTACACATAAAATATAAGACAATTAGTGAAAATAGAAAATAAACTAATTAAAATAATATTATTAATTAATAAATTTCTAGTTAATATTGTGTAACTATCATTTATTAAAAATTTGAAGAGACAAAAAATAAAAAAATTAATAAAATATCTAAAATAAATTGAAAACGAAACTCCGATTTCAAATGGTCATAACATTCAATTTAAGTGTTTGTATGAGCTTTACCACATATAAAATCCAATCATTTTCCAATATCTGCACACTAATGATGGTGGAATCCCCTGTTATGTCTTTTGAGGCCCAAAAAGACCATAAATGGGATTTAAAACTGAGTTTTCAGTCCGTGTTTCCTAATTTTTTAACATTCATTCTATTTATAGCCTCATTTAAGGGGGGGGTCTTTTCCGCATTTTTAGTAGGGAATGAATTTATTCACAAGTATTACATTCATTTTGATATTAATGTTATAAAATTTAATCATTTTTCATAATTTAGTTTTATTTATAATCAAATATATAAAAATATATACATATTTTGTATATATTCACACAGAAAAATTTAATTTTATAAATATATATGTAAACATATTTAAATATAATGTATATTTCTAAATATATAAACCCTATCTAAATAAAAAATAATATCCATATTATTTAAAATAAATAAATAAATATATATATATATATAATTTGTGTATATATAATGTATGTATATATATATGTATATTTTTGTGCGCATTGACTAAGTGATATATATTTATCTATATATTATAATGTACGTATATAAATATTATCATATAATAAATTTAACTAAATACAAATATGTAAAATTATATTTATATATGCACACACATAGGTAAATATATATATATATATATATATATGTATATAGTTATAAACACACACACACACACACAAACACATATTTTACATATGTATATAAATATATATATAAATCTATATCTATAAATATATGGATAAAAAATATAAGGAAATAAATATAAATATATAGATGTATCATAAAATACAAAATAAAATGACATATGGGATTAGAAAATAAGTGATATTATGAGGGGGGTCTCAGTTTCGAAACCCAACTAGGGCATGTGCACGGGTGAGAAATGTAGGTCCCTAGTACTGTTAACTGATGGTGGGATTCCAAGCCATTTAAGGGGTGTGAGGATAGAAAAGAACTATTAAAAGTGGGGATCGAGTGTAGATAAAAGGGGGAGGTCCCAACCTCCATTTTTTAGAAAACAATTTATTTTTTATGACTTTTATGTTGAAATAGTAGGTGCCCTAGACCCAACTATTCAGTTATTTTGATTACCATATCGTGCATACAATAAGCAATGCATGATGTCATCTTACCATTATAGTGTATACTTCTCTGCGTCCACTATTTAAATGGTAATGTCCAAAGATTAATTGTCGTATCGAAAGGTTATAGCAGATCTCAGGCTATAATGAGAACCTCTTGATACTATGAAATTAATCATAAATATATGTTCTATGGTCAATATACATCTTACTAATTGGAAAAAGTAGATTTCTGACCATCGGATGCTGGGAGCTCATAAGCATTGAGTCTTCTTCTCTTGAAGTTCTCACTTAGTGATCTCTAGTAGTGAGATCATGAGGACAGACCCGCCAATAGGAACACCACATGTTTCGGGTGACATTGGATGTTCCTATCAACGATCAGGTGTAACGGTCTCCTGACTTGAGATCATTTCCAATGTATGTCATTTGATTGCGTACATTGATGCAAGACAAAAACCATGGCGATGAAGTCATGGCGAGGTATTTTGTGTCGGGTGCATCATTGGTGGCATGACATTGGTTGAATGGTCATGAAAGGATTTGTCGCTTCCGGGTTATGGAAGTAATATATCTCAAGCCATTGTGATATGGATGGAACTACCATTATAAGACCATGTACATGGCAGTCGTGGGTAAATCCATCATATTATATCAAAAAACTATAAATCAAGAAAAGGACGATGACACGTGAGTGGTTTCTTCTTTATGAGATATTATAGACAAATAGATTATATTACACAGTGCGTGTTCGTAGGTTGGTTGTCACTGCTGTAAAAAATCCTTATTTCTTCAGGGGCCATGATGGATTGCTAGAACCCACTCTTGGTCATTGAATACTATTCACGGCTGTCAAAATAAGGGCCTAGAGGGTCACACACAATATCGTATTCCAGAATCTTCCCTATTCAGTTGAATAGGAGTATTGGACATAGTGGGCCCCACCATAGGGGTCCAGGGATTTTTCCAATGTTAAATGATCACCACTGCAATAAATAAATTCATATTATTCGTGTACTGAGAAAATAAATATTTAATTTATTTATTAAATGTATTTACGTGTTTTAGTAAGTACATGAAAAAATATTAATTGATGAATATTAAATTATTCAAGGTTCAATTAATATTTATGGGAGGGACAAATCGGGTTAATGACTTAATTATTATCATTTAACATATTTTAATATATTAAAAGTAAATTATAATAATATTTATGGCTATGTTTAGTAGTCATAAAATTTCATTAATGGTGCATTATGTATTTTGGGTCGGCGAGGCGATACCTGTTATTTTAATTGAGAACTATAAATAGAATAGGAAGGGCATTTTACAAACACTATTTATGGAGTTTATATCTCCTCTCCTATCTCCCACATTCTAGAGAGAGATGCATAGGATCCAAGGAGCTTGAATGGAGTTCTCTCTCGGGCATTTCTAGAAATGCGATGCGGTGATAGTTGGAGCGTTGAAGGTATCGTCAAAAATCCGCACTAGCACCCGGATTACGACGAACGACACTCCCGCAGATTCCTTGAAGCGCGTGTGGATGATCTAGAGGAATTAGACTTCGGATTCTTCGAGCAGCAATCGCCAATGATGAGCAGAGGTCGTGCGTGGCATTGGATTTAAACCAGGTGTTTTATGGTTCAATTTTTTTCTTAAAATACTCCACGCGTGGTCCTCATCTAAGACCATGCTTCTGTTCTCCGACGTCGAAAAATTTAAAATGAGCGTCGGTGAATAATTTTTAAAACCCAATATTTGGGGCTTCCATTGCATGCCCGGTTCCAAAAAGTGGTATCAGAGGGAGTGTGTGTCAGTTTTGAGCCAAAATAATTAAATTTTCATTAAAATATAAATATGGCATCATTACGGTCACAATGTCGCAGACTGCATTTTAATCTGATACCGGATGATGATTCCACGGTCATCCGAAGTTCTAAATTCGGATTAAAACCAATAGTTTAATGAGGTTCTAATTTGATGAACCATTTTTTATCTCAATCCATTTACACATGAATAGTATTTTCCGGTGAGCATTATTAATTTTATTGTTATAATAATTTTATTATAATATTAATATTTTAATTATAATTATATTTTTATTATTATAAAATTAAAATATATTATTATTATATTATTATATGGGTTAATATTTTCTAGCCTAAATTTAGGCTTTAGAAATTTTATAAAAAAGGTGGGGTAAAGGGGGTGACCTGTAAAGCAGGTCAAAAATTCAAAAAATAAATAAATTTAAGGGTGGGGGCGACGACCTGCACATGCAGTTCGTAATGTTTTTTTGATGAAAAAGGGTGGATAACAGGTCATAAATTGTTTTTATGTAATGAAAAAAATGAATTGTGGGGGCCGGGCAGCCCCAGTCTCCCATGCACGGCGACCCGAAGGGGCCCCCTCCTCGGTCTATCCCATTGAGTCGGTGCGTCCCGCACGACGGCATCTCATCACCCGCTCTCTCTCATCCCACGCAGCGTGTAATGCCCTAGAGGCCCTCCTCCCTCCCTGCTCCATGTAGAAGGAAACACCCACGGGTCGCCCCAGAGGCTTCCCCTTGCGTGACGCACAACACACCAGGGGCGGGGACGATTGCCCCTCCTTCCGACATCCTCCCTTCCACCGCACTGCAGTGGGCTACCCTAGCGCCTCGACCCCACGGCGTACCAGCCATGCCTCCCTGGCCGCTTGATGCTCCACGCGCATATCTCATCCTTGCCCTCATCCATTGGGCCCCCTACTCGCGCTAAATGCGCTCCTAAACCAGGCGCAGTCCGGCACAACCCCAGGGCCACCCCATCCCGAACAGCAGGCCCTCACCCAGACTGCAGGGCTCCCTCCGTCCCCGGCCTAACTCCACTGGCTGCTGGCCTTTATAAGGCAGTCCTTCAAGGATGCACCAGGTTGGTAACGATGTTCCGATAGCCCGCCTCGAGCCGCTACTTACCGTGGAAAGCCCCTCCGTGCTTCCTCCATCAGCCTAGGAGGGGCCTGCATAGGTTCGCCCCGAACCGCACAGGCCCTGCCCGGGTTTTAAGGGGCTCAAGTATTTTATTCTAATCATTATTTAATTATATCAATTAATTTAATTACAGTTGATAATTAAAAATTTTAGATATTAATTTTTGGTTGTTGTGGCGTAATTAATTAATTGGTAGTTTAATTAAATTAATTAGTTGATTTAATTTTTAGTTTTTAAAATTAAATTAATTAATCGGGACCAAACGATGTTAAAATTGAATTAAAAACAAGGGTGATGTTTTTAATTCGATTAAATGCCCTCAAAATTTATTTAATGCAAGTTTAACTTTATTATGCATTTATTTTAATATACGCGAATTAAAGCGTATATTGGTCATGAGCCGTGGACCGACCAATGTATGTCTAGTGTGTATTTATTTTAATTCATTTATTTAATTATTACATGGTTTTTAAAAATTGTTTAAATTAAATAAAAGACGATCAGTGTGTCATCTCAAGGGTCCTTATATGTATAAGGTCATGCGGGCCCATTCTCAAAGTTGTACATATTTATACCCCGAGACCCCCTTGCTTGTGTGCGAGTAAAATTGTATAATGACTAGATGACCGGTGATGAATTTTTCACCAAGATATGGAGACACAACAGTCATGAGTTAGTTGCATTGGATGAGCACACGTGGTTGTTCATGTTGTAAGCCATGAGACTAAAGGTACTTACACCTAGGGTTGCGGTTGGTCCATTATTCACTCAATGGATCAACCATTACAACCGGCTCATGATCAGGGGTTCATTTTATTTGTTCATGGATTATTATTTTAGTGCATGTGTAATTTATTGCACAATCACAATGTATAATAATAAAAAAGCATGCAAGATTAAATGAACATGTGACGCGATGAAATTTCTATTTCTTGTACGGTCATTTGTGAGTGAGATCCCATATACGTGCTTAAAAAATTAAAAAATGATTTCTTTTGTCACACTATAAATAATAAAACCCAGAAAGATATAATAAATCTAAACAGCCTTCCATTATTCAAATTTGGAAAAAACCAGCTGTTTGAGGTGCCGGTTCATGCCTTAGAAGAGGGTGCCTCTTACTACTAGGGAGTCCTTATAAGAATGATGGGTCGACATAACTAAATTGATAGTAAGGATTATACATAGCTAGATTGCTATAATTTTAGAGGAATGCTTTGATTAAATCAAATTTTGATTTTAAGATGATGGGACTTCACTGAACAGATCAAGGAACCGCAAGTTAAAGCGGTCGGCCAACCAAAATCCTACCTAGAACCCTCCAAATAGTGGCATAGCCTTAGATTGTAGACTATGAGGGGTGGTTCTAGGATCCCTGCCACTAGAATATTCAAGCGACCGAGTTTTCCGATTCTAGCACAGAAGGTTCCTAGAATCCGAAAAAATAGTGGGAGACATAAAATGATTTATGTAATTAATCAAAATGTATAAACCAGTAATCCAGTTAAAAGGAACTTATCTGCTAAAATTTATTTTTGTTGAAAAATGGATAGTTATACCACAAGTTTAAACTGTGATAAATAATTAACAAAGTAAATGTCCACCGTGACATGAGTATCCATGAATAGTACATGCGCGTGCGCATAGTACTATGATATAGGAAACTCAAGGTGTCAGTGTCCCCAACACTGTTAAACTACCTGATGAAGTGAGGGTAAAAATTGCTTACAGGAGACTAATATTCAAAGAATATGATATTTATATGATTATGATTTCATCAACGTCTGATGTCAGTTGTGGTCGCTACACCAGGACATAGATGATATAACATAATGTCTCATAACGATGATGTATGTAAGGAGAAAGTGATGCAATGATATGAATAAGGTGATGTTTACACCAGTATGTGTAAATTTAAAGATTGATCATGATCTTTAAATAACATTTTCCCCACATTACTCAAGTCTCGTTTTAAGTTACAAAACGAATAAGTATTGAGTAAACGCTTCATTACCTATCTAGGTATGGTTCGCCAAGTGAATAATAATAAACGACAATTAAGATGTAATTCTTATGGAAGATAAATTGAAAGACAATGTGAAAATGTCAAAGGCATTTAATTCCAATGACACATTCACGACGTCCTACAATTAATGAAGTATTAATAATGGATATATGAATTACATGCTATAAAATTATGTTAAGGAAGTTTAAAAAAATGAACTTATTTAAAGAAGCATGTTTTCGCTTCTACATCAGGCATATTCATCCATGTGATGTTTCCTTTTAATAATTGGATATTAAATAAAATATGATGGTAACATATGTGTATTCTAATACGATTAACATTTTAGTATAGAAACCTTACTAGACGTCAGGTGTATTCTCCAAATAGGTTGTGATAGGGTGATAACTAGGCCAGTGGTGAGAAGTACACGACTTCTTTAATTGCCATGTGAAAGATTCATGTGGAACTATTGTTGATTATAAACACAAACATTAATCTCATCTGTCCTTGGACGTAAGGAGACATTCTTTCAGTTTCTGAACGGTTTTTTTTTGTAAACTCAATCACTAGTTCAGTGATACATGAATCATAGTTAATTAGTGATGAATATAAATGTAAGACTTATACCCAGTTGTGATAGGATAATTCTTTGTCATGTAATACTAAAAATGGACATCATGAATACACCAAGTATGGTATTTAGTCTCGACACAGCTAAATAATTTTGGTATTATCGATGTCATTATTTGGACATAGGAGCCTTTAGAAATAAAGGTACGTCACAATGCTTTTGGAAATAGTTCAACATGATAGTATGAAATATTCCAAGTATAAGATAGAGGTATATATACTTCATAAGATTATTTTAAGTAATTAAGGAATCACAAAGTGAAGTATTTGCATGTTCAAGATATATGAGTGGCTTCGGGTTAGGATACTGATGAATATCTCGACCAAGCATTCATCAATCATGATAATGTAGCATGGAGCAATTCTTAAAAGCACATTACCTTATCGACGTCATGACATTGATGTCAATGGAGAGGATTGATTATGAAGTCTTACATATCAACATTGATCAACAAAATGTAGCGTGGAGTAATTCCTAAATGCACATTTTATACATCAAAGTATTGATGTAAGTAATATCAATGTTGGAACTGGTAGAAACATCCATTATATTTCATGAAATTCTTTGGAAATAACAGCGATATCCCACAACCATATTCCAACTATAATGATAAATGGATATCATACAAGTCATAGTATGATGTAAACCCATTATGTCATAAGAACATGTGTTCGGATACAAAGAGTTTGTTTGGACATAAACAAACTTGCGTCAAGAAAAACACATTGTACATTTAGTGTCATAACACTAAAAGTTGTTTGAGATGTTACATAAATCCATATGATAGATGATTAGGTAGTAAATCATTAGTCTACACTTCTATATAAGGGTGCACATCTCTATTAGAGATAGTGGGAGCTATATTGACTTGTGTTTACTCAATTCTCAAAATGATCAAGTAGTTGGAATAGGAACTAGTTCCACAAGAGAATGTGGAACAAAGAATGTTCCGGAGACACATAATATGTAGGAAGTATAAAACCATGGTGATGGTTTTTATATTCACTACGGTCGGTGATCTATTATTCAAAGTGAATAATATTTCCTACATGTAAGAAGTATATGGAAATTAGATTAAATTTATAGGACTAACTAAATTTCAATTAATGGATTCTATATATCAAAGTAAAATAGGGGATATTATTTTGAATACTACGGTGGGTATTCAAGTGAGTTGATTCATGGATGGTACGAGCTTAGTACTAATAAGGATCGATTGGTTTCACGAAGTTGTTATACCTATATCCAATAGAATTTTACTTATAATAGAAAATATTTATGATCAATTTATTTTTCATTGAATGTCATGACCACCAATTTTGGATGGTGTATACACGACATAACCAGAAAGGGATGGTCACATCACAGAATGCTAATAAAGTATGCAGGTTACTGAAATCCGGTTTAGGATTAAAGTAAGCTACATGATCATAGTATAGACATTTAAAACAAGTGTTTTCCATGTGTCTACCAGAGGTTGGTGGGAGTTCTGGGGTTTTCCAAAAAGAAATATATTCGGTAACATATGGAAAACAAACATTGGTATGATATGTAGTTAAGACCAAAATGACATTTACACTCCAATGCATGACTTAAAGCAGCAGTCTATGTTCTGGGGAACATGATCTAATAAGGTAGATCTATAGGTTTCATGGCCCTATTCAATCGTATATATAGTGACATTTTATTGAAAATACATGTTGGAACAATTCAAGAGATGAATTTTTGCCTAGGTCACAGGGCATAATCTCTCTATGTAAAGCTGTCCGTGACATGGGAAGAGATAAATGCAGTAAGTTGAAATCCGTACGTCAGAGCGATGGATCAATCACGTATTCCATGATATGTACAAGAACCAATATTTCCAAGGTATATTTTACAATAAGAAAATATCAGTTATATCCTGGAGTGCTACAAGGGATGCAGTCAGAAAAATCTAATTGTACTTCGGAAAGTACAAAAGATATCTACCTGGTAAGTGGGGAAGAAAGGAAACTAGTTTTTGTGGATACAAACTAGTCTTCTATAGATCAATGTTAACTAGTATTGAAGTTAGGCTAACGAAGTTGAGCAAGTCAAGATCATATCATCCGGTGGAGGCCATACCTACAAGTCTTAGTACATTGCAACTTCTAAGATATCTATGAAGAAAATAAATGCAATGATTTATTCCAGTTTTTGGATTGTCACCTGGTGAGAAAATTATTATCATAATTTAAATTTTGATATTCTTACTAGACAATATGTCATGTTATGATAGTAGAAAAAAGGGGTATACTCAGGATACAATCTCTTGAGAAGTGTTAATTAAATAGATGTGGTGGCTACAACAGAATAGCCACATGGCCGAACTGTGGAAGACGCAGTATCTAAGGCCATTACTTAGCAGACACATGATGCTTATCATGTGAGTAGCTAACATGTTTTGTTAGAAATTTGTCTCTTGTGGAAGTGGGAGTGTTGAAATAGTGGGTGCCCTAGACCCAACTATTAAGTGCTTTTTATTACCATATCGTGTATACATTAAGAAATTCATGATGTCATCTTACCATTATAGTATAGACTTTTCTGTTTCCACTATTTAAATGGTAATGTCCAATGATTAATTGTCATATAGAATGTTTATAGCAGATCCCAGACTATAATGAGAACCTCTAGATACTATGACATTACTCTTAAATATATGTTCTATGGTCTAGGTACATCTTACTAAGTGGAAAAAGTAGATGTCTGGCCATCAGGTGCTAGAGGTTCATAAGCATTGAGTCTTCTTCTCATGACGTTCACACTTGGTGACCTCTAGATGTGAGATCATGAGGACTGACCCACTAATAGGAACACCACATGTTTAAGGTGTCATTGTATGTTCCTATCTATGATCATGTGTAATGGTCTCCTAACTTGATATCATAACCAATGTATGTCATTTGATTTTGTACTTTGATGCAAGATGAAAACCATGGTGATGAAGTCATGGCGAGGTAGTTTGTGTCGGGTGCGTCATCGGTGGCATGACATTGGTTGAAATGATACTATGACATTACTCTTTATGAGATATTACAGACAATGAGATTATATTACACAGTGTGTGTTCCTAGTTTGGTTGTCATTGCTGTGACAATCCTTATTTCTTTAAGGGCCATGATGTGTTGCTAGATCCCACTCTTGGTCTGTGAATACTATTCACGACTGTCGAAATAAGGTCCTAGATGGTCACACACAATAGCATATTCAAGAATCTGCCCGATTCAATTGAATAAAAGTATCGGACAAAGTGGTCCCCGCCAAAGGGGCCCGGGAATTGTCCAAAGTTGAACGATCACCAATGAAATAAAAAAATTCATATTATTCAAGTTTAGAATAATGAATATTGAATTTATTTATTAAATTTATTTAAGAGTTTTAGTATATACATGAAAAAATATATTTCACGAATATTAAATTATTCAATGTTCAATTAATATTTATGGGAGGAACGAGTCGGGTTAATGACTTAATTATTATCATGTAATATATTTTAATATAATACATGTAGATGATAATAATATTTATGGCTCAGTTAAGTAGTCATAAAATTTCTTTAATAGTGAATTAAGTATTCGGGGTCGGCGAGGCGATACCGGTTATTTTAATTGAGCACTATAAATAGAAGAGGAGGGGCATTTTCCAAACACTATTCATGGAGTTTTTTGCTCTTCACCTCTCTCCCTCATTCTAGAGAGAGATGCTCTGGATCCAAGGAGCTCGAATGGATCTCTCTCTCATGCAACGCTAGCGATGTGATGCGGTGATCGTTGGAGCATCGAAGTCATCGTCACAAATCCGTGATAGCACCCGGATTACAATGAACGGTGCTGCCGCAGATTCCTTCAAGCATGTGTGGACGATCTAGAGGAATTCGACTTCAGATTCTTTGAGCAAAGATCGCCAACAACAACCAGACATCGTGTGCGGCTTTAGATTTAAACCAGGTACTTTACGGTTTAATTTTGTGCTTAAAATACTCTACACATGGTCCTCGGCTAAGACCGGTCTTTTCTTCTCCGACGTCAACAAATTTACATCAAACGTCTATGAAATTTGTTTAAAACCCTCAATATGGGGCTTTCGCAGCATGCCCGGTTCCAACATTTTATCTGCTCTAAAAAACCGTCGATAAAGGTCCCTTTAATCTGTGATTTTTTAGCACTGATAAAAGTGTCCTTTATTAACAGTTATTTAGAGATGATAAAAATGACCCCTTTTAATTGTTCTGGAGATAATAATTCCTTTTGACACTGTAAATTCCCATTTTATGAGCAGTTAATGGCCATATCTACAGTAGTGAAGTCCAACTACTAACCCATGCATCATATTGAGGTGGGTAAGATTTCAACACATCACAAATAACATATGGAACATTTTTATAAAGTATTGAAACAATATGAATATATATTAATTTCAAATACCTGAAGATAAAACAAATTAAAGTGAACTTAACATAGGGGTCAATGGCAGGATCTGAACTCTTGCTCGGTGGTGGGGGTTGGTAGGAACAAGCCAATGCTAGTTGAAAAGGAAGGCCTCTGGTCATCATGGTGACTAAAGGAAAGACTCAAACCTAGGTACGATGGTGATAGATAATAATTCGGGTCAAACCATACTCGAGGAATGGGTCGATGACATGAGTGAAAGATCTCACTCTATTTGGGGATGGTGATTTATCAGGAAGATCGTCTCCATTATCAGCATATCCATCCACAATGATGATCTTCCACATAGTTCCCAATGGATGCTATGGTTTGGGTTTCTAGGTTGGTGTTCAAATGGATGGATAGATACCTTGGGGGATTGCAGACAAATCTAATTATAGGTTTCTCTACCTTATTATTTCAGGCTATTTGGATTTTACATTGATGTAATTAGATTTACTTCCATTTACAATTTCCATGCCTTTTTTTGGGGCATGTTGTGTTTGGGGATTCAGCCATGCAATGGGTTCTATCTCAATCCAGCTTAAAAGGGAATCTTCTTTTCTTAATATATGGTTTTCTCAACCTATTCTAAAAATAATGTTCACGAATAAAATAAAAAACCATAAACAAAAAATTATTATAAAACATAATATATTGATATTGATATTAATATAATTTATATTTTTTAAATATTATTTAGATAATTATAGATATACATTTACACCTAATATATAAGATGTTCAGTAAAAATGGCTTATAAAATACTTTAATAAATATTATTAATTAATAATTTAATAATTATTATCAAGTAATAATCATTTAATAAAAATTTGAAGACACGAAAAATAAAAAATTTAATAAACAATCAAAATTAAACTGAAAACGTAACTCAAACATCATATGAAATTAAATTTTGATTCAGGTGTCCGTTTGAGATCTACTACAAATTAAATTGAATATTACGACTAGATCTACATACTGGTGACATAAAAGAACCCTCTATAAAATTTATTGAGGCAAAAAAGACCCAAAATCCCTCCAAAACTGATTTTTTAGTCGAGATACCCAATTTTGATTAAGATTCAACGGAATTTCCATTTCGTTTAAGAGGGTCTTTTTTCCAATTTTCAGCGGGGACTAAATTTATTCATAGGTATTAAATTCATATAATTATTTTGGCTTTTTATTTTTATCAATTTTTACAATGTAATGTTATTTATAACCAAATATATACTAATATATACATATTTTTGTTATATATTCACACATAAAAATTTATTCTTATAAATAAATAATTACACATATTTACATATAAAATATATTTCTCAATATATAAGCCTTATCTAAATAAAAATTAATGTCCATTTTATTTTAAACACAAATATATGAATACTTATATACTTATATAATGTGTGTGTGTGTGTTTATATATATATATACTACTAGGAAATTGAGCTATAGCCACACCTATAAATCCATGGATTAAAAAATCCATTGCTACACCCCGACAATTAGCCACGGCTCCGTGGCTGAATACCCTAACCCATTCATTTCTTCTTCATTCCACTCGATCCATCCTCCACAAAACCCCTCAACAGCATAACTCCCACCCAGATGCCTCCTCGCCACGATCCCCCACATCCATAGATGTTTCTCCAAGCAGCCTCCCCACCTCTTATATTCCTTCATGACCCCTTCCTAAAGACTCCTCACTGATGCCTCCTTTCCAATAGCCCTCAATACCCACGACACCTCTTCACCATGACCCTCCTCCCCACGATCCTCCTCCTTCAGCGAAGCTTCTCTGTGTGGCCTCCCCACCTCTTCCCTTCCTTCCCGACGGCTCTCCCCCACAACCCTCAACACCCCGCACGCCGAGGTCGACACCCCAACACCCTATCATCAAGGTATTTGAAAATTTCTTTGATTTATTCAGTTCTTTCTTGAATATGATAATAATAATTGATGTGGAGTGAACTACGAAGCTATGGTATATAGTCTTGTTCTTTTTCAATTAGTGACTCGATGGTCCTATTTATTTGTTATAGGATGTTTTCCATTTTGGGTTCATTCCTTATTCAACACATTTTGGTGCAGTGGTAGATAATGATAGAGGGAATTTTGAATAAATTTCATACATTATCTTGTTGTGAGGTGGGATTTTAGATGCATTTATAGATGTAGTAACCATTTTATATCCCTTTGAACTATATAGGTTCTCATGATAATTTTTTCATTTAAAAAAGGTTACATATTTACCTATAATCAATATTTAGAGATAATATATCCCATTTTTCCTTTATAAAATGTGGTCGAAGATGATGCATGGGGATTCTAACATAGAAATTTTGTTACATCATGAAATGGTCCAAATAAATTTTCATGGGGTTATTCCATGTTATGGTTTGAATACTATACCGATGGGGTTGGGGGAAACTAGTTTGATGGGTTTATAAAAAATTGGATTCTCAAGGATCCTTTCATGTCATAATATCCTTATAATTTATTTGGGGGAAAATAATTATATCCCAACATTCTAATAATTTTGAGGGAGTTTCATCCTCATGATATTTTTTTGAAATTAGTGAAGACAGCACATGTTTGACTAATTGTGTTGGAAGACCTAATTAAATTTTTCCCAGTGGAAAAGTGTTTGGTATTCATCTGATCAATTCTAAACTAGCATGTTAAATCCATAAAGTTAAACATGAGTAAATGATGGAGGACTTTCTTAAAACTATGACACAATTTAAAGAAGATATTTCCATGAAAAATAAAATTCTAGATTATATATCTATAGTTGAAGGTGAACAGAGTCTGCTTCCCAATATTGTCATCTAGAATTAGGTTTAATGAATGTGGGATTGGTTAATGGTTTAATATATCATCATATATAAACCTTTAGAGAAATTTCTGATATAGATGACATCCTTACGCAAATCTTCCTTGTCCTAGGTGTATCTGTGATTTATTATCGACACTGGCAAATCCTTGTTCATAATTTTCTCATTTATTGAGAGGATTTAGCCACCCATGAATATGATCACATCATGTTTATTTTTCCAACCACCATACAATATATTTAGACGATAAAACCACTGATTTAAATCTCTTAACTATAGTGTAATTGAAACTTCATGATGTTTTTTCAATACAGACTGTAGAGATGCATGAATATGTGGGTCACATGGACAGAATAAAGGCACAAAAATCATAAACAAACATAGGTCTATAATCTATAAAATATAAAATACAAGAGCTAAACAACTTTTTTACAAAAATTCATACTCTATCAAAATATGCAGCTAGTCATTGAACCAATATCAAGTAGGCCCTTAAGACCTTTTGTTAGGAATTAGAAGATATATTGAATCAGGTAGGTTGAGTTTCACTATAGTCACATCATTTTCATTTCTTTTCCTAATAAGGTCAAGAGAGAATCTAGGATATGGATACTCCACCATAAATTTTTCAATGAATGGAATATTTTATGCTCTCAATAATATGTACCTTTGTTACAACATTCCATTGAAATGTTAATAGGAATACTGGATTATACATATTTTCTTTTCAGAATGTCTAAATATTATAATGTTAAGATTATAATAATTGTAATATGATAAATTCTTTAAAATTTTGATGTTCAGGGCCTTATAAGTCCAAATTATACTAATGTGTTAGGATGAATGGATTTTACTGATAGTTATTAGGGTAATTACACCATCCAATATTTTTTATTCCATGATTATTAGATTCCCTACATAAATAAGACTCATGTGTAGGGAGATAAAAATTTTCATTTTCTATATTCTTATAATGTGTCCAAAAATAGAGGAACATGTTTTAGAAAATTCTATACCAATCAAACACATATGAAAAAATTCAAATATGTGTATGTGTAAAGGGGTATATTCATGTATAAACATATATCTAAGGACCCCCATATGCATATTTGGCCATGAAAATATGCACATAGGGGCTAGGTGTCCTTATATATATGTGAAGTTGCATATGCGCGTGAAAGCAGAAAAAAGGAATAATTGAGTTGTCGTCGTCAAAAGCAACGGGTCTTGAGGTTGAGGTAGGTTCCCTCTACCTAAACCTTTAATTTTAATTCTATAATTTCCTGATTGTTTTAAAAACATGTTTCCATAATTTCTTTATTGTTTTAAAAAATTATTTTCTAATAACCACTATCTTTGTCAAGGAAGAATATGAATATATCTATTGATAATGTGCGCATATATTGTGTAGGAAACCTAAAAATAATTATTAATAAATTTATTATACTTGTATTAATGATTCATAGGATTATACTGATAAATATCTGAGAATCATGGAGCACTCTCCCTCATAATTAGATCCCTTAAAGATGAAATGATTTTAATTTTGAATAGAATATTGTTTGAGTATGAATATGGATCAATGATGTGTGAGTACCCGTGTTTTAGGAATCTGAATCTGTGGTTAAATCATTTGAAATAATTCCCTTGAAATCATGGTCATCCATTTTACTGATGATGTGATCTTATACATATAGAGATATCAGAACATGCACTATTTAAAAGTATAAGATTTATTATGTGATGAGAATAGGATGATTCACATTTCCTAATTCTTCATAATCTCATCCTTCCTCATGCGATGAGCATAGAATTCCTTGGGTGATGAGCCTCGTGTTCACTAGGTGATGAGCCTAAAATATCTCAGGTGACTAGCCTATATAGGATGAGTATCATTGGGAATCAACTTCTGGGATTGGTGAACCTGTTAAGAATTTTGTATCCTTAAAAAATGATATAATGAGTAACATAGGGCATATTAGTCATCATAATCATAAAAAAACTCATATTTTGATTCAAATTATCTTATGGAATTACAAGAAATAGATTTCATAGGTGAGGTTCCCCAACCATTTCTAATAGGTGCAGGGGTAGAATAAGATCCCATGATTCTACAAAAACCCATGATCACAAAAAAATGGAAATTTCATACCACTATTCTGATGAAATGACTACTATCACCTCACCTAATTTCCCTTATAAATATCATGCAGTGGAGGGTTATCAATACACTGGTCAACCACTATGAGTAGAAATAAATCATACCAACAAAAAAATGGCCTTGGATTATCTAGAATCCATGGTTCCACATTAAAACAACCAATACAAAAGACCCTACATGGGGGGGCTGGCAGGGGGAGGGGTGTCCATAAGGGTCTATAGGGGGGAAAGGGGGTCTGCAGGGGGGGGCAGTGGGGTCTGAGTAGGATAAAACCTCATGTGGTTATTGAGAATCCTTCAGCTTCTTCCTACGAATAAATTCCACATCCTCCCTAGCCTCTGAAAAATAGATGTTCACTATATAAGGGAGATCAGATCCCCCTTCTAGTGCCAAAACTGCTCTCCCCCTAAAAAACATTCCTAATGAATTAATAGATTCACCTATGGTAAACTCATCCATCCATTTGTTTATGCTTATTGAATTTTCAACTTGTATACTGGATACTTTTAAACATTTTTTTTCACCTATTCTTTTCAGATATTTGAGGATGCCTATAAGTCACAATTAAGCATCATAATCCTTGATGACAACGAGAGGTAATTACAATAAATTTAAACACAATTCTATTTTTTTTACTTTCGTTCGATAACTACTATGCTTTTTATTTTAGTACAAGCCTTTGAATTACATTACCAATGGACCTCATTTTTCCAATATTATTTCTCAAATGCTGATGGTCCATTTGAAACGGCTTCCTCCCCAAGAATTCTTAAAATTATTTTTATTAGTATAACTCATTATGAATATATATTTATGAGGTTTTATTTGTCTCGATGTCTTCACAAGAACTGGATTTCTTTTGTGTATGCTTTATCATGATAGGTTGTGTCTATAGATAGGGATGCATGCTATGCAGAGAACTAGAAACAAAACATATCCCATTCTTATGCATGTAAGAATATATATAAGTATCCTCTTGTGGTAGTTTATTATTATATAGCTTGTTTGAAATTATTTCATTTAAGTTTTCCATTTTAATCCTTACTCCTCTCATTTGAGACACCACGGGAATCTCCAATGATTTTTTTGACTCACGGGGGTGTGTGCCGGATAGGGGGGCTAGTGAATGCTAGGGGGTGGCACATGATATGGAGGATGGTGTAGGATAGGGGGCTGGGGGCTGTACAGGGCAGGGGATAAGTGGAGGGGGCAGGGTGTAGGGGGAAGGGGGAAAGGTGGAGGGGGGAAGGGGGAAGGTCTGCCAGGTAGGGGTAGGGAGTAGGGGGTAGGGGCAGTGGGAGGGTGAATGGGGGCAAGGGGAATTGTACAAGGGGCAGGGGAGAGGTCTGCAGAGCAGGGGGTAGGGGGCAGGCAGTGGGTGGAGGGGGGTAGTGGCAGGGGCAGATGGCAGTTGAATGGGTAACCATATTTTATTAAATTATAATGAGTTATATAATGCATACTGTTTTAATATGTTCTCTCACCTAATTTATTTGGGGATTTCAGTGTTTTTGACTCGATATTATGTTTTGAGTAGGGCGTTGGATCATTTTGTGTTGGTTCATGTGGATTTGGTTCTCCTAATCAAGGTAAGGATTTAATGTCATTTTTTGGATTCTCACTAGATATGTAGCATCCTTTATTTGTTTTAATGTTCCTAATATCCTTTGTGTAGTGCATTGATCCTTACTCGTTGGTTTCGAGTATCCATGTTAAGGGCCACTTGCCTGTGTGTGCATAGGTAAGAAATTATATGTATATGGGTTCCCTTGGTACATGTATAGTCAACCATGGCATTGATTATGCACGTATGGGGATATGTGTGCCCATGTATATATATAAATTCATACACATGTGAGTGGAGACTAGAATATGCATATAAGCATATGTGAAAGGATCCCCTTACACATGCTCATGGATATGCGGGTGTGTGCATAGGGGATAAGTGTCCTTTCATGTGTGTGAAGGTGCGTATACTCAGTGGGGGAGCATCAAAATTTAGTTAGAATGTTCCAAGAGATGAAGTGGATGGTTTGGTTCCACCTTGAGGTAGGATCCCTCTTCTAGCCTCTTTAATTCATGAATGCTTTAAATTGAATTTAGCTTCTTTCTTAATTCTGCTTAATCATATTGAATTGCATATCTTGAATAAGTGTACATTAATACAATTGTTTCATTTGATAAATAAAGTAATGTATTTATAATTAAACCCCCCAATGGAGGTGCAATGTCTGTGAAAACTCGCAGTGATAGTTATGTTGATCTATTTGCTTAAATTATTGCATTTGATTTGTGCTGACTGAGTTTTAGAATAAATGTTAAATATAATTAAATTAAGTGTGTGATAAATAAATTCCATTATTTTATAATAAAACCCATCCAGTGTAGGTGTACTTTCTTCCTAACCAAAGAGTAGTGATAATTTATTGTATCATGTTTAGATTTGGTTTGAGTCTTTCATATGCCTCTTGTGGGTGTTTGTTTTGTGGATAGTTATTTTTTTTCTTTGAATAATATAAATTGGATTACCATACTCGTTTAACTCAAATGAAATTTCCTGAGTAAAAATATGCCTTGGCCCTGACAGTTTCCTTTTCACGATTTGAATATTAAAAATAAAATTTCCATGTTTAAGCAATGTGAATGAATTTGTAAATGGTTTATCTAGGGTGTATGATTATTTTCCATCGTTTTGTTGACCTTTAGATGTTGCGTTATTGTGCCTCCCACTATAACCTTCTGTAGTGATCCCCTGTAACCGCATATTAAATAGTTGATCTGTTCTATCATTTTTTTGTGGGGCGATGGTCGGAATTTTGCCCCACCTCCTCCTTCTCCATTCGCTCCTAACTCAAAGATTCTACCCCACGGATGTCGTTGGTCAGGGCCAACACGCCGCGGTCACGCCACGGTCACGCCGCAATCATGCCGCGGTCACGCCGCGGTCATGCCGTAGTCACATTAAAGTGAAGCCACGGTCACGCCGCGGTAATGCCGTAATTTGGCCATGCCTCAGGATGACACCCTGCAGTGGTTCATGGTGATAGTATTCCCTGAGTCTTGTGATCAATGTTGAGACTGAATAATCACAATTTCTTTCGGCGGGGAGACGACCGGAATGTTGCCCTGCCTTCTCCCACTCCCTTTTCTCATGGATAGATGATGTTGCCCCGTGGATGTCGCTGGACTGAGCCTACACGCCGCGATCATGCTGCGGTCACACTGCGGTCACGCTGTGGTCCTGACGCGGTCACAACGTGATTTGGTCCTGCTCCAGGATGACACCCCACGATAGTTCATAGTGATAGTATTCCATGAGTATTTGGATCAATGTTGAGACTGACTAATCACAATTTCTGCAAGTGGGGCGATGACTGGAATGTTACCCTCCCACCTCCAGCTCCCTTCACTCTTGGCAGGAAGATACTACCCTGCAAATGTCGCTTGACCAGGCCAACACGTCGCGGTCACGCCACTGTCACATAGTGGTCACGCCGCGGTCACGCCCCAGTCACAACGTGGTAATGCCGTGATTTGGCCATGCTCTAGGATGACACCCTACAGTGGTTCACCTTGAGAGTATTCCATGAGACTTGTGATCAATGTTGGGACTATCTAATCACAATTTCTACCGGCAGGGTGATGGTCAGAATGTTTCCCCACCTCCTCCTACTCCCTTCACTCTTGGTTGAAAGATGTTGCCCCGCGAATGTCGCTGGACCGGGCCAACACACCACAGTCACACCAAGGTCACGTCGCGGTCATGCCACGGTCACACATCAGTCATGTTGCGGTCACGCCGCGGTCAAGCTGCAGTAATGCTGTGATTTGGCCCTGCTTCAGCCATATCCAGCCCACACTGGCCCCCTTCCACCTTCATTTTATCCCGCTTCCACCAGCATTCCAGCCCACAACAACCCCCATGCCACCTTCAAATCAGCATGCACGACCCCCCCAACACCTGCAACTATCCCCCTTCCACCAGCATTCCAGCCCACTTACACCTGCATTCGAGCCTTCACCAGCCCCCAACCACCTGCAATCCAGCCTGGCCTAGCCACCACAGTAGCAACCACCCCCCATCCTCCGGCAAAACACTCATGACAGCCCTCTTCCACCTATAAAATTTCCCCATCCACCAATTCCATCCCTCAACAGCCCCTGACCTCCTACATCCCATCCCGCACCTGCGCCTGCCACATGCCCAACAACCCCCAGCCACCTGTAATACAACTCACACCTGCCCCCTTCCACCTATTCCAGCCCGCACCAGACCCCTACCATCACCCTACAGCCTGCCTTCCCGCCCTCACCAGCCAATCCAATCCGTACCAGCCATCTCACCAGCCCCCAGCCTCCTGCATTCTAGGATGCATGAGAAAAACTCCATGCAAATCACAAAAAGGAAAGGTGAAAGAGGATCCCATTTTTTAATCCCTGTTTTCTTAGAAAAGTGTCCATGTAAACTGCCATTAATGTTCACCGAGAATATTGGGGTAGAGACAGATCTTTTAAACTAAGATGAGAACCTAGCCGGAAAGCCGAGAAGAACCAAATCATCTCATAATAATACCAACCTAAACGAATCTAAATAATTGAATAAGTCGATCTTGAAGGCACACCTAGGAACCCCAGAATCAATATGGTAGCCCCAGAATAATTTTTGGGTAAAAAGATTCATAGGATGAATTGGTTTTTGTACTGAATATTGATGATATTTTTATCCATGTGTAGATTTATATGTCTCTTACGGATATTTTTGTAACCATCCTACTAGAGGGTCCAAGTTATGAGTGTTGTAAGTCTGTTATTCAGAAAAATCTAGAAAAATACTATTATGTGAAATGTTTCAAGTCATTGTTAATTTAGCATTATTTCAAAATGAAGTGAAGGTACTGATGGATATAGAATTTTCTTGGTGGGGTTGTCCAGGTGGGGTGTCCAAGGGCTGTCCGGGGCAGGTGCCGGGGGGTCTGCAGGGAAGGGGGGAGGGTGCATGTGGGGTGTCTAAGAGGGGTTGTCTGGGGGGGTGTCTAAGGGTTGTCCGGGGGGGTCTGTACGGTAGGGTGTAGGTGGGGTGTCCAAGGGATGTCCGGGGGGTGTCGAGGGGTCTATAGGGAAGGGGGGGAGGGTACAAGTGGGGTGTCTAAGAGGGGCTGCCCAGGGGGGTGTCCAAGGGCTGTCTGGGTGGGGGTGGGAGTTTGGGGGGGAGTGGGTCTGTAGGGCAGGGGGCGGGGTGCAGGTGGGGTGTCTAGGGGGGATGTCCAGGGGGTGTCCAAGGGCTGTCCGTGGGGCTGATTTGAAGAGATAAACCCATGAGCAATGGGACCTAACCTCATGGAAAGAATTTTGATAATGATTTTTGGAAAGGTATTCCCAATAGCAATAGGTCTGAAATAATTTACATCCACAACATTTACATTTTTTGGGACTAGGGAAATAAAATTGGAGTTGATTCCATATGGCACTGAGGCATGGTTAAAGAACTCCCTCATAGCGTTAAGGGGATCATCAGAAACAATGCCCTAGTAGAAAATAAAGAATTAATTTTTGAACCCATCAGGACCGACCACACTATCAAGATTTAGATAAAAAAGGGAATTGTTAACCTCTTTCTCATCATGGGATGCAACAAGGGAGATTGTTGGATTGGTGTAGCCCGATCCGGTTGGGCCGAATGCTTGTGGCCTGCAACTGTCATGGGTCAAGCTCTGCGGTGAGATCATTTGGGGTTTAAGTGGGAAACTCGCCCCTACTCTAGGGGTCCGGGGGATGAAGGACCTGGTCCAAATGTTCGGGAATTATAACAACTTTGACCACTGTAGAATTGCGAAATTTGGAGTTCACTTTACTGTTTCACTTTTGACTTTCAGCCGGAAGCCACTAGAGTATTGGATACTTATAGAAATGGATTTATATGATTGAAAATGGTTATAACAATATTTTCGCATCTCTCCATAATATTAAATAAATTTTCTCCTCTATGAATAGCTTGAGTAGAGTTTTCATCACTTTCAACTGGTCAACCTATTCCATGAAAACCCATTCTATATAATATGCCTCAATTAATCCTGATGAGATGAATGAACATAACCTATAACATCATGGAGATACTATTTGAATACAAACTAGATCAAATCATCATCAACTAAAGCCAAGGGAGGTGGAGAACTAGATGTAGATGCAACAATAGGAGGTTCATGATAACTCAAAATTACACTGAAATTTAAAAGAAGTCTATCTCTGAAATATTATAAATATACAATGGATACAATACTTGAAGTTATGGAGGAAACAAATCTCTCAAAACCAGGTAAAGAATCCCCTATAGGTTATGATTTGGTAGGTCCATCTAAGGGAAAATCTTGAAGCTCACCTGCTTGGTCAATATGATTAACTAAGGATCCCTTAGGACATGTGCAAGGGATGTGTAGGGGGGCTGCTGTCCAGTAGGGGGGCTATCCAGGGGGTCCAGTAGGGGGGCTTCTATCCATGGGGTCCAATAGGGGGGGTGCTGTCCAGGGGGGTCGAGCAGGGGGGCTGCTGTCCAGGGGGTCCAACAGGGGGGGTGTTATCCAGGGGGTCCAGTAGTGGGGGCTGTCAGGCGGGGTCCAGTGAGGGGATGCTGTTAAGAGGGGGTTGTTGTCTAGGGGGTCTAGCAGGGGGAAATCGGTGTGAAAAGGGGGTTAAAGGGTGTGTGTGCAAGGGGTGAAAGGGATGTTTGTGGGGGTGGGGTGTATAGTAGGGGTTGTGCAAGGGGGGTCCAGCAGGGGGGGCTTCCGTCCAAGGGGGTCCAACAGTGGGGGTGGGGGGGCTTTTGTCCAGGGGGTCCAGCAGGGAAGGGCTGTCCAGGGGGGTCTAGTGGGTGGGGGGATGCTATCCTGAGTGGTCTAACAGGGGTGGGGATGCTATCCAGGGGGTCTAGCAGGGGGCAAGGGGTGTGCAAGGGGGTGCAAGGGGTTGTGTTCAAGGGGTGAAAGGGATGTGTGTATGGGGGGGGATTCTATCTAGGGGGTGCAAGGGGGCTATCCAGTAGGGGTGCAAGGGGGGTGGTGTCCTGTAGGGGTGGTGCAAGGGGGTCCGGAATGGGGGGTTCTTTCTAGGGGGGTCCAGTAAGGGGTTGCTTCTATCCATGGGGGTCCAGTAGGGGTGTGTCTAGTGGTGTCCAGTGGGGGGGGGTGCTGTCAAGGGGGGATGGGGTTGCTGTCCAGGGGGGTCCAATAGGGGGTTGGGGGTTGCTATCCAGGGGGTTCTAGTAGGGGGGTGCAAGGGGTGTGCAAGGGGGTAAAGGGTGGGTGTGAAAGGGGGTGCAAGCGATGTGTGGGGGGTGGGGGTGCTGTCTAGGGGGTGGGTGTCCAGTAGGGGTTCATGGGGGGTGGTGTCAAGTAGGGGTGGTGCAAGGGGGGTCCAGCAGGGGGGCTGCTCTCTAGGGGGTCCAACAGAGCGGGGATTCTGTCTAGGGGGTACAATAGGGGGGTGGGAGGGGCTGCTATCCAGGGGGTCCAGCAGAGGGGCGGCTGCTGTCTAGGGGGGTCCAGGATAGGGGGGGTGCTATCCAGGGGGTCCAGTATGGGTGGGGGCTGCTATCCAAGGGGGTCTAGTAGGGGGTTGTTTTCCAGGGGGTCTAGCAGGGGGGTGGGGTGTGGGTGCTATCCAAGGGGGTCCAGTAGGGGGCAAGGGTTGTACAAGTGGGGTGCAAGGGGTGCATAGGATGTGTGGGGGGAGGCTTTTGTCCAGGGGGGTTGGTTTTTTTATTACGTGGGAAGGGTTATATCCACAGTTCATTGAACCGTGGCTGGTATTGTCATGGCTATAGGGCCAAACCTATAGCCACAGTTTGAAAATGTGGCTATATGCCTATATCCATGGTTTAAAACCGTGGATATAGGTATATATCCACAGATTGAAACCTTGGATATTGGTCTATAGGCACAGTTGGAACTCTGGCTATAGGGCTATAACCACGGTTCGAAACCATGGCTATAGGGATGTAGCCACGGTTCTAAATAGTGGCTTTAGGTTTGGCCCTATATCCACGATAATAACATCCATGGTTTGTGGGCTAACAGCCACAGTTCCAAACCGTGGCTATAGCCTAATTTTGTAATATATATATATATATATAAATATATTAGTGTGTGTCTGTATTAACAAACTGATATATATTATCTATATATTCTAACATATAAATATATATATGAATATATAATAATATGAATATACATAAATATATATAATTATACTTACAGATAGACATAATATATATATATATGTGTGTGTGTGTGTGTGTGTGTTTGTGTTGTATATATGTATTTATTTATTTATTTACACACACACACAAACATATTTTATAAATGGATTTAAAAATAATCTTATAAATACATTTTAATGTAAGAATAAATATACAGATAAAAAAATATAAATATATATAAATAAGTAGATTTAAATATAAATATATAAATATAACTAACTATGTCTATTAATATATATATATACCTAAAGTAATTTATGAATAAATATTAATATATATATATATAAATAAATAAATATAACATTAAAGGGAGAATCAAACAAGATGGATGAGTGGTAAACCCTAATACCCATATACCCATTCACGCTATTAAAAATGGCCTTTAAAAGTGCTAAAAAGTCGTTGTTAATTAAAGATATGATAAGGGGAGCCTTTATCAATGATTTTTAACACTGAAATGGGCCTTTCCTCCTTCAGTGTTCATTTTATATAACAACACACCTAGAAGAAAACTTACAGTTTAAACAACACACCCATAAGCCAACCTGCTATATACATTTAATTGATTTCATAAATATAAAAATTTCCACCCATGGTATTAAGAAAAAACCACTACTATTTACATTTCATTCAAAAGTTTTATATAATTACATGTACAATTGTCCAAGAAACATTCTAAAACATTAATATTTCATATTTTGATAGCCATAATCCCCTCTCAAAAATGTCTGCCCATGGTATCATTTTCCAAAAAAAATCAACTCAACCTGTGAAAAATATTCTACCTATATAATAAAAAATATTAAGTTATTAATACTATAAATAAATAAATTAAACATTAATATGAAATAACACATTAATAAAATGTCCATAATTTAAAAAAAAAGTATCATTTGGAGTCATACCAGTCATATCATGTGTCTTATTGAGATGAGATTGATTCTTATATGTTCAAATGAGTTATGGATCATTTTACTGAAATATCTACACAATCTGAATGTGTTATCTCAGTTTTGAGTATGTCACATTTTCTTTTACTAAAATTAATGTTAATTTTAAACAATGAAACTTTTAGAGTTATACTGGCCACAAAATTGTGTCATATTGAGGTGTAGATAATTCCTACCAGTCACAAATTATTGATGGATATTTTTTATAAAATATCAAAACAATATGAATTCATTTTCTTGGTTTTTAGTATGTCCATTGTGTTCTTTTACTAAAATATCATTACAATCTGGAAACATTCATTTAAGTTCATACTGGTCATATCGTGAGTCAGTTTGATGTGAGACTACTTAATACACATCAAAAATTACTTATGAATCATTTTACAATGTTATCAAGAAAATTAGAGCATGTTTTCTTGGTTTTTAGTGTGTGACACGTTTTGAACTAAAATGTAAATTTTAAACTGATAAGAGACACATTTAGTCATACCGATATCACCATGAATTAGATTGAGGTCCAGTTTACCCCTACATGTCACAAATTACCCATGTAAAATTGTCCTAATGTATCAAATCATTCTGAATTCATTTTATCAGTTTTCACTATGTTACTTGTTGTTTTTACTTAAATTAATGTCAATTTTAAATAAAAATAGACACTTTGAGTTATATCGGCCACACGATGAATCATATTGAGGTTTGGTTTATCCCTACATGTTAAAAACAACTAACATATCATTTTCATAAAATATCAAAACAATATGAATGTGTTTGGCCAATTTTCAGAAGTTCACTTATTGTTTTTACTTAAATAAATGTTAATTTTAAATAAAAAGAGACACATTGAGTGATTCCTATCATACTTTGTTTCATATTGATATGATATTGATCCCTTCAAATCATAAATGACTAATATATGATTTTCCTAAAATATAAAATATATACAAATCTGTTTTCTTGGTTTTTAGTATGTCATTTTATGTTTTTACTTAAATTCATGACAATTTTAAATAAAAAGAGACACTTTGAGTTATACCGGAAAAAACGTGCATCGTATTAATGTATGGTTGAGTCCTACATGTCAAAAATGACTAATTTATCATTTTAATTAATTATAAAAATAATATGAATTTCGTTTCTCAGTTTTCATTATGTCACTTGTTTTTTTACACAAATTAATATCAATTTAAAATAAATATACACACTTTGAGTCATACCGGTCACACCATGCATCTTAATGAGGTGAAATTGAATCCTACACCTCAAAAATAAATCATGGATAATTTTCCTAATATATCAAAACAAAAAAAAATACATTTTATTAGTTATTAGTTTTTCACTTATTGTTTTTACTTAAGTTGATGTAAATTTTAAATAAAAAGAGACACTTTGAGTTATACCAGACACACCATGCATCGTATTGAGGTGGGGATGATTTAGATGATATGTTTTATGATTCATACATAAATAAATATTTCACATTGAGATCCATGTTGTCAGGTATTATAAATTACCTTCCAACTTATGGAAACTTTTCAGGATATAGAATTAAAGGAACTAAAGAGTGTCATGTTTGTCAAAAAGTTACACATTCAATTAGGTTGAAACATTTTTCAAAGATTTTGTTTATATAATATTTTATTTTTATACCCTAATGGGATAATTACCTATATTAGGTGACATAATTTTATGGATTTTCATAAGAACTTACAACACCGTCTCCCATAATAGTTGATCAACTATTTGAGAATGTAAATGATATGGAAACTACTTCTGGTAAACCATTTTTTAAAAACCTTATGAAAACTGATTGGAGAATGTGATCAGTTTTATATTTGAATTATTATTCTAGAATTTACTGTACACCTTAATTTTTTTTGATGTTAATCATTTTGAAAAAAAATTATGTGAAAGTTTCATCCGTACATAGTTAAATGCACTGAGAAAAAAATTATGGAATTAAGGCTAGGTTGGAGATGGTTCACCTAGGAATATGAGAAGAGTTAGTGCCTATGAAGGGTGAAAAATGAAATCTTCTTCCTCTAACTTCATACACTCTTTCCAGGTAAGAGAGATATCAGTTTTTCAACTTCTTGAATAACCTAAAAGTTCCATATGGGTATTCATAGAATATCAAGAATATTGGGTCAATAAACGATTTGAAGTTAAAGGGTCTGAAATCACATGAATGTCATAAATGTATGCAAGAACTAATTACTATAGATTTATTTTTCATTTTTTCCAATAACACCCTTCATACATTAAACATGATTTGTTTCTTCTTCAAAGCTATATCCCGCAATGTTATAGATCTCATGAAATTTCCAACTATGGAAAGATAAATTATCATCATATTATGTGAATTGGAATTGTTTTTCCCGTAAAAATTCTCGAATATAATATTTCACTTTAAGATTTACTTAGCGAGTGATATTAGACTATGTGGCCCTACACACTATAGATGAATGTACCCCATTGAATGGTAAATGATGTTTTTTTAAAGGGTATGTCAAAAATAGAATTTATCAAGAGGGTTTTAATGTAGAGAGATATATTGTTGAGGAAGTCATTGAATTATTTACAGAATACATATTAGTTTTTGAATGATTTTGTCTACCAAAATCTCATCACACTGGGAAGATTGAGGGTGAAATAATTTTTGGAAGAGATAATGTCAAAATCAATATTGCAGATCAGAAGTAGAACCACCATTACGCTTTGCATAATGGTTTAGAGGTTCCACCATATGTTGAATTACACAATGGAATTCTTAGAAATTTTAATCCATCAAGGGATGAAAGTTAGAAATCAAATACACATAATCAATAGTTTATAGAATGGTTTTAGGACTATATTTTTAATGAGTCAGGTGAAAATCCATATTCAATTTTAGAACGAAATAGATGGTTATCAGAGGACCGAGTGTGTATGTGCTATATTATAATGGTTATGTAATTAAGAGATATACATTCTATACAAATGGACATGATGAAGACAATGCGATGAAAAATAGTAGAGTTACACTTGTGGTTGAAGCAATGCATCTTTCTAATACTAAGGAAAAAATATAATTTTCATGAATATGTCATACATTGGCATCATAAAACTTACATGGGAGTTGGATTATACAACATTCCCATGTACTAATTTTTCAATTCAAGTGGGTTGATAATAGGTGTGTTATTAAAATAGATGAATTAAGATTCATGAAAGTGTATTTTAGTAAGGAAGGGTACAAAGATGAACCATTTATAATAGAATAATAGGTAGTATAAGTAATTTATGTTCTATATCCTATAAAGTGAATGTGGTCAATTGTTCTATTATCGACCTAACCCACAGAAGGGTCAGATGAAAATTATTAGAGTATTGACACTTTCATTTGGACTCTTTTATCATTTATAGTGGTCCCATTGTAGATTAATTTTTTATGTCAGAGGATACCACAATGATTGTATTTTGATAGTCGATAAAGGTTTCAAATCCCTTCATACTTTAAAAAAAGGGAGTTCAATAATCAAGTTATATATTTTTGTAATATACATTCTATTACCTCATGTTATTATCTAATCGCTATTGTATTTATGTTGTCTATATTAAATGTTAAACCAATTATGTAGATAATGATATTTACACAAGTTGTTGCTCCTAATCCTGAGGAATAATAGGTCTTTCAATCTAATTATGCTTACAGTACAGAGGAACAACAACCTTAAGTAGGCGATGGTGCTCCCAATCTAGAGGAATAATAGGTTTCTCATCATGTTTCTACTCTCATTGAATAGGTTCAATGAAAATATTCAGATGATGAGGATATTGATCCATATAAATAATATATTTATGAGATTGAAACCAAAGAAATGGTAGGTGATGAAGGAATAATGATGCCGAAAAAAATAAGAGTTCCATAGTTTGATGGTGTTAGAAAAAATTATTAAGGTGAAAATAAAATACATCAAATATGAGGTCGCATGGAATGCACGGGGAAATCATGTTAACCCACAAAAGTCCATATTCAGTAGTTACATTAGAATCACCACTCAATAAAGTGTTCAAATGGATGTAGATTCATGTCACCATGTTGGGACTGTTATTACTACATTGACGAGGGATGATATTATGGTGACTTTATGACATAATTTCTTTATTTTTTGAAAAAATAATATATCAAATCATAGAATGAATCTTCACGATCCCTTGAAGTGTGAATTTATTTTAGATGAATCCCATAAGAAATATGTATTAATGATTTATGGAAAGATTTATAGAGTCTTTCACACAATTATAATGAGAAATAATCTTAATGATACTGAAGGGAAAATAAAACCACACCCACTGCTTATGTATACACACCTGATAACCAAAGATGCATGGGATGTGTTTTCTGGACATTGTGCGGTTGTGTCTTTTAAAGTACATTGTGGATAGTAATACATTTTTTGGAAATACATATATTCATCACTTTGATCAAATTTTTTAATTTATTAAATAGAAACTGAGTGATAAAATTTATGGATAGGCAGAAAAACCAACGTACCTCTACCATAAATTACAGATGTGGTATGATTCACATGAAACAATTGTTATGTAATTTAAATCAATTGTAACACTTTTATATATCATGAAACAAAAAAATAATTATGTTACTATATTTATATAAAGATTTATGAATACAAATCACAACAAATTTCCATCTCATGCCATGTGTTTCTGAAGGAGGAATGTATAAATAAATTCGGGATACTAATTGGTGAAAATACACAAAACGGTGGGAAACTTGTGTATGTATGACATAATAATTTTTTTGATTTAAATCTATATTACATAACAATGATTGCTTCTTTTCCTATATTTTCTATATAAATTAGTCATAAGAATCATCAAAACCTATACAGGATGAACACCTACTATCAGTGGCCTTGAAGTAGACCGAACAGTATGGTTATGTCATAGGTGCGATTTTTAGAGTGACACCCCGAATATATTTTGATAAAAAAATAAGTGGATAAAGATAAAGAAATTAAATAGAAAAAAAAAAGACTAGTTATGGTTGATGAAAAATTAAAACGGTAAATAGAGTTACTAGAAACATTTATGGGGTTAAGAAAAGAGAAACAAATAACTGAAGAACAATCATTTCTTGAATATCCTACACCACCATGCACCATCTTTGAGGTGAGTCATTCACCTCAACGAGCTGTCTTTTCCGAGGTAATAAATGATATGATAAATTTTTATATTAAATTTAAATCAGATAGACACTGATACCATTCATGTACTAATATTATATTCGCTGACAATGACTATGATTTATATCTATCAACACCCACCCATTTCTTTGTAGAGACGAATACAATGTTAAATATTCAAAAAGACATGCTACACAATAGACAATTTCCAATAGGTAATGTGAGAGTGTTGATTAAGATAGACCATGAGTTTAGAAATGAGCTACCTATTCCAATTTATGATAATGTTATTCATAAGGTTGAGTAAACTATTGGATCATTAATTTCATGTCCTCCACATCTTGTACAAAAAGAGGTCTACAAGGAGGTATTCATTTGCAATTTATTTTTCATACTAAAACATTAACAATTAATGATACAAGGTCTGAACTAATTAATAGTATTACAGAAAAACAAATGAAATGGGATGAAACAAAATTTAGACTAGAAAACATCTATTGGATCAACAAATCGATAAAAAAGATCTTCTAAAAGCACATTTACCCTACCCATTGAATATTCATATTTACTAACATTGATGGTTCCTGTGGTTGAAAAGTTACAAAGTGGTAGTATTAAAGTAGTTTTTTTAAGAAAAAATGTATAGAGATGATGTTACTAAAAAAATTTCATCTAATAATTTAGATGAAATCATAAATTATGAATTTCTAGGAGCCTCAGTTGTAAATTTATACATGAGGTATGTTTTCATGATTTAATTTTCCACAATATGACATACAATGTTAATTTAGACTAAATAAATTTCAGATTTTTGGTAGGTATATATATCAAAAAAAAATTCAATGGATTTACCCTTAAAAAATGACTCGTTGGTCCTCCACATCACCTCTACAGACCAGACAAAAATAAAATCCAAACAAATGGATAAAAAATTAGGGATCCTAGGAAACTCGTTAGAAAGAAAACATGGTGATGAAATACTCTCCTTAACACCAATGATTCATGGATAAAACTCTCTAATTAAATTATATATCACAAAGTTTTCAATTATTTCATTAATTATTCTTTTTTTATTATTTTTAGGAAATAGTTGATGCTCATTATGGTTAATTTAGATACTCCAAATATTTATTTCTTGGATTCACTCCATGTATTACGAACAAACCGACCACATATGATGATGTTTTTTAATTTTTAATACACTACATCAAACATTTTAGAAATAGAATCCATGTTATGTAATTTATATTATGTTTTAATTAATATTCTATTATTATAGGGTGGTGTGTAAATATTGTATAAATCATGGTATGATGACGAACATTGCGTATAAGGACCCAGAAAATTTCTACCACATCATAAATATTAGAGTATATATAATAATATTTCACTATACAAACACATATCAAGATAAATTAATTATTTTCCTTAATATTTCTATAGTGTATGAAATATGAAAATGGAAAATATTGTGATTATTATGATTGTAAATTTATGAGAGAGATCATATTACATCAAAAAACAAACATCCTCGAATAGATATTTTCAATGTTAATTACGACCTCATTGAAAATAATTCATAATATTTATTGTATTTATATTTTTTTAGTAATATTATAACTTTAGAAAAAAATAAAATTCAGAAGGAGATATACATTTTCATAGAAACAAATAGGCATCATACCTGATCACTGAATGTATACAAATAACATGAATATGAGACTTTTAAAGATGTAATGGATTTTTTCATATTAATGTTTAATTTATTTATTTTTACTATTACTCACATAAGAATTTTTTTCTCATACTATAGGATTCCTTTGAAGTTTGGATTGTTTTGAAAATTTGGGTCTTGTATGAATCAACAATGCCTCAATATGACACATGGTGTGATTGGAATGAATCCATGTGTGTCTTTTTATTTAAAATTGACATTAATTTTAGTAAAATATACAACTCACATACTCAAAACTGAAAAAAAGAATCCATATTGTTTTGATACTTTAGTACAATGATCCATAATACATTTACGATCTATAGGAATCAGATGCTCCTCAATCTGAAACATGGTGTGACCAGTATGAATCAAAGTGTTTGTTATCAGTTTAAAATCAAAATTTTACTTCAAAATGTGTCACTCACTGAAAATAAACAAAACCCACTCATATATTCTTAATAATTTAGGAAATTCATTCTTAAATCATTTGTGATGTGTAGGAATTGGTCTCATGTAAAAATGAAACATGATGTGACCAGTATGATTCAAAGTGGGTGTTTCCAGTTTGAAATAAATTTTTTGTAAAAAAGAAAGAGGACATACTGAAATCCATGAAAAAATATTTTTATTGTTCTAAAACGTTTGTAAAATGATACATGAGTCCTTTTTGACGTGTAAAAATTATTCACACCTCATTATGAAATACGATGTGACCGGTATGACTCCAAGTGCGTCTTTTTATTTAAAATTGACATCAATTTTAGTAAAAAGGAACAACTTGCAGACTAGAAAATGATAAAAAACATTTTCATTGTCTTCATACTTTAGGGAAACAATCCATGTGTTATTTATGATCTGTAGGAATCATTCACACATCAATACGAGGCATGGTTTAACCGGTATGACTACAAGTGTGTCATTTTTATTTAAAATATACATCAATTTTAGTAAAAAGTATAATTGACTTTATCAAAACCATAAAAACATTCTAATTGTTTTGATATTGTAGAAAAATGATCCTTGAGTTAGTTGAAATGTGTATGAATTAGCTTCAAAACAGTCTAAGACATTTTGTGATCGGTATGACTCTAAGTCCATCTTTTTATTTAAAATTATCATATTTTTTTAGTAAAAATGAGCAAGTGATGTATTTATAACTGAAAAAACACAATGATATTGTTTTGATGCTTTATGTAAATGATCCATAAGTCATTTGGGACAAGTAAAAATCATCTGAACCTCAATCTGAGGCATGGTGTGACCGGTATGACTCTAAGTGCATCATTTTTATTTAAATTTTACATTAATTTTAGTAAAAAGGAAAACTGACCTACTCAAAACCATAAGAATTGATTAGTATTGTTTTGATACATTAGGAATAATATTAAAGATTCATTATATATTTGTAAGAATTATCCAAATCTCAATCAGACTCATAGTGTGACTGATATGACTACAAGTGCATCTTTTTATTTAAAATTGATATAAATATTAGATAAAGGAATATGTGTCTTACTAAAAATTGAGAAAATAAATTTGTATTGTTTTGATACTATTGTAAAATGATACATGAGTAATTTGGGATGTGTATGAATCAACTACACCTAAATTCGAGTCACAGTGTGATCGGTATTACTCAATGTACGTATTTTTATTTAAAATTGACATCATATTTAGTAAAAAAACAAGTGTGGTATTGGAAACTAAGAAAATGAAATCCTATTATTTTTATAATTTATGTAAATGATCCATGAACCATTTAGAACTTGTATTAATTATTTAATACTCAATATGAGGCACAATTTAACAGCTATTACTCCAACTGCGTCTTTTTCATTTTCAATTTACATCAATTTTAGTAAAAAAGACAACTGGTCTACTCAAAACTAAGAAAACAAATTTGAAATTTTTTTATACTTTAGTAAAATGATCTATGATACATTTTATACTTTTATTAATCATCCTCACCTGAATATGATGCACGATGTATCTTTTATGACTATAAGTGTTCCTTTTTATTTAAAATTGATGTAAATTTTAGAAAAAGAAAGATTTTTCTTACTGAAAACTGAGAAAATGCATTTTGAATGTGTTGGTACTTTAGATAAACAATTAATGAGTATATTGGGATGTGTAAGAAGTATCCACACCTCAAAATGAGGCACTATGTGACTGGTATGACTCTAAGTGAGTCTATTTATTTAAAATTTACATCATTTTTTAGTAATAAGGAAGAAGTGATGTACTAAAAATTTAGCAAAAGAATATATATTGTATTGATACGTTAAGAAATTGATACATGAGTTATTTGGGGTTTTTAGGATTCACCTACATCTAAATAAAATGCACGGTGAGACAGGTATGACTCAATGTTCTTGTTAATAGTTTAAAATTGGAATTTTAGTTCAAAACATACACTAGTGCAGAAAACGTTTTTTACGTCGGTTATTTTTTATTATTTACGTCGGTTTTTAGGTGACGTTAATACGGACGACGTTATAAATAACGTTTTTTACGTCGGTTATTTAAAACCGACGTAATATCCCTAACTTCACGGTGGTTATCACGTCGGTTCATATAATAACCGACGTGATAAATATGCGCGGGGGGCTTTATCACGTCGGTTATTCCCTAAACCGACGTGATAAAACGCCTGGGATATCGTTTATCACGTCGGTTATGTCATAACCGACGTGATAAACCCTTCCCCTGGCCTATTACCACGTCGGTTATTTAGGAAACCGACGTGATAAAAAGGCCTGGGAAACGTTTTAGCACGTCGGTTATTCAATAACCGACGTGGTAAATCGATTCCCAGGCCTTTTATCACGTCGGTTATACTAAGAACCGACGTGATAAAATCCCCGGGAAAGGTTTATCACGTCGGTTCTAGAAAAAACCGACGTGATAAACCCCTACCGATTTATTTACCACGTCGGTTATAAAATAACCGACGTGAAAGAATATTTTTTTTTTTTAAATAATTGCACTGCTCTCACCAAAAAGCAACCAGAAACCAAACAAAAATAACCATGCCAGCCCTCCCCCAAGCCCCAACTGAACCCCACCCTCATCTATACCCACCTAACAACCTGGCCAGCCCTCCCCCACCACATTGGAGCCCCACCACAACCCTTGGACACCCTCCACCCCTTGGACACCCCCCACCCTCATTTACACCCCCAAGACCCCTAGTGCAGCCTCAAACACCCATTGGACACCCCCCCACACCTTGACAGCCCTCCCAGACCCCTTGGACACCCCCCCCCCTCATTTACACCCAACCTGCCCCTTGGACACCCCCCCACCCCTTCGACAGCCCCCCACCCTCATTTACACCCCCCGAACACTAGGACAGCCCCAAACACCCCTTGGACACCCCTCCCATATCCCTTGGACACCCCCCCACCCCTTGGACACCCCCCCACCCACTGGACAGCCCCCCACCCCCTGGACACCCCCCCGACCCCTTGGAAACCCCCCCTACCCCTTGGAAACCCCCCCATCCCCTTGGACAGCCCCAAACACCCCTTGGACACCCCTCCTATATCCCTTGGACACCCCCCCACCACTTGGACACCCAACCGACTCCTTGGACAGCCCCAAACACACCTTGGACACCCCTCCCATATCCCTTGGACACCCCCACCCTCATTTACACCCCCCCCCCCCCCCCCGACCCCTAGGACAGCCCCAAACACACCTTGGACACCCCTCCCATATCCCTTGGACACCCCCCAAACACCCACCCACCCCCTTGGAACCTCTCCCCCCATACCAAAATCCAGACCAGAAAAACCATCAACAGTAGACCAAAACAAGAAGTAGAGAAAAATTAAACATTCACTGATATAACATTCAAAACTTACAATGTCAACTTCAAAAAAAACTAAATCCAACCTAAACGACTACGAAATACACAATTACATTGACAATATTCAAAATTACATTTTACATTACAAACAACTAAAAGTCAATCAAACCTGTAAAATAATTTGACCACTCCACTTGTAAGTGTTTGATATCTTCAGCAGTAAAGGGTTGAGGGTCATCAAAAAGCTACAAAGGAAAAGGATAGTAGTCAACGTGTATAATGAATAAATCAAATTGAAATATTATTAGAAAGAGGAAATCTTACCAGGTCAAAACTCAGAACTGTCCCAGTTGTTATTATTTCATACATAAATCTTAACATGTAATATCCGCATTCGATGATGCCTTGTTGCTCATGACATTTCTGTTTGAATGAGTGTAAATTCAATATATTATTTTTATGTAATAAATCAAAATGTACAAATTATAAATGGATATTTACCTTCGCATGTACATATTTGATCTTGTAATTCCTTTTCTTTGCGCTTTTTCGAAAGTGGACCCATGCCCTGTTAGAAAATAATACGAATGGGGTAAATTTAAAATTCATTATAATATATAAAACTATTGTGAAATTGAATCTTACGTTTCCAATATATTCTTAAAACTTTCTCGCACATCATCATGGAGAGAGCATATCCAATAAAGTGTTTTCTCCCTAGGGCAAAAAACCCCTAACATCCAATGATCCCTGAGAAAAGGAAATTTAACGTTAGTGGTTTTTTATGTTAAAATATAATTAACTCTTTGAGAGGGATGTGTTTCATACCTCTCACAAAAAGGCATCATCCAACACTGTGTGATTACATTCTTTTCAAATCTATCAGCAATATAAAGCATTCTTTGTTCCTCATCCAATGCACATGCTTCAGGGGAAATCAATTGTGGGTCCATGAATCCATATACATCTGTCAGCTCATTCCTCTCACAAATTTTATACATATACCTAATACAAAGCAGACATAAGTATACATTTTTAATAAATATAACGCAAGGAAAAGGAGTTATGACTTACATGATAAAAATTTGCACCACGTTGATGCCCATCTTATCTCCAGTGACAACCTCCATGATATCAGTTTTCATAATCCCCACACATAGTTCACGTCCACAGACATGAGCTTCCATTGTAAAGTCATAATGATCCAACAACAAATTTGAATATCTTGACAATTTGTCAAGACTGCTAGTATCTGCATCTGATGTCATAGCTATCTGTCTTTGTTGTTGTCTATACAGTATTTCTTTACCTTTGAAGTATTCCTGTAAAAATAAATTGAAAAATATATTAGTTTTCAAATGATAAAACATTAATAAAAATATAAAATAAAATATATAACATCCATACCTCTATGGTAATGAGTCGAAGAAGTCTGGATGGCCAAAGTAAAAAATGGCCGATACTATGTCCAACTGTCGTCACCTCATCTGTAGGTAATGGTATCCGAGCTGATCTATCTATAATATCCTGTACAGTGACCCTCTGATTCTCTACCTCTAACTGTTGATGATGAACTGTATCTCCTATACAATATACCATCCCATATGCAACTATATGATGTTGAGGATCATCAACATACAACTCACAATAAGTAGGTAGCTGCGGCGGAGGAGGAGGATCAAAAATGGGGTCCGCAGGCTGAGGTGGGGGAGTGGGAGCTACTGGGAGAGGTGGAGTGGGAGCTGCACCCTGAAATTGTCTTTGCAAGTCTGCAAACATTAACTGCACCGATGCTCTAATCTTGTCCTCCATTGTCGCATTAATATTATGGACTTCAGCCTCCAACGATTCTATTTTTTTTTTATAAACTCCCTCAACGTTAGAAGTTGAGGAACGTGGAAACACTTTTCTTACCGATACACCTGCCGGATATCCTCTTACACGGCCAGGATGTTCGGGCTTTCCCAATGCCACAGATAAAATATCTTCCCTCCCAGATGCTGTAAATGTCCCCTGTGAACTCTGCTCCTCAAGAGAGTCCTGTAATAATTAATTGAACTTTTCTATAATGATTGGAAATATATGACGAAAATAGTAAACTTAAATAAATAAAATAGATATCTTACAATCCTCTCAACTACGAGTCTCGATTCTTCCGAAAGATATTGTCCTTTTTTGCACTTCCGAGCTCTTTTCCATTTCTCATGTCTAGATGGAGGGGATGGAGGGGCCACCTCTCCAGAGCTTGAAGACTTAGCTCTTAGTTGTTGAAATTTTTCTGCCATCATTTGTTCTTCCAATAATGCATACCCTCCCCGAGATAAACTATGAGGGTATACATTTTTAGATTGGATCTCTTGATGAGCTTTCCTTGTTTGCTGTAAATTAAGAATAAGTAATCATTAACAAAACAATAATAAGATCATTTATATAAGAAAGCTTATAAAAGTTTACATTGCCCTTACCAAAAATGATTCTTTTCTTCTACTTTCAAAAAATTCTCTCCATGTGTCTTCATCTATAAAAGGATATATACGACATGGATTCTCACGACTCCTATGACCATAAATGAAATCAGATGAGAGGGTTGATTTGAAATCCCTCCATCTCCTAGCAGCCAACGATAAGCATTTCTTCCTGACTCCTCCAGTGTCAGGAATATCAAATGTCATCTGATAAAAAAGAGGTTAAAAATATTATATATACTAGAAACATTTAAAGAACAGTCAAACAATAGCAAAAGATCTTACCAAAATGGTCTCCCACAGCTGAGAAATTATCGCCTTATCCACACTTCTCCAATCATCATAGAGAATGCTTACTTTGCTCTTAGCCTGAGTTGCTACAAAACCCTTAAAATCTTTAGCATTTGGACCTCTAGGAAGATCATCCTCATCAAACTCCACGACTATCCTCTCCTCCTTCGTACGAGCAAGTGATAATTTTGGTAAACGTGTGCACCCACGCTTACCAACCTTTGAACTCTTTTTCGTAATAGGAGCATGTGAATGTTCCTCCCCAGATGTATGACCAATATGCTCATCTCCAGAATCATGTGGCTGATCAACTGATTGATCTGTCATTTTCCTTCAAATCAAAAAAACAAACATTAGTTCACAAATAGAAAAGTGTACTAAATTACATAATAGTAAACATCGGTAATATGATAAGCATGTTAAACAATGATAAACATGGTAAACACAGGCAAAATGTTGCCAAGGAGTTGGCATAAGAAAGCTGAAAAGTGGACTCACTGATGCCACCGGCCGGCCGCTGGCTCACCACCGGCCGGCCGCTGGATCACCACCGGCTGGCCGGTGGACCAGACAGAGAGCCTTCCTCTCTGTCTAAACCACCAGCCGGCCGCTGGCACCTCACCGGCCGGCCGCTGGTGATCCAGACAGAGAGGAAGGCTCTCTGTCTGGTCCACCGGGCGGTCGGTGGTGATCCAGCGGCCGGCCGGTGGACCAGACAGCCTTCCTCTGTTTGAACCACCGGCCGGCCGCTGGCTCAACACCGGCCGGCCACTGGTGATCCAGACAGAGAGGCTCTGTCTCTGTCTGGACCACCGGCCGGCCGCTGGCTCAGCACCGGCCGGCCGGTGGACCAGACAGAGAGCCTTCCTCTCTGTCTGAACCACCGGCCGGCCGCTGGCTCAACACCGGCCGGCCGCTGGTGATCCAGACAGAGAGGAAGGCTCTCTGTCTGGTCCACCGGCCGGCCGGTGGTGAGCCAGCGGCCGGCCGGTGGTACAGACAGAGAGGACTGGTTGCCGGTGCGCGCAGGACTTCTCCTCTTTACGGTTTTTATTGTTTTATCGTTTTGGTTTGATACATATTTTAATAAGTAAAAAATTTACAGTATCTAACATTATATGAAAAAACTAAATGTAAACAAGATATATACTTGTGTTACCTGTAATTTTAGGAATGTACAGTTGGATTGTTTTCCCAAATTCCTTCGTCGTGATCGTTCCTAATGGCACAAACCATGTCTTCAACATACTCATCATTATGTTCTGTTAATCTTTCCATGGAAGTAGGGATCTCACATAAATCAGCATCTTCATCAAATTCATCCTCACCAACATATTGGTTTTTCCCTTGTAAAACAACAGCCCACTACATATCTGATTGATCTACTACATAGAAAATTTGTTTGGCATGTGTTGCCATTATAAAAGAATCAGCTGTGTCTTCCAATCTATTCAGATTAACAAGTGTCATTCCAAATTCATCGTGTCTGACACTGTTGTTACCGATAAACCATTTACAGTTAAAAACGGGAACTTTAATTTTAAAGTAATCAGCCTACCATATGTCTTCAATCACTCCATAATATGCACTTGATGCCGAAATTGGGTTTCTGTCCTTAGCACTCGAAAAATGCATTGCTTCTGCAAACACCAATACACCACTATTCTGAACTGCACTTCTGTTGTCCTGAGCTTTCGTATGAAATGTATAGCCATTAATGTCATAAGCGGACCATGTTATCACATTTAAAGATGGACCACCCACTATCCATTTTAATGTCTCTGATACATCTGATCTACCAAGCAAGGTCTTTTTAAACCATGGCAAAAAAGTTTTGTTGTGCTCATTCAAAATCCACATTTCTTTCTTCTTTGGATGACATTGTTTCAACTCATTAATATGCAATGTGATATACGGTTGAACATCAGCTATGTTATTCAAGATGTATGATTCTAACTTCTTCATATGTTCAGCTGACAGTGATTTGACTTTCAAGCCACGAATCCCCTTTCCCTCATTATTAACCCGTTCATGGCGAGACGGAGGCAAACCTATGTGTTGCGCCGTAGCCAAGTAACTCGTACAAAACTCTGCTACCTCCTCAGAAATATACTTTTCAATAATGGAGGCTTCAGGTCGATATGGATTTTTAACATATCCCTTTAATATTTTCATATACCTTTCAAAAGGATACATCCAACGAAGATATACAGGTCCACAAAGCCTTATTTCTCGAACCAGATGAATCAGTAAATGCACCATCATATCAAAAAAAGTTGGAGGAAAATACATTTCCAAATGACAAAGTATAATAATTGCATCCTTTTCCAAAATGTTCAAAGCATTCACATCAATCGCCTTGTTGCAAATTGAATTGAAAAAATAACACAACCTCATTATATTCTTTCTGACACGGATGGGCAATATTCCACGCAGTGCAACTGGTAGAATTTGTTGCATCATGACATGACAATCATGTGATTTCATACCTATCAACTTCAAGTCTTTCAATGAGACAAAATTTTTTACATTTGAAGAATAACCTTGAGGCACTTTGATATCATGAAGACACTGACAGAAGCTACTTTTCTCCCTCTTCGATAATGTATGACAAGCCGGGGGAAGAAATGTTCGTCTTCCTTTAGGAGTGGGAGCTAACTCTAAACGTATTCCCATTGACAGTAGGTCTAACCTTGCATTCAACCCATCTTTTGTCTTTCCTTTAATATCTAGCAATGTTCCGATCAAAGAATCACAGATATTCTTCTCCACGTGCATGACATCAATATTATGTTTGACTTCATGATACCTCCAATATGGTAGCTCAAAAAATATTGACCTTTTCTTCCAAATATGTCTATCATTACCAGATTTCGGTGTCTTTCCCAATGTCACATCAAGGTTTTTCACCCTCTCAAAATACAATTCTGGGGATAAAGGTTGAGGTGCAGTATCAAATTCTTGTGAGCCATTGAATGCCTTTTTTAGTCTTCTATAAGGGTGATCCATAGGCAAAAACTTTCGATGACTCATGTACACTGTTTTCCTCCCATGATGCAATTGACAATATGACGTCTGTTGTTCGCAAATTGGACATGCTTTATGCCCTTTAACACTGTATCCAGACAAATTTCCATATGCTGGGAAGTCATTTATAGTGAATAGAAGCACTGCATGCAGTTGAAAATATTCCATTTTATAAGAATCATACACCCTAATACCATCAGCCCATAAAAGTTTCAAATCATCAATCAGCGGTGACAAGTATACATCAATATCATTGTCGGGTTGCTTTGGACCAGAGATCATGATACTCAACATGACATATTTGCGCTTCATACAAACTTCAGGAGAGAGGTTGTAAATTACCAATAAAACAGGCCATGAACTATGTGTGCTACTGAGGGTTCGGTATGGATTCATTCCATCTGTGCACAAGCCTAGTCTCAGATTTCTAATTTCATTTCCAAATGTAGGGTACTGGGCATCAATTTTCTTCCATTGTGGACAATCAGCTGGATGACGTATTTTTCCATCACATACCCGCTCATCAGCATGCCATCTTAACCTTTTTGCATCATGTGAATTAGCAAATAAACGTTTGAAACGAGGAATTATAGAAAGATACCAAAATACCTTTGAAGGGAGCTTTGTAATCTCTACATCAGCTTGTGATTTTTCTTTCACCTTATACCGTGATGTCCCACATTTGGGACACTCTTTCAGAAATTCATATTCCTTCCTATATATAATGCAGTCATTCGGACATGCATGTATTTTCCTGTATCCCAATCCCATCGGGCATAATATTTTTTTGGCCTTATAATGTGAATCTGGAAGATCGTTATCTTTTGGAAGAATGTCTTTCATCAATTGTAGCAGCTCTGTAAAACTTCTGTCACTCCATCCATGTTTCGCCTTCAGGTTAATCAATCTTAACACCGCCGACAAAACCGTAAAATCTGTACAACCAGGATATAATGGTTTTTCGGCATCACCATATAGACGTGCAACTGTCGGTTCTATCTCAATTTGTTCTGCTACAATATCGCGAATCATTTCTTCAATTCCATCGGAGTTACCATCTTGCGATTCATTATCATCAGTGACATTCTGTCCAGTTTCTCCATGCCAAATCCAAGGGTTGTAACTCGGATTGAAACCATGAAAAATCAGATGATCTTTTATCTCTCTACTTTTCAACTTCTTCATATTCAGACATTTCAGGCATGGACAGAAAAAAATGTCACTACTTGGAACATTTCGT